>JAUPFN010000022.1:28425597-28880597 GCA_036924255.1 Apodemia mormo
TACCGTTCTGCCGTAACCATAAATTATATTTTCGAAATTTGATAGAGATGTGAGCTGTTTTCAGAGCTTATCGACTTTTTTATCGACATTTTCGTTGTCTGTCTGAATTGTTGTCCCAATTTGTATTTGAAAATTTAATGAATAATAAAAATAAATAAGTTTAAGAAAAATGGTGATGTACACACATTCAGTACAAGGAACAAAAACAATTTGTGCATGCGCCTTGTCTTCATAGAATATAAACTCTTTTAAGCCGGCTGCGTTTCCGTTTCGGTAGTAGTTAAAAGAGCTATATTTTAATAGTTCACTAGAAACATTTTATGGGGCTTTTAAAACTTTATTCTAAAAATTGTCAAGCGACTGTAGCATGAATACTGTGTTGAATGTTTTTAATTTGACACTTCTTATCTACAAAATTGGCCCTTCTCACCTACGTAAATCCTAAGTAAACCAAAGTAAATTTACGAAAGCCACCTGCATACCTCGGTTTGTAGAATTGTGTGTAGACTAAGACTGACTAGGCGATTCAGCGACAAAACGGGATTTGGGAGTTCCCTTCGATGGTTGGCCCCAGTGCCGCCCTGCCCGCACACACCAGCTGCCCGCTCTCGCACACCACACTTGTTTCTCATGCAGTCTCCGCGCGTGCCTGTCGGTACAATCTAATTCGTTTCCTTAATATTATGTACAGTTTTATACCAGTCAATCTGTATACTGTTAGGAGGTGTGTGCAACTCACCATCCATATTAGGAATGTTGTGCCACAAATTTATAATAACAAAATATTTTCTACTTATCTAAGAGAGGTGTTAAATTGATTTCTAGGTAATAATAACTCATCACCTTACTTTTTACACGATCATTTTGATGCTTGGTGTTTCTGTACGGTTCAGATTGTTTGCAACTTCACACCATGTTGTGCTAAATCTGAATGCGCTCCGTGCGCTGTTATCCCGCAAAATATAGACAAATATGTAACGGAGTCTTTTAGAGGTGGGACATTTTAAAAGTAGTGGCGACGCAGTATCAAGCGGCTATGAGCAGCTGCCAATACCTCTATGAGATGAGCCGTTTGCTCGCTTACATCCTAAATTTCTACAAAAATAAATTAAAAAATTTCAATACTTGTAATTAATGTTATGTGTTACACAATCAATAAATTAGTGTGGTGTGACGTGTAATGAGACTTCTCACGTCCAAAAATAATATATGACATAATGCGCGAATGTCGTGGAACACTCGGTGGAACGAAATTTTTATTGTTTCCCTCTTCCATCTTTCCACCCATCACTGTCATCCCACCTTTTCCCCCTCCCCTCTTTGGCTTTCTCCCTCTCTTTTTTAACCCCCAACTTCAACAGATGGCCTTTTTTAACGACTATGTAATTTTTACTATTTTTTTTTGTTACAAGTTTTTCAAAAACGTCTCCATTAAATAAAGTATCATGACGGAAATCCCTAGTAAAAAATCTACTTTTTTCAAATCCGTGCCGTTTGATAAGGAGCTTCGTCCTAAAATATTACACATTGACATTGTATAAGGACGACCGAGAGCCACACGCATATTGATCGTTTTGTATTGAATATCTGCAGGCGGATTCCCAAATTTACAAAGACGCCAAACGGCTGGAGGAGTTCTTCGACGCTCAGTTGCTGAAGTGGATCCCCGAGCTGGCGTACTGGAGCGGCGAGGGCGAGCCGCCGCCCAAGCGGCCACGCCTGCGCTGAGCGCTGCCCCCCTGCCCCCCTGCCCGGGCACACTGCCCGACCAGGGCCCCGCCTACTTCGCCCCCCCCCTATTCCATTCTCCATGTAAATGTGATACTCGTCCAGTGAGCGGCGAACTCACACCATTTAACGTATGTTTGAACATCGGTTGGCAGTGCGCGCCGCACCGTACACGCACTAACGGTTCAACAGCGCTGTGATGGCGGTACGTGGAAAATATTTTATTCTCAATTAGAAACGAAATTGTTATTTAAATGTCAATTTTTTTATTGGATAACTTTTAGATAGTTAATAGGTATCACGCTGTTTAAATTTTTATCTATTCCTGTAGAAGCTGTACATACATATACAGGAGTATATAACATGTCATCATCTCAACTGTTGCGTAATCTAACTTTATGAATGTTCGATAACGTAGGTTTTCTATTTCACAAACAAATTCTGTTTAGCCGTTTCAATTGGTTCATTGCAGTAAACGAAAATATTTCAACCTCATACACATCCTAGACAAAAATCTGATTAAAATGTGGTGAGATATGTTATACTTCCTTATAATGTGTCCGTTAGGTATTGGAATGTATTTGCAAATAAAAGCTATATTTGTTCGTGAAGTGTAAATCCCACGTTCGCCATGCAGGCGAGTAATAATCGAAAATCAAATTATTACATTTATTTGCTGACGCACGTAAAAGGTTCCGTGCAATGATTGTGACGTACACGTAAGGATATTTAGTTTGTATTTGACCGGTCGAGAACAGTATCAAGCTTCATCACACTATGATAATCTATATTTAAGCATTCATTTGAGATGACGTCACGTTTTCGAGTAGTTTTCCAAATTTTCTACACTTCAAAAATACGCAGCCTACGCAGGTCTTCCACTTGTTTTCGCATACCTATAAAGTATGTTTACGTCATTAATGTTAGATGGTCAACGAGCCGTGCTGTAAATCTTGGATACACAGAGTTTACAAAGTGGTAATTTAAACTACCATATCAAACGAAGTGGCCGTTTCACGCCACTTCCTTTCAGAATTAAATGCTGCATTAACATTGTAATACTGTGCTTGGATCGACCATCAATAGCGTCAATTTCATTGACTTAGTAGTAATGGGTATACGTGTATACCTCTCGTCAAATAATTTGGGTGCTAGTTTAAATATTAGTTTTCTATGAGGCTAGGTATCACCGCGACATTATAAGTTTGATTGTTTCAATTATTCGTCTGTTTGTTAGTACTTCTGTCCCTCCAGTGCTCAAATTGTCTGCCGGTAGGTATGGTTGAGCCTAATTCCTAATTATTCGATAAGGAGTTATAAGTTAATTAGTTATTATTACAGTATTTAAAAAGTGAGTCAACAATGATATGTTTGGATAATTTTTATATGTATTTTATACGGAACACTGTTTACGGCTATTCAGCGAGCGAGTCCAGCCCGTGTCTAAGCCGCAGTAGGAAAAATATACAACTGCGTCGTGATGTTGGCAGTGCGAAATAATTAAATAGATTATGTAAAGTGGAAATATAATATCGAGGGAATGGAAGTCGAGTTTTTCTAATAAGCTTATCAATTTTCGGCAAACATCCGTCAGAAGTGATACTCGTCGGAGTGGCTCGTCGCATTGCCGTGAACACTGTCGAGTGAACGGTAGTTAACGTTATAGTAAGCTACTATAGTGTACTTACTGCAACATCCATATTTTATGTCCAATTCTAGTTTTATAACCCGTTAGTTGTAGGACACGCAGTAGTTATTCAAAAATACTGGCCACTTCGGTGGCAGTGGTGTAGATCACACTGGTCCACTGTATCACTTGGATAGTTTCATTATGTGCACTGTTATTGGCCTTCAGTAGACATATTAAAGCAAATATCGGCCATATCTTCTGCACTAGTTTAGTATTTTTTTTAACAGAAAGAAACGAAATTTCTATTGAAATAATTCCTCTATAATTTGTGGAGGGGTTTCCTTGTTATTTTTCCATAATGTGTGCGCCGCTTGAATTGCCCGGTATATTTGTTGTGATCGCGCTGTGGTCGCGACCTTTAAATATCTCGACATATTACGATTCGATGTTATTGCATTATTTTTGGAAATAATACCATCGATTAAAACTAACCAGATAGAAGACCGCGTCTATATAAGCGGATAATGAAATAAGAGCACGAATACATGTGTGATCTTATTTCATCCAATCACAGCCAACATACGGACGCGTCATATCACGAAAACGTAATACGACCAGCTTGTGACTTTCAATTTTAAACGTTCAAACTTATGAAATTAACGTTAAGTTCTAGGGACCCAATAAAATTATTCGAGCTCGTCGGTAAAGCGGAGCAATAGTCGAAACTAAACTATAAAATGCAGAAATGAGGTTGATTATTATTAAAATACGATGTTTTTGCAATATTTTTTGTTTCTGTGTGTATTGTTCTAAGACCGTTTTGTTGCGCTAAGCTTGTATGTAGGCAACACTATTTATTATAACACTTGTTATTTTTGATCGAAGAATAATATCAACTGTCACAATCAGTACTTATAGTAACGAATTTTAACATTACTTAAAAAGTATAATATTAAGAAAATTATTCTGGTATTTGTAATTTTATTTAGTTAATTTATAGCAATACATTTACTGCACCATCTACTTGGCAGTATTTTTGAATAATCGACATATATATGTTAATGTAGGGCGATGAGGGCATGGTTCCCTTTCGTTGTGTATATTGTTACATTAGCACTCATTGTTTCCAGTACACGTACTAGGCGGTAGCTTCTTAAGGTGTATATAAAATTATATGTCTGTTTCTGTTAGTGCGATCGATTATTTGACAACACGAAATTAATATTAAAAACAAGAGTTGTTCTGACACCTCTAGTTGAAATGATTGATGAATAAGTTCCTTTTGGTAAATAACCTGTGTTCAAAAATGAGCACAATG
Organism: Apodemia mormo; assembly: GCA_036924255.1. Taxonomy (NCBI): domain Eukaryota; kingdom Metazoa; phylum Arthropoda; class Insecta; order Lepidoptera; family Riodinidae; genus Apodemia; species Apodemia mormo. The sequence goes on from JAUPFN010000022.1 coordinate 28,430,274, forward strand.
AAATTTTGTTAACAGTGTTCGGAAGTAAATAAATTAAGCAATGGTAATAACATTTGAACAGTGCTAGAGCATGGTGACCTAAAATCACGTAAAGGACATATCTGCATAGTACTTTAGATGTGTGTCTCGCGATTCTATAGCACAAGTGTAGGACGGTCGGAATGTTACAGCCGTGCCGTCCACTTCACATGTACACTAGTGTTGCACGCGGTGAGCTTTGTCCAGTACAGTAATAACCATTTAACCAAGGTCTGTTTTGTTGGAATGCGACTGTACAAGTACCACGTGGTGTTTAACACAACCACCCACCACACTGTAGTAAACACTAAACGGAGCTATACAAATGTCAACTTTTCAGAATGAATACACAAGTTACATTGAGCATCGATGGAGTTGTAATAAAAATAGATATGGCAGGTGTTGCTTCCTGCAATATATTGGGACCATCAGTTTTTATCGATAATTTGTTGTGACGCTTTCGACACCTACATTTTTTTGTAATATATATTTTATAGAAATGAATAACTTAAAAGGCTCACAAAGGTATTGCATTTTAATTTCAATTATTTAGCGTGGCAAGGATGTAAATATCAGTGAAGATCATCTCAGTATCTGATGTAATTGCGGTTTATGAAACTGAAATGTTGCTGCAAATACCATACCTATTTTTATTGTAACATTAATTTTAAGTATTGCAATCAATTTGTTGGTTTATTAAAGTAGGTATAAGATTCTGTGTAGCCAAAAAACAAAATTCATACATTGTATCATCCATCACGTTAGATTTGATAATGTCGTATGACTGTAAAGTTTACGTCTATTGGGTTAGATTAGTAGGTTAAGTTGTATGCACAATAGTCGCCACGTTTATACGTCTAGCGGAATTAACAAGGTCTCAAGTTGTAACGCAAACACAATCGCCGTTACACTGTAGAATAGCCTTTTACATCGAAATAGAAATGCATATTAAAGTAACGTGCTAACCTATGTGTACTGATCACCTTATAACTGGTGTACACGTGAGCAAGCGGCAGTAAAAGGTGAAATTATTTGCTGTTCTCCGCGAACTTGTTGTATGTGACCTCAGCGATGCTACCGAAATGAAAGACGTCTGTTTCATAAACGGATAAAACTCACCAATGATCGGGACAAAAGCTATAATATTTCACTTTTTTAATTAGGGATTTCTGCAAAGTAGCGCCTGAATCAATAAAATAACCATGAAGGTGGTCTGTGGGCTAGAGGTGCAGCGCCGCCCCGCGCTGCGCAGTGTGCGGCGACCCTCGCAGCCAACGGCCATAGTCGCACAAATTAATGTCCTCACATGTACGTGCCACTGTGTAGTGACCCTCCAATATTTTAATGTTTTTTTTGGAAAATATTAATTCATTAATAATATAAATCTTTATGGATTTGTATTTGCCAGTGATAGATGTATGGCTGTTACCAGATTACTGCGCGTGTGCAACTGATAGCTAACATTTTAGATTGGTACGCCATTTTGGAAGCACATAATGTATTTAACTAGCTGCGTTCCGCTGCTTCATATTTTTTATGAATCTCATGATAACTTCTTCGGCATAAAAAGTATCTTCTGTTCAGAGTTTTAAAATAGACTATCTATATACCAAATATCATTTAAATCCGTCCAGCCACTGAAGCAAACATGCCCATATCCCGCTAGGATTTGATACCACCACATTACCTTTTTTGCCGCAATAGCGTCAGTGCTAAACGCGCTAGAGTGAGGGAGCCGATAAACTGTAGTGTTGCATCCCTGCCGCTTGGATGACAATGCGTCGTCAACATGTTTGGTGGCCACAGGCGATAGTCATCTGATTCCACCAGAAGGTCTAATTATTTGTTTGCTACCCTATAAAATACAAACGTTCACGAACATACGTACCTTGGAGTTTATAATATTGATATTTGAAGAAGCACCCACAACGATAGTATCAGGCCAAACTATAAATTCCTGCTATTCCACGCGACTTAATGTAAAGACATTCTTTCCACGGCATATTGCCACATTGTCGCAAATACAACGGGCCGCTGATGGTGAATCGCAACACCGTCCCGGTCGCACACACGGACGCGGCTTGTCGGACACTGATATCTGCTAGTACAATAATGTTGGCGTTATATTTTTCTACTTAAGCATAATAATTTATGACGCGCCTGTGCGTGGACAGTGAACATCACGATATAATGTTTATAATTAATGTGATTCTGTATATTTGGAAATGGTAAGACAAGGTCTTCAGGCGAATGTAGGAGTCGACGCGACCAACTGAAATAGTTAATCTGTTAGAGGAAAATGTCATTTTACTTTGTTGTTGAGTGTTGACCGTGTTTTAGAAAATAAATATTTGAAAAAAAAAGTTAAAAAGTATGCCGGTTCGTTACCACCACATATTTCATTTGAATTCTGTTTTATTATTAAAGATTTGGTTATAATTTTTAAAAAATTTAAAGCCAAACATCATGAAATAGCCTGCCCAGTTTCTGTCTGGTATTGAAATAAGGTGTTTCTTTTTTTTGTACTTGGCAAATGGAAAAGACCATTCAGCCTACTTTATGACGTCATCATTTCAAATGTTTTTAAACTATAGGCTCGGCTGTTTTTTTTTTCAAACTGCTATCACATCTACGCAGTATTGATCACTAGCCCCTTATCGATGCCAATAAAAGAGCCCAGCTGGTTTGAAATTTTAATATTTAAAGCGCTTTTATTTATAAAAATAATATTTTTTATTATTGTCCGCGTTGAAGTTTCGACGTTGTTTGGCTGTACATTTTACATTAATATAATATGTTAACAAAATGAACATGGCCGGCCATGTCGAGTCTTGTTACAGTCTTTCGTATTTTCACGTCGTTACCCTCTTCTGTGACGTGTTGTTTTCACAGTTCGCATGTTAGTAAACATATCCCTTTGTTGACTGTGAGTGACAGTGGTATGTTTTACGTGGATCAATCGCGTCGGCTTCTCTCGCGTGTACGTAGAAAAGGCTTAATATATAATTTTTATTTAATGAATGTATCTGTGTTGTGAAAAACGTACCTATAATAATATTTTTATAATCGCGACTGGAATGTTATTTTTATTGAAATAAATGATGTGTGTCTTGTGAAGCGACGGCGGAGTGTTCTTGTTTTTGTGGAGAGCTGATTGTTTTAATTATCTAATTGTAAGATACAAATTATAATTTAAAAGCCTATTATAAATTATAGGCATTTGTAGAAACTCATATTTTCTACGTAATGTAAGGTCTCATGTTGGAATATTATTGGATTAATACATTTTCTGTATGGATGTCCCTTCAGGAAATAAAATGGATTTGTTTGGACATAAAATTTTTTACTGCTAGCTATTAAATAAAGCAAAATTCCCTTGGACATGGTGTGTAGGCGTTGTATGTTAGCTCTCTAACGTTAGTTCTGGATCGCGCTGTTGCGAGTGTTGGGAGTGAGACTCGAGGCGCGTGGGCCGACATGTTGCTATGTTAGTTCGTAAAGCACATTTGAAATTTTAAGATAATCTCTTATAATATTACGGTAGTCAATAAATACATATATTATTGGAATGTGTTTTATCATTTTATTCCCTTTCGCTACACTTCAATTACTAAGTCTGTATACAAGCAAACAGGGCGACCCTACTTGGTCGAGATTGGAAATCAGAAATCAGAAGTACTTTATTCAATAAAACTTTTTACAAGTTAATTTGACGCGTCAACATTTTTTTAACTACTACCGGATCGGAAACGCAGCCACACACTGAGAAGATCCGGCGGAAGAAATTGGGTTACGTCAAATGAGTTGTAAACAATGTGTGTTAGTTACAATGATGTTAACGTAGAATGGACGGTAGAGCGAAGTCAAAACAATATTCATCTCTAAGACAATATACTTTGACACGTTCCGCACGCAGACGAATAACCTACCACAGGGAATTGTGAAAGATCGAATTAATCGAAAAACCTTGAACAATATTGGCTTCTTCAAGCCCACAGTGACGCAACAGCTGTAAAAATGGGTAAGTAAAGTGATAATGGGACCGACTACGCGCCTCGCCAACGACATGAGTGATTATGGTTTTTATGCTGCCTTACAGGAAAGTAATATGTATGATTTATGAACTTAATCGAAGCCCTGCACCTACCACGCAGTTTTGGAGCTTATTTAATGTTTTCAAACGGCTAGTTATATTAACTGCTCGTATACCCCCTAGCGCTAGGCCATAATAAAAATGCGGAAGCCTGTCCGTCTCTCTGTTAAGCTTTTACAGCTAAACTGCTTAACCGATTTTGATGTAATTGAAGTCCCTGGTATAGGTCAACTCCTAAGGGAAGATATATGTAAGAGATTGAAATTTTTTCTAGTGATGACCGGTTACTGGGCGAAGCTGCGCGGGTCAGCTAATCCTTAATATCGTTGCACAGTGCTCCTGTAGAAGATAAACCTGAAGGCAAAATTGCGCATTTACTAAATAAAAATTAGTATCTCTTGCGGGGCGGACGAAACATTCGCGACTTTACACAATCCTCTGAGCACCGGACTAGTTGATAGCGAGATAGTGGCAATATCCATGCCGCATATCTAAACTTCACAGGTGCGCCACTTGTCACGGTAAAAATACACCTTTAGTCCTAGTAATTTATATTTACACATGACGGAATAAAATCAGCTGTGAGCTACTACAGTCTCGAGGATGGACAGTGAGTTGTTTCGCAGCGGTCTTACTATTATTTTACACATAAAACGGTGACTCCATTACTATACGCTTTGATTAACTCCATATACAATATTAGTCTATGATTAACTCGTGATTAAAAACTTTGGAGATAATTCGTGACTTACAAACTTCGCGCGCATCAATAACATCCAATCGCTGCGTTTTCATTATAATGATATGTTGCGATTGGTCGCTGAAGCTTATTGGTCGAACATTTCAAGGTTACGGCATAAATTCTGTACAGCCGCTATTATAATATTCACACTTGTTTTCGCGATTTATTATTTATCTTCGGTGGTCTATTTAACTATAAAACCTTAGCAATTGGCGCGGCCATTTAAAAATAATAGAATAGAAGTCTGTGGTTATTATTGAATATAACTTTTAAGTTCTAACCTTACGACTGGCGAAAAAGGTGAGTGACCTCGTTTTAAAAGGTTATTGTCACGCAAAAAAGCAAAAATATTGAAGTTCGATTTATTTTTTTCATTTCACGTTACATCTCATTTACTTACGCAGCTTAATTAGATGTCACTAAGTATACATATGTGCAAGCTAAGGTGTTGGTCCTATATGTATGTAATGTAAACATACTTATTTACTGAAACAGCAATGACTGACTTTACATTCCTTTAAACCCCTGAAACTTGTTTTCGTATCTTTACGTTGTGGAATCAAACTAAAACTATATTTACGTTTTTTTATGCTACTTGGATGGCAGACGTGCCCTCTTAAGTACGATTTAGTTCATAATTCTTGCGAAATAGTAAAAAAATTGTTAAGGAGTTGTCATACACTAGCTAGTCAGTGGACAGTAAAGTATTATTGTAAACTAGTAGGTAAGTTAACAGGTAGCTTTTTAATAAAGTTTAAAAAAGTACTTATTTGGGTTCTGTACAATTACAATTGACGACTAGTAATCTTAAAACATAAAAGATGTATACTTAATACAAATAGTTCATGTAAAGCTTATTGAGGTGACAGAGTTCTGCAAACACTCGCTTTGTTTTAGCACCACCGCCACACCACCCCCGCCAAGGGGAACAAAGTTTTCGCGTCACGTATTAATATAAACTACTCAAAACAATAGGTCCCACTTTGATTTCCGCCTTCAAAATGAAAATGCATATTTTTGTAGTTTTTATGGATAGATATAGTATGCTAGACTGTATAGTTTTATTAATTATTCAAAGTAAATTATTTAAAAAAATATACACATAAAATGAAAAAATAAAATTTACCTTTAAAAATTCGAACTTCACAAGTTTTGATTTTTAACAAAAAATAATATTGATGGTTACAAATGTCTTTAATATCGGATGGGTCCTCCTCGACTACGTACGCACTCTCTGAGCCTGTTTGGGACGCTTTCAATCAGACGGGTGATGTCTTCTTCAGGTATACGCTTCCAATAGGTTTTTAATGCGTTTATGAATTCCTGTTGACTATTCACGGCACTATGAGTTTCTTTTAAGCTTCTTTTTAATTGTCCCACAGATGTTCAAAGTCAAAGTCAAAACATTTTTATTCAAATTATCGTTTACAGGCACTTTTGACGAGTCAACATTTTTTGAGTTACTACCGGATCGTAAACGCGGCCTTTGTTCGATTGGATTGAGATCGGGGCTCATTGCGGGTCAAGGTAAAACTACAACATTGGCTTCAGTTAGGATCGCCTGGGTTAAGCGAGCAGTATGAGCCCGAGCATTATCCTGCATGAGGACAAAATTATTGATTAATACGACCACACGCGCGGCGTAGCCGGCAGCAGTTACGGTACCTTCTTAAGAATTACCAGCTCCGTTTTGCCCATTAAGATGATTCCGCTCCACACCATGACACTGCCCCCCCCCCCCCCCCCCCAAACCGATCAGTTCGTGTAGGTACACAGGGGTTGGTAAACCGTACGTCTTGTCTTCTCCACACACGAACGCGCCTATCATCACTCAAAAACTGCACTTCACAAATTTTCCATGGTCCAGTCCGAATACTCGCGTGCGAACCTCAAAAGAGCTGCACGATGAGCCCTTATCAATTTAATGCGAACCACGCGCATTCTGGATCGCTGTCCATCTTCATGAAGTCTGTTGTGGATCGTTTGATCACTTACTCGTGTACCCATGGCTTGCTGTAGACGGTTTTATAAAGCGCAAGCAGCAACGACACGCTCTCGGCGGGCAGTTAAGCGAACATATCGGTCTTCTTGAATAGTTGTGGCCCGCGTTCTTCCTGATCCGCTTGTTGTAACAACACTACAAGTCTCCTGGTAGCGTTCACAAGCATTTCGGATAGCTCGCCGCGATACACCTAGGCGTAGTTCCCTGAGATTCTCCCTCTTGCAGCAATACCACTGCTTTTAAAGCAGTTTCCATGCTCATATTGTGCCGAATGCATGATATTGTTATGAAACTAAATTATTTAACTCAAAAAAACAATAAAACAAATCAAGGACCGTTTGTAGCGATAGTCTAAACACAAGTGAATAAGAAATTGTGTCTAGGGTAATTTTAACTTAATTTGATTAAGTCTATCCACTTGAGGGTAAATATTAAAAAATGTTTTTCAAAGTAATGTGAAAAATACATAAACAAGTTTATATTAGGACACCTTGAACTTGCTCAAAATTAAGTTTTAAGTGTCATACAATTATTTCACGTAAAAACGTCTTTAAATTAAATTTAAAAAACTGATAAAAAAATTGGGGGATACAGTTTGGTGTTATAGCTACATCACTATTACCAACATCCAAAATATAATTATACCACTGGATAACTTTAAGAATCAGATAATTTGATGTGCTGAGCGCGGATTGCAATGATTCGCGGGGAGTGGAGCAGGAAATGCGCCATTTTTAGGTAATTTCACTGCGCTACATACCTAATAATAATAATAAATATATTTTTTATTTGGACCAAACATGTTTACATTGTTATTAACATTGTCTACTTCAGAAAGTCGAAAGCTAAAAATCAAAAGCAACTACTGAAATTTTTAGTAAAATATCTACGATTTAGTGTTTAGTGGAGACTGAAGACACATATTTTATTTAATTTAACCCAGTTTTCCTCAGTTTTGTACATTTTGCTGCTGGAAAGAAATTAGTTATATTTGCTAAGTCACCGCTCCTCCCCCACGTGAGATTTTGCTTAACCCCCTCCCCGCCTATTTACCTTACGTAATTAATGGACGCTGTCCAGGCTCCTAAGTCTTGACCAGGTGTACCTTACCAATTTCTATAGCGTCGTAGCGTGTAGTTGGTCACTGTCGTGCTCCGGTTTGGAAGCTAAAGTGGCCTAAGTAGCTAAGTAAATTACACATATGGCATTTAAACCTCGCCACACGGATAGCAACGCACCGTTATCATCAATTGTGTCTATAGGTGACGGTTATCACTAAGAAAACCATCTGCTTACTTGCTATCCTATGATAAAAAAAATGTTTGCTAAAGCTTAACTACGAATTTTGTATTTATAATCAGAGCTTGTAAATAATATTACATTAATTTATATATTTAGTCATTCGAATATAACGGGTTAGGCAAGTATTAGGATAACATGCTAACGTATTTCTATTATCTCTGAAGCTGAGATAGACAGGGATTCTGTTAGGGCACGTGTGAGTAATAAGGATTCGTAACGGTCAGTTGGCTGTCTTACATCATATTACATTAGTTCTCTGCCCCGGGCAGTTTGTTCTTGCGTGAATAAACCAATGAAATAGGTACCTATCTGGGAGATTCTTCAAAAATGCATTCTCCGTGTAATTTCCACGGTATTTTTGAAATATCTAAATTAAAGAAAATTACACAAACATTTCAAAAGTTTATGCAAATTTAAAGAACATGTGAAAATTCGACACGTAGTAGATCTATACTTTTCCTTAAAAAAATATAGAATATTTGCGGGCCATGGAAATTACATTATAGACCACGGAAATGGCCGCGCAGGTAAAATTTTGCTAAATACCGCATCAGATATGAAAATAAGATTAGATAAAGGTTATTTGGGGTACTATCCCTTGTGGAAAAAATTTCTCGGATAAAAGTAGGTAAATAACTTACAAAGTGAAAGTAACAGTTTATGAATGTTTATTTTTATTTAAAAAGTCGAAAAAAGTCTTACAAAGTCGGAAAAACTCGGAGTAATTCCAAAATTTCGGACACTTCCAGAAGAGTTATTCAGTGTTAATAAATCTTGCAACGTTTATGGGTACTAAAAGAAATATATTAAAAGTTATTAATACTACGAAAGTGTAATAAAGGGGAAAAAAATACAACTAATACTTACCCGGTTTTCCGTTTAAGAATTTGAAACTTTCTTCTTTGTTTAAAAAAAGGTTACCGTTACTGTCGATCAATATTATAAACTTTGTTTCTTCAATTTTTGATAATTATTATTAAAATCTATTATATCACAACGTTATTTGCCAATTTTTATTTTATTGTACTTTTATTACATAAATATATTTATAAATTAAGTAAAAATTAAAACAGATGATCTAATTAGCTTTTGACAGGTTGAGTCAGTGTTGCCAGAGAAAAAGTCAATCTTTCGTCCTTAAAGCCTCCTCTACACTACTCGCGAAGTTCCTCGGCGAAGTACTCGGCCGAAGTTGACTGAAGTCCGCGGTGCTACACTACACACTCGTTCAACTTCGCGAGGAGCGCATTCGTGTAGCGTTACCGGTACCCTGCGGACGTTTATTATAATGGACGCTCAAGTAGCAGCTGCCGTAGCAATGTGCTCTCTAGCGTATTATAACTACGTGCATACTTATCTCACGAAGAAGACTAAAAAGAAAAGAAGAAAAAGAAGATGGTGGATGATCGCAATGCATCGGAACAGAACTAGGTAGGTAATATTTATTTAAATAATTAGGATTTCTAATAAGTTAAAGTACATTACATGGCAAGTTAATTAACTGTATTTTTTTTTACAGACGTACTATGGAACAACAATTTCTTGAACTCATACAAGAACCATCAGGAGAATTTGAAAATTTCCACCGAATGTCATTGGACGATTTTAATTTATTACTTTCTAAAGTCGAACCCTTAATCGCTAAACGAGACACTCATTTAAGAGAAGCTATACCTGCTAAGATTCGATTATCAATCACCTTGAGGTTTTTGGCAAGTGGTGACAGCTATAGATCTATGCACTATTTATTTAAAATTTCAAGCCAGTTGATTTCAAAAATTGTAGTCGAAGTCTGTGAAGCTTTGAACGAGGAATTCAAGGATGAAATAAAGGTAAAATTTTAATATTTATGACATATATTTATTAAAAGTTTAGGTATGTACAATTACAAAAATATCAGTGAGAATAAGAATAAGAATAATTTCATACATTACGAGTCATTATATGCCTGATATATTAAATCACTCTGATGTGTATTATCTTCTGGACAATCAGATTGAGTTTGGGTCTCTGGTATATGCAAAATATATTGAACATCGTTAGATTGATCTGATTGAGGCTGCTTATAGCGTTGATAAACTGATTGACTTTGGGTGTCTGGTGCAATAATTTCATCACTTATAACACGTATCTTTGAAGAGCGTTGATGAGCAGTGATTTCGCTTGGTTGTTGGAAGTATGTCGATTGACATTCACTGGACTCATTAGATAATGTTATATATGTATCAGGTGGCTCTGAAAACGATGAGTGTGGTCTAGGAGATAATGTTGTAACATTATAATGAACTGCATTATTCGCAGATAAAGGACGCTTTCTAGAAGATAGTGATGTAGTTAACGGACTATAATATGGCGTAGACTTAGGTGTAGAAGTACGAAACGATTCACCTGATGGAGATCTTTCAAAACGTGATTTCCGAAATAGAGCATGTATATCGAACATTATATCGTCCCTTTCATGTTCAGGTAACCTCTTCAGTTTTTTGGCAATTAGTTTGCCGAATACGTCGCACTCGTCCTCAACTGCGCTGCTATCCTTTGAAGGATTATTTATCACTTTATTTAAGTTATTGAAGGCTTCTGTCATCTGCCTACTGGCAACTTGCAATTCCGGTGGGTTGTCACGCCGTCGGATGGTGTGTCTATTTTTTGGGGGCTCTGGTTCTTTTGGAGTTGGAGAAGCAATTGGTACATCCTCTGAAGCGTTGGTTGATTCTTCCTGAATCGAATCAGTTCCATGATCCTGAAATAAAAATAGCAAAGGTTTAAATGTATATATCACGACCTATTTAATAATAAATCTTTATTTAATCCAATCCAAATTTGTGAGTGTATATGGGTTCTGTATACTATATGCATTTGAGTGCGCGTATATGCAGGAGTACTGTATGTGTATGTAGGAGTGTGAGTGTATGTCTCTGTATTTTATGAAAAATACATGAGTGCTACAATTAATCGGCTTTTTAATTATTTATATACAATTTGAGTGTCAGCTTTTAATGAAATTGACCGTGTCTTTTTACATATTATTTGATGATAATATTTTTTATATAATATACTTTTTATTTACAGATGCCGTGCAATGAGCAGCAGTGGTTGGAAGTTGAAAACGGATTCAAGGAGAATTTTCCACATGCCCTTGGCGCAATGGATGGAAAGCATATTGTTATACAATGTCCGGTTAACTCTGGTTCTGAGTACTTTAATTATAAAAAGACGTTTAGTTTAGTACTTTTAGCTTTAGTCGACAGTAACTATAACATTATGTATGCTGACATTGGTAGTCAAGGTAGGATCAGTGATGGAGGTGTACTTAAAAATTCTTCGTTATGGCAAAAAATTGCATCTAACGGGCTTAATCTTCCTAAGCCAAGTCCATTATCCGGAACGGATCATGTCGAAATTCCCTACGTTTTTTTGACAGATGGAGCATTTGCTTTACATAATAATATAATGAAACCATATCCTGGCAACCATGATATCAATTCACCGAAAAGGTCTTTCAATATGCGCTTGTCAAAATCGCGAGTAGTAGTTGAGAATGTGTTTGGTATTTTAGCATCCAGGTTTAGAATATTCAGAAAGCCAATTGATTTGGATATTCATAATATCCCAATTATTACAATGACATGTCTCTTATTGCATAACTTTCTCAGAAAAAGTAATAAATCATCCCTTATATATATGCCTCCTGGTACTGTAGATATGTATGATGATAATGGAGTTTTATTCAACCCGGGTCTTGGCGGGCAGACTTTGATAATAACTGTGCTTTGAGAGATATTACACAAGTACCACGCAGATCACCATTATCTGCCGTTCAGATAAGGGATTACTTTACAAATTATTTTCAATGTTTATAAATAAACACAACGAATGTAGGGTCATTTCGCCTGTTCGTTACCACATTAACTACATACTTTTTATATTAAAACTAATGCAGAGACATTATTATGTTCTCCTTAAAGCAAGCAACTGCACTAAATGGACGCAAACTGGCGAATCGACCTTACTGTAATCTGTACTTTAGTAATAATAAAACAAGTTATTGATAATAAAAAACTTACCGTGGTTATTGTTTGTTTACATTTATACACGGACCCCAAAAAGCTGTTCATGAAATCAAAGGCGAACCAAACTGGACGATAAACATCATCTGCGCCGGCACCACTTTTTAAGGAAGCTTCCATTTTTCTGTAGTAGCCCCTGTATGTCGCAAAAAGTGAATCCTTTTTTTTTTTCAATTCTTCAACTGGTATTTCCAAAACGTCCCGAATACGCACCCAAGCATCATTTACTTTTTTCTTGTCCTTATGACCTTTCCCACTGGGGTCCCAAATAAAAGGCTCTGCTTGAAGTGTTTCAAGGAACAACATAGTTTGCTCCTGTGACCACTGTATGCCGCTCATAATAGAGTCTCACACGCACATCAACGAAAAAATCTATTAAACACACGTGCGTTCACAACGGCGCGGCGTCTTGACGCGTACTGAAGTCGGCCGAGTAGTGTATAGAGGTACTAAGAGCATGTGTCAGAGGCCTAGTAGCATATCAAAGCAGTCAAGAATAACGACGTTAATAAGTCGGCGATTGCTAAACATCTACAGCTGTAGTCGGGCCGTAATCACTGGATGGAATTTCATAGGCCACGCGTATTTTCGACAGAACGCCATATTACATTCCACGGCTAGTGAAAGAAGCCATTGAAATCAAAAAACATCCAAATTTCAACCGGGAAGACGCACGTAGTACGTCCTTGATAAGTTTTCTTGGCACGTATTGATTTTTGAAAAGCTGTATATTTTGGAAACGATGATCGATTTGATCTTTCAAATGGCATTCAACTCAATTTAAATATTGCTTTAGCTAAAAAATCGGTAGGTTCAAAAATTTCGAAGCAATGTCAAAAAAACATTTTCGTCTATGATAGATCCCAAACAAATTTACCGATTTTTATCCAATTAACGGTACTTGGCGCAGTTTTTAAAGGAGAAACGATGATAAGATTTTGAAGTCAATCGATATATTAGCCTGAAAGTTATTTCCAAAATATTAAGTAACTTTGCTAAAGAAAACGTAATTTTAATATTTGAAAAGTTGTAACCTTTGAAAATAAGGTTCGGTTTTGATTTTTAAAAGGGCATTCGACGTAATTTTTATAGTATTAAAATATCGTAGAATACCAAAAAATAATTGGTTGAAATATTTCGAAGTTATGTCGAAAAAACACTTTTTTCAAAATTTTCGTCAACGATTACTTCCAAACGAATAAACTGATTTTGAGGCAATTTATGCATTAGATGTATTTTTTTGAGGAATAGTTTTTGTACTCAATCGGTACATTAATCTGGAAGTTATTAAAAAAAAATTGTTTCGTCACAATTTGTTTAGGGTATTTTCAAAATTTCTCAAAATCTCTTAGGCCCATTTGGTACAAAATTTCAGGAAGTATAAGTTGAGCGGAATCCAATCGAATGCCACCAACCGCGTTTCAATCGGTCCAGGCGTTCAAAACTTATGAGTTGTTGACACACACACACACTCACACACACACATACATACAGACATACTGACGTCATCGCGAAAATAGTCGAAAATGGTTCCTAAGCCCACAAAACGCGGACATATGGTGAAAACTCCATTTTTGAAAATCGGAGCAAAATCAGTAACCTTCCTATCTACATACGTAGTGGGAAGTTAAAAAGTACAAGTGTTTTAATAGATTAATATTGTATTAAACTGGAGTGAATGAAAATGAATTAAACAAAATAAAACTACCACGCCAAAGCTTAAACCTAAAAGTGCGATATTTTTTTAGTAAAATGTACCACTAAAAGGCACAGATCGTCGCCTAGTGTAGCTTTGTAGCATTTTTACTCGTTATTTGACCCTCCCGTTGGTCGAGTGGTTAGCGACCCTGACTACGCAATCAACGGGGCTCGGGTTCGATCCCCGACGGGGACAAGCATTTGTGTGATGAGCGTAAATGTTTGTATTTCTGGGTTTAGGTGTTTATTATATATATTCTGGTATTTATATATTATGTATTTCTATGTATTAGTATCGTTGACTAACACCCATAACACAAGCAAATATTTGCTTACTTTGGGGTTAGATCAGTAAGTGTAGTTTGTCCCGTGAATATTTATTTATTATTATTATTTATTTATTTTTATAATAGATGGCGTTAGCAGTAATAAAATTCTAATACAAAATGTATTTTCTATTTTTTTAATGTTTATGAAATAGCATTTTAATGGTAGATAATATATCTAGACATGAATTTAAACCACCACGTCAAAGCCCAAACCTTAAAGTGGGATACTTTTTCAGGAAAATGTACCACAAAAGTGCATAGAAAGTCGCCTAGTGTAGGGCTCGCTTCGCTCGCCATAATTATACTGGCTGTTGCCCAAGACTTCGTCCGCGCGGACTTCGTTTACTCCGCACAGCACCTCCCCCGTAGGTGACAGCTTGATAATATGTAGCCTATATGTTGACCCGACCTGTTAGTAATAGTCATGCAAAATTTGAAATAAATCCATGTAGTACTTTTTGAGTTTACCCCGGACATAGGAGTAGTGTAGAGGAGGCTTTAAGGACGAAAGATTGACTTTTTCTCTGGCAACACTGACTCAACCTGTCAAAAGCTAATTAGATCATCTGTTTTAATTTTTACTTAATTTATAAATATATTTATGTAATAAAAGTACAATAAAATAAAAATTGGCAAATAACGTTGTGATATAATAGATTTTAATAATAATTATCAAAAATTGAAGAAACAAAGTTTATAATATTGATCGACAGTAACGGTAACCTTTTTTTAAACAAAGAAGAAAGTTTCAAATTCTTAAACGGAAAACCGGGTAAGTATTAGTTATATTTTTTTCCCCTTTATTACACTTTCGTAGTATTAATAACTTTTAATATATTTATTTTAGTACCCATAAACGTTGCAAGATTTATTAACACTGAATAACTCTTCTGGAAGAGTCCGAAATTTTGGAATTACTCCGAGTTTTTCCGACTTTGTAAGACTTTTTTCGACTTTTTAAATAAAAATAAACATTCATAAACTGTTACTTTCACTTTGTAAGTTATTTACCTACTTTTATCCGAGAAATTTTTCCACAAGGGATGGACGGTTGTAATATGAATTAAAGCATTTTTAGGCAAATTTTTTCAGCAACTCTTTCTGAATTTCTCCTTTCTACTAAACTTAGGGCTTGGCATGTTGTTCTTACTGGAAATAATAACGTATACCTACCATTTCCAATATAACGAGTATTAACCAAACTATAAACTTGAAACTGGCGTGAAACTGGTGCTTAAGTTAGTAGCGTGCTTATAAGTCAACTTAAAACATTTTTTAAATTGTTTCATTGAAAATCGTTTTCTATTTTAATTTTATTTATTGAACTTTAGCTTTAGCTTTTTTAAGGATTCCGAAATAAACTAGGAACGCCTATAGTTTCGCTATGTCCTCTGTCCGTCCGACCGTCCGCAGCCTAGCTCAGAGATCCTTATAGTAGTAAGGATCTAAAGCTATAATTTGGCATGAATATAGGTACACATTCGTCACGGCAACAAAGTGGTAATATAAAATATTGAAAAATATTTTTAGGGTAGTTCCTCTTCGTGTAAAGTAGGAAAGTTAATTTTTTTTCTCGTGTACCACAGAATGTGGTTTTTAAAAAATATTGTAAGTTTATGAAAACCATTTTTCTATTAAGGGACTCGTTTGCGAAATATCAAGCTTTAAAATGCTAATTTTTGTTAGAATCAATTATCACCCCCTCTGCCAGGTAAAAGGTTGGTTTTGGGGGTGAAAAAAAATTTACGGTAATAGTAATTATAATGAAGTTAAAAGGATCACGGCTTAGAATGCTTTACAAGTTTTTAAGTTATATTTGGCCAATTTATAAAATGTATTTGAAGTTTTTGTAGGCGGTGAACCTATGGTGTATGTGGATATAGCTGTGGTGTGTGTTGACATAGCCGTCATTGACGTTAAATAGGTTAAATGATCGTAGTTTAAAAAATAAAAAAGAAACCCTCTTATTGGACCGCATTACTGTGATGGATAACTTCGGAACTTCTACTTCGCTATATTACGCGTGGTCCGACTTGCACTATACCAATTTTGTTCTAAAATGTTGATAATCTTGTAGTGTTTATATACTATTATAGTGTTTATATACTCTTCATTAGGTGTATGGGCACAGTATCAGCAAATAAGATAGCAAACAGGTTCAAGAGTATACAGTTACTCAAAATTAAGTAATTTATAAGTATAAGTATAGCAATTAGATACAGCGAAACAAATTAGCGATAAAGTGTGTGTGCTGCACAATTCCTATTACCTTTAGCATTTCTAAGCCATGCAATTGAAAGTATGTGAAAAACTTAGAAGGTTCGAATTTTCATAAAAATCATTGTAATTGTTGCGACGACGCGCGCACGTTGTATCGACGACTACAAATTTCCTTTACATTATAACATAAATAGTAGACTCATTTTCGATACTTTGAACATGATATTTAGAAGCTTTAAATTATAACAGTAAAAAAGTATACCGAAGACTAGCGATAACCGTAATCGATAGGTTTACGTGGTCATCCGAAGCAAGACACGGGAGCGGTAATACACCACTCCACCAGATTTCGAGAAAAAACCCAATAACATCTTTGCCCGACCCAGAGATCAAACCCGGAACCACAATGCAGTCTAAATGATAAGAAACTTTGGTTTAACATATTTAAATAAAAAAAAATAACTGACAAACAATATTTGTCAATTATTTTGGTATTTGCATGAATACAGTATAAACATTGAATATTTCATTTTGATTATTGCAAAAAAAATTAAATAAAGTAATTTCCATGGGTTTTATGTAACTTCCATGGTATTTTATACATGGAAATTACACTATAGAAATCACCAATAAGCATATATTTTGAAACTTCTCGTCACTGGAAAGATATAAGCTGCTAGTTTGTTATTGGCTATCTACATTTGGAAGCTAGGCATAAAACCTCAATATCCGTTTACTAAAAATAATACGATTACATTCGAAAAATGTGACATGGAAATTCTTGGAAATTGAGAACCAAAAATTGAAGAACTTACTCTTGCACCGAAATGGAGGGAATCAAGGCTACGGTTACCTGACCCATAAGCTGCAGCATAACAACAGAATCACAAACACCTATCCCGAACTCGCTAGTTCAGAGTACCTAGTACCCATCGCAAAAAGCGAAGCTAAAATTTTGTGCCAAGTATGTTACATACTTATACTCATAAAATCAAAACTTTCACTGCAATGGTATGGGAAATTTGATCCGGATATAAAATGATTTATATTTTTCAATTTTGTGTAGGTATAAATCTAATTAAAAGCGTGAGTAAATTAAAAAAAAAATATCTGCGATTGGCCAGAAGACGGCGCACGTGTTACGCGGACAAAACGTGAAAATTAACATGGTTATAATGAAATCTATATGACACGATGTATATAAGTTGTATGTATAAACAATGTTATAGTAGATTTATGTAAACACTAGCTGTGCCCGCGACTTCGTTCGCGTGGAAAAATTTCTAAAATAAAAACCTGCATTGATCCCGCTCCCGTGGGATTTTCGGGATAAAAACTATCCTATGTCCTTTCTTGAGTCTCAAACTATATTTGTACCAAATTTTATCCAAATCGGTTCAGCGGTTTAGCCGTGAAAGCGTAACAGACAGACAGACAGACAGAGTTACTTTCGCATTTATAATATTAGTATGGATTATTTGTTTATATAGGAGTAATGACCCATCAACAATTTGTATATAACATGGGATTTATTGCACCAGTAAGAAGTTTGGGGTAAATTAACTTTTATTTTTTAAGACTTTGTAAATTTGGGAACCCTTAACAAAGCTACGACTACGGCCTACGCTCATGGCCTCACGCATTCATATACGACATCGGTAGGTACGTACAGGCCTGTAATGTCACCAGTAAATACATACCTACCCATGTAATGTATTTACACCAAATATCTTGCAAAGTTGTGTGCTGTGCGTTATACATCACGATTGCAACGACGAATAAGAGGCCGCTACCGAAACCTCTTGACACTGTGGAGAGCGGACAGCACCCGGCAATTCGATATCGTCCGTCAGGATCTTTTTTTATATCATAAGATAGCAAACAAGCACATGGGTCTCCTAATGGAAAGAGTCAACCATCGCATATAGACACCAAAGATGTTAATGGTGCGTTCTTATCTTGTGGCAAGGTCTTATGCCACATGCATAAGTCTAGCGGCTACCTTACCCCCCAAACCGGAACACGAGAGCGACAAGCACTGACGCTATTGCGGCAGGAACTGGTAAGGCGGTGGTACCAGACCCGGGCGAGACAATGCAAAACTCTACCACCTAGTAGCCACGATGTTAGTGACTCGCATAGCCAATCGGTCGCCTTTTACGACATGCTTGGCAAAACGGCAGTTGGTCTATTCTTCAAAGGGGGAATCATCATCATTATCCCTCAGTTCCTACGCCTGCATTCGCGTTATGCATCTATTTTGCATGAAGCTAATATAGCTTGGATTTTAAATTAATGCTTGCCGCTGCAGCTTATTTTCTTTACCGTTATATATACAATCGTTCCCATGATTATCCATTTAAGTACGTCTCACTACCCGGATTCCTACTGTTGTTCAGAGGACTAACATACGAACCATGAGGATAGCAAGTAACTGCTACATCTGGGATGTATACGAGAGGCTCTGGCTTTTAGGTGAACCGTACTGCTTACATAAAATGGTTAAATTAAGTGAAATTAAGTGTATTGAACCAAATCAAAGAAATTGATTTTTATTGCATGACGCTGACGGCGGGGCGATGACACTTTATCGGAACGGCCGCGGTCGCTGCTATATTAATTGTGAAATAACTGCTTTATTTGTATTGTGATAAATATACGTAGAGATTAGAGTAAACATTGACCTCACAACTGAAAAGCTTGGTCTAACCGCGCGGTTGCCAGCATCGAGAGTCCTTCATATGTTGATAGTTTTGTGAATAAAATATAATACAAGCTTGATATTTCTTTAATGTACTTCTTGCAGACTATTTTAACATTACAAGTATAGACTTAGGTGTTCACAAGTTGTCGAGCTCATGGCTCAGAACCGTCTGTCGCTGAAAATGAGGTCTCTCATATCGTAAGCCCCACTACACGCCATCTTGCCGCCTTCTGTCCCGCCGTTTAGCTTTTACAACTTTAACGAATAGGAAGATGACGCCTAGTGTTGCCATATTTTGTCACTTATTCTAATATAACACAATTGAAACATATTCTTTTGATGAACAAAATCATTACAAACAAGTTAAATCATTACATTCGGCCATCCGGCAAAGTGTGACTCCCGGCACACTACTCAATTCTAAAATTAACTTTTCCGTAAATCTTTAGGGTATCAATTAGGAAATATTAAAGATGCAAAAGTACAACTAGTTAAATCATTACCATAGCAATGTTTATTGACGATGGTAAACAGTTTTACTAACAATTACTTATCGTAAGTAAGCTTTGCACAAGCCCTTTCGCCTGTGACATCTTATGTATTCATAGAAATCAACCAATATCCTCTGGATGAAGTACAATACAATACTTCGTGTACGCGATGATGCTCTTGCAGCCAGAAGTCAATTGTGCAATACTAGATACATTATCATGCCGTTCTCCGCCCTTTTACATGATAGACAATTTGCTTTCCTGACGGTCAGTCCTTCAAATCGGGCCACAGAACACTTATTCTCTCTAAATCGGGCAAACGTGTCACAACCGATTGTTACTACCAGTTCTGTACCGTTTTATTTAAATTTCTTACTACCTCCTCATTTTTTCCTACTGTAATAACGTAGTGTTTGTTATAATTATCGAGTTCTGGTTCGCAAAATATGATATTGGCTATACATCCATGTGAATGCAACGTGCGCCAAAATAAAAGAGTTCTTAATTCAAATTATTCCAAATTCAAAAAACGCTCCGGTAATGACTCATTTTTCTGTATAGTGTATCTCTTTGTACGTAAATATGAGCATGTAGTGATGAAAATTGCCGGCAATATTCCCAAAGTTGCCATTACTGCCGCGAATGTTTCTAATCTTGCCGGTAACATTAGTTTTACGACATATTTTTCTTATAACACTTTATTCTGATACAAGAAACGGCCTGCAGGGGGTAGTTTTAATGCTCTTCTACAATATCCAAACGAAAAATAGGTCTATAAATTTATTTTGTTACTGATATACTAAAGAAAAGAAATAAGCGATCTATTACATTTTATCGGTGATGAAGTCATATATATTATAAAAAATCATCGACTTCCCTTATTAATTTCTTACAATGAACTTCCATTATACGTAATAAAGTATACATTTATTTATGTATGTGTGAAAGAGTCAAACCTTGCGGCTTGCAGACAATTTGACGTGCAACGGATTTTGTAATATATTTTAAGTAATACCAGTAATACCTACTCTAATCGCAGCTTGCAACCAGCTGCAATATAAAAGTTGTTGGTGAATCCCGCGGAAACAACTTATTTTTCCGGGATAAAGAGTAGCTATGCCAGGTCATCATCTATCTGTGTGCAAAATTTCAATAAATCCGTCAGTAGTTTTGGCGTGATTGAGTAACAAACATCCATCCATTCATTCATTCATACATACATCCATCGTGCAAATCTTGGGATGAACACATTCTGTTGGCCCAAAGGTTGACTGGTGGATAATGCTAACAGGCATTAAATTGTACACCAAAAAATATACATTTTAATATAAAGTTTAAATAAATAAATAAATACTAGGTTCCTTTTCCATCTTTTTTTCACTTATTGTGTCCATACTACCATACTAATATCATAAATGCGAGTCTATCTGTTGCTCTTACACCGCTAAGCCGCTGAACCGATTTTGATGAAACTTGACATGGAGAGATGAAACTTGATATCTGAAGATCCGGCGTCAAGCGTAGGCTAACCTTTTTAAAAAAATCAACACTAATCAACCAAACTTTATAGACAACATGATAGCCTACTCGCGGGCGAAGCTGCGCGTGCCAGCTAGCTGGCTGATTTATATTTCTTTCATTCAGTATCAATACCCTCTTCCTTTCTATACATATTTTACAAATGAAAGCCAAAAAAACTGATGGGGCAGCTGTCATGAAGTTGCCAGTGCTATAGTATAAGGTTTACTATAAACAAGTAAGTTTAATTACAAATTACATAATTAACTTCTTGAGGGTATAAACTTAGCCAACTTTGACAAATTTATATTTTTGGCAGCATAGGAAATATTACTAGAAACTTTCGGCAGTTTTAATCTCTATTTGCATGCTCTTTATTCAAACGTAATGACACTCTTGATGAGGTCATGATGCTTGATCCGCGTTGATTACGTTCGGGGATGTTTACTTAAAACCACAGCACTGATCTTCCTTCTTGCACTCGTCAAAAAGATCTCGAATTTTTTATACGTTCATTTCATTCAAGCTGATTTATTTTAATTCCAGGAGAGCGCATTCAAAAGAACATATTGCAAGCTTTGTCACATCAGCATAGATAAGCGTCAAGCATGCGCCTGATAATCCTGGAGGACGCTTCCGTGGTGGCGGACTGGGCGGCGCGGTTCGTGCTGCAGCGCATCACGGAGTTCGCGCCGGGGCCCGGGCGCCGCTTCGTGCTGGGGCTGCCCACGGGCGGCACCCCGCTCGGCATGTACCGCCGCCTCATCGACTTCCACAAGGAGGGCCGCCTCTCCTTCAAATACGTCACTACCTTCAATATGGACGAGTACGTCGGTAAGTACAGTATGACCTATACGCCCACTTCTAGAGGCAGATGCATGTTGAGGCCGCTCATGATATAGAGGAGATTGTAAGCAAGGCATGTTAGGAATTCAATAAACAAATTTCTAAAGTACCTAAAGTCTCAGTATCGCTGTCTCCTACTAGTAGACTAGTAGGAGAGGCAATTCAACTTTAAGTAGGAACATGTCATGCATTCGACAAGACCACGTGATATTTTTGTTATAACTTAGGGTAATTTATTTATATTTAAATATAAGAAATTATGCGATAAAATAGCAAACAAAGCTCTCCTGATGGTGAAAATCGACCATTGCCTATAGACACCAAATATTAAACGTGCGCTTTCGCCTATAATTACGAGTCATGATGGAAAATCCAGAGTCGTTCAACAAACGAAGACGGATTAATTGTTTTTATCCACTGCTACGTCAAGGCAACGCTAGACTACAGACGGTCACTAAAACAAAGGAGCTGCGATTGGAATTCTTTTCGACATCTACTATTCTCTTCTTACCTTGCTCCAACAGGTTAACGGCAATCGGGGCAATTTATTCCAAAGGAAAAAAAATAATTTCGATGAGGCCTTCAAAGTTTTATCGAGTCTCGGGTTCAACATTTTATCAGCAAAGGAATTATACTGAACTACAATATACACTCGTACAGTGATGGATCTATATATAATAATTATTGTTTATACATGCATTGTTTATATTACATAAACAATGCTATATAGTTTTTCTATATATAAAGATGACATTCTCATGTGTAAGGACCTAATAACTATCTACATAAAGATAGTTATTAGGTCCTTACACGTGTAAGAGTTCTGCAACATCTCGCGCGGGTTTGGTAACACTGCCTTACCTGCCTATTTATCACTATCGCAATAACGTCAGCTGTCTGTGTTGTGGTCTACAGGGTCAGGTAGCCGGTGAACTAATGAACGTTATCTCTTTCTCTCGCAAAGGTCAACGCACGAATGGCTTTAGTCGATGATACTAATATTTGACATAATATACTAATACACGACTAACATCTATCATGCAGGAAGCTTCATGAGGCAAGGGTGTAGGTACTAAGTGCCTACACCAAAAAATGTGTGTTTAAATAAATACCGACGTCTATCCTGTCGGGTGTGAGCTGAGGGAGCTCAGTGACCGCTAACCAGTGTGACCGTGCGTGCCTGCAGGGCTGCCGCGCGACCACCCCGAGTCCTACCACTACTACATGTGGAACGAGTTTTTCAAGCACATTGACATCGACCCGGCGCAAGCGCACGTGCTGGATGGGAACGCGGAGAACCTGGTGGCCGAGTGCCAGCGCTTCGAGGACCTCATCCGAGACGCCGGCGGCGTGCATCTCTTCATCGGAGGTCAGTGGGCCCCACTGACCCATCGGGCCTCCACCGACACACCGGGCCCCACTGACACATCAGGCTTCCACCGACACACCGGGCCCCACTGACACACCGGGACTCCACTGACACACACTGGCTGGCCCCCACCGGCA
The DNA here is from genome assembly GCA_036924255.1 of Apodemia mormo. NCBI lineage: Eukaryota > Metazoa > Arthropoda > Insecta > Lepidoptera > Riodinidae > Apodemia > Apodemia mormo. The sequence goes on from JAUPFN010000022.1 coordinate 28,453,813, forward strand.
CACACCGAGCCCAACCGATACACATCGAACCCCCCAACACACACCGGGTCCCCACTGATATACACCGGGCTCCCACTGACGCACATCGGGCCCCCACTGACACACATCAGGTCCCCACTGACACACATCGGGCCCCCACTGACACACATCGGGCCCCCACTGACACACATCGGGTCCCCACTGACAAACATCGGGCCTCCACTGACACACATCGGGCCCCCACTGACACACATCGGGTCCCCACTGACAAACATCGGGCCTCCACTGACACACATCGGGCCCCCACTGACAAACATCGGGCCTCCACTGACACACATCGGGCCCCCACTGACAAACATCGGGCCCCCACTGCCACATCGGCCAACAAGCATACTCGAGCCGGGGTAGGACAGAACCGTCCACACATTCTGACATCGCAGTGCGACACGGTTTTGCAAGCGCTTTTTACTGTGAAAATGATTATCCTAACTCTACAGAATTACCCAATAAACAAGTGACGTATCTATATTTAGACAGGACATTCTGTTATAAGTCACTAACTGCCATTCTGCCAGGGAGGTCGTAAAAGGCGATCGATTGGCTCTACGTGTCACTACTCACTACCATCGTGACTACTAAAATTGACAGACTACTGAAATTGAACCATATTCTCCTGCCAAATTAAACATTCTTTCCAAAACTTATTATCGACACTTGTCGATTATTGGAGAAAGTCAGTTTATGAGAACCAGTGACCGACACTAAAACTAAAATAATAACTTTGAAACAATAGTTATAACAAAAATCGATCCTATGTTTCCTATTATAATCCACATAAAACATCAAATTCAAGCTAGTTTTGTTGCATTGAGATAACTAAGCAAAATTGTACTTACTTCTCTAAAGATTCCTTATAACGATGCCGTCTTTTTTAGCAAGATCATTAGCTGCACTCGGTTCTCACGTGGTCATTTTCAAAGCGACGGATTTGTTTTAAGAGTCGCTGAATGATAATAGGTAGTCTATAGTAGTATAGTATTGCATCATTAATAAATCGGTGTCCTACGCCTATTTTTTTCAATTACATAAAAAAAGACGATCATTGGTTCTTGTCGGCCATCGGTGCCACTAAGGTACATACAATATAGACTGGCAAACACTACTTGTATTATTATATATTCTGTGACATTACCTTCCTGCTGGCGGGTGAAAAGGCCCCATGTTGGTCCGTGTCCCTTTTAAAGACTAGGCCACTGTTGTCATGCAGTTCATAAAAGGCAAAACTCATATAACTTACAAAGTTACAATGTTAGATTAAATGAATAACTGATTTAAATAAATAATAGTAAATAACATTACAAGTACTGTCATCGTAGGTTCTGAAACGTCTAACCTGTATTAACTGTTAGATACTACCATGTTACCTTTTCCTGTCAGATGGCACCACCATTCTCATTGTCGTGTTCCGGCTTGGAGGGCAACAACACACTTACGCATGTGGTGTTAGGTACACCTCTGTTCACTATTTACATTATAGTGTTATTAGATGATAGGTATCTCTTAATTAGGAATAACGTAGGTGGCAGGCATGGGCGTACCGAGGGGGGGCAGGGGGGCAGCTGTCCCCCCTGGAATTTGTTTATTTCTCTACTAACTATAGATTGTTGTAGATAAAAATATAATAACATAAAAATATAGTCTTAAAATGTTACGGTTGCCCCCCCCCCCTCCCCCCGGCCCAGAACCTGGGTCTCAAAATGTTACGGTTGCCCAAATGTGTCGCCGCTATCGTGTCTGCAAGTCGTGACGGCGCCCGTGAGACTGCGTACACACCCCGCATTGGTCCGGGCTCCTTTGAAGAGTCTGCTCTTCTGACATTCTTGCCGGGCAGCTCATAAATTGTAAACGATATGGCTATACGTGACACTACCATCGTAAAATAATAGAGTCCCGCGCCTTACTTATTCTTGCCGCAATGGCATCAACGCTTGTCACTATCTTGTTCCGGGTCGGAGGGTACGGTAGCCGGTAAACTTACGCCATCCGGATAGCAATGCACCATTATCACCTTCGGTGTCTATAGGCGATAGTTCCATCTGCTCGTTGGCTATGTTGGCAGGCATCGGCCCCGACGGGCACATCGCGTTCAACGAGCCGGGCTCGTCGCTGGTGTCGCGCACGCGCGTCAAGACGCTCGCCTACGACACGCTCGAGGCCAACAAACGCTTCTTCGGCAACGACATCACCAAGGTAACGCAAACATACTCTCAACATTTACACTTGACTCTCTTCACCCTTCGGCCGCACCTGCGTGTATCGTCCCGAACATATTAGCGCGCTACAACGTACGCAGTCCAAATGTTCAGCCGTTCAGAAGCGGAGTACTGATGAGACTGAAAGGCTAGGAAATATATGGTGCTCCAGACAGCTGATGGAGCAGGCTGAAGGATGACTGCTGATGAGGCAGATTGGTGGTCACCGATATCGCTGACATAGTTAGGGTATTACAGTTCGTCTTTGTACGTTCACGCCTGGATTCGCCACTGTTATATTAATCATTAACAACTCCGGTATCTACGCGGACAGAACTAGTCAAAAAGTCATTTTTTTATTCAAAGCTACCTGTGCCCGCGACTTCGTCCGCGTCGACTAAGGATCTAAGTTTTTTTCACGAAAACCCAAATATTTTTTTTAAATCATAGTAACATAATTTACTCCTTATATGATCAGATATATCAGAGACAGGTTCATTATTATCACTTAAGCCTTTATGGAAAATATCATGAACAAACAAATAGACGTAGACAGACAGACCTTAGCAGTCAGACATATAATTTTTAATACGTTTTTTGGTATCAGCAACGTGCAAACATTCATATAAGTACTTAATGAAAAGCTGTTATCTCGACATTACAAACATACAACTCAACTTTATTTATAGATATTGGTGTTGCGCGGTTTATCCGCGTTAATTGTGGAAAGACCTAACATAATTTAATCTAATTACTCCTATCTATAGTAATATTTACTGCATTACTTTAAGAAGCTTAAACTTAAACTATACCCTTGTGGAAAAATTTCTCGGATAAAAGTAGGTAAATAACTTACAAAGTGAAAGTAACAGTTTATGAATGTTTATTTTTATTTAAAAAGTCGAAAAAAGTCTTACAAAGTCGGAAAAACTCGGAGTAATTCCAAAATTTCGGACTCTTCCAGAAGAGTTATTCAGTGTTAATAAATCTTGCAACGTTTATGGGTACTAAAAGAAATATATTAAAAGTTATTAATACTACGAAAGTGTAATAAAGGGGAAAAAAATATAACTAATACTTACCCGGTTTTCCGTTTAAGAATTTGAAACTTTCTTCTTTGTTTAAAAAAAGGTTACCGTTACTGTCGATCAATATTATAAACTTTGTTTCTTCAATTTTTGATAATTATTATTAAAATCTATTATATCACAACGTTATTTGCCAATTTTTATTTTATTGTACTTTTATTACATAAATATATTTATAAATTAAGTAAAAATTAAAACAGATGATCTAATTAGCTTTTGACAGGTTGAGTCAGTGTTGCCAAAGAAAAAGTCAATTTTTCGTCCTTAAAGCCTCCTCTACACTACTCCTATGTCCGGGGTAAACTCAAAAAGTACTACATGGATTTATTTCAAATTTTGCATGACTATTACTAACAGGTCGGGTCAACATATAGGCTACATATTATCAAGCTGTCACCTACGGGGGAGGTGCTGTGCGGAGTAAACGAAGTCCGCGCGGACGAAGTCTTGGGCAACAGCCAGTATAATTATGGCGAACGAAGCGAGCCCTACACTAGGCGACTTTCTATGCACTTTTGTGGTACATTTTCCTGAAAAAGTATCCCACTTTAAGGTTTGGGCTTTGACGTGGTGGTTTAAATTCATGTCTAGATATATTATCTACCATTAAAATGCTATTTCATAAACATTAAAAAAATAGAAAATACATTTTGTATTAGAATTTTATTACTGCTAACGCCATCTATTATAAAAATAAATAAATAATAATAATAAATAAATATTCACGGGACAAACTACACTTACTGATCTAACCCCAAAGTAAGCAAATATTTGCTTGTGTTATGGGTGTTAGTCAACGATACTAATACATAGAAATACATAATATATAAATACCAGAATATATATAATAAACACCTAAACCCAGAAATACAAACATTTACGCTCATCACACAAATGCTTGTCCCCGTCGGGGATCGAACCCGAGCCCCGTTGATTGCGTAGTCAGGGTCGCTAACCACTCGACCAACGGGAGGGTCAAATAACGAGTAAAAATGCTACAAAGCTACACTAGGCGACGATCTGTGCCCTTTAGTGGTACATTTTACTAAAAAAATATCGCACTTTTAGGTTTAAGCTTTGGCGTGGTAGTTTCATTTTGTTTAATTCATTTTCATTCACTCCAGTTTAATACAATATTAATCTATTAAAACACTTGTACTTTTTAACTTCCCACTACGTATGTAGATAGGAAGGTTACTGATTTTGCTCCGATTTTCAAAAATGGAGTTTTCACCATATGTCCGCGTTTTGTGGGCTTAGGAACCATTTTCGATTATTTTCGCGATGACGTCAGTATGTCTGTATGTATGTGTGTGTTTGAGTGTGTGTGTGTGAGTGTGTGTGTGTGTCAACAACTCATAAGTTTTGAACGCCTGGACCGATTGAAACGCGGTTGGTGGCATTCGATTGGATTCCGCTCAACTTATACTTCCTGAAATTTTGTACCAAATGGGCCTAAGAGATTTTGAGAAATTTTGAAAATACCCTAAACAAATTGTGACGAAACAATTTTTTTTTTAATAACTTCCAGATTAATGTACCGATTGAGTACAAAAACTATTCCTCAAAAAAATACATCTAATGCATAAATTGCCTCAAAATCAGTTTAATCGTTGACGAAAATTTTGAAAAAAGTGTTTTTTCGACATAACTTCGAAATATTTCAACCAATTATTTTTTGGTATTCTACGATATTTTAATACTATAAAAATTACGTCGAATGCCCTTTTAAAAATCAAAACCGAACCTTATTTTCAAAGGTTACAACTTTTCAAATATTAAAATTACGTTTTCTTTAGCAAAGTTACTTAATATTTTGGAAATAACTTTCAGGCTAATATACCGATTGACTTCAAAATCTTATCATCGTTTCTCCTTTAAAAACTGCGCCAAGTACCGTTAATTGGATAAAAATCGGTAAATTTGTTTGGGATCTATCATAGACGAAAATGTTTTTTTTGACATTGCTTCGAAATTTTTGAACCTACCGATTTTTTAGCTAAAGCAATATTTAAATTGAGTTGAATGCCATTTGAAAGATCAAATCGATCATCGTTTCCAAAATATACAGCTTTTCAAAAATCAATACGTGCCAAGAAAACTTATCAAGGACGTACTACGTGCGTCTTCCCGGTTGAAATTTGGATGTTTTTTGATTTGAATGGCTTATTTCACTAGCCGTGGAATGTAATATGGCGTTCTGTCGAAAATACGCGTGGCCTATGAAATTCCATCCAGTGATTACGGCCCGACTACAGCTGTAGATGTTTAGCAATCGCCGACTTATTAACGTCGTTATTCTTGACTGCTTTGATATGCTACTAGGCCTCTGACACATGCTCTTAGTACCTCTATACACTACTCGGCCGACTTCAGTACTAGAGGTGCGCAGAATGTGTCACTGAATTGAAAAGATATGAACATATCTTTTGATCACTGCGAAGTATATCACTCTTTTACTTCAGTAGTTCATCTAGTCCAATGGCTTGAATCGCTATCATTTCTCAGTGCATTGATTTTCCTTCGTTTGTTAATCGAACTAAGTAGTGTGTAATGAATCTTATGATTTTTGCGAACGAGATAAACGTTGAAGCGATAGTAAAACAATGTTAAAATAAAGTATTTTTTTATTTGTACTATTTTTTTCGTTTTTTTATTCGTACTTTTACTAATGAAAGATTAAAAGTTCTTACTAAAATAATGTTTACAATTGCCGAATACAGCAAAATGTTTCTTATGGCCTTAACTTTAAGCTGATTTTTCTAAACTTTCATTTTCCACTGTAATTTTTGATTTTAGATAAATTCAAACAAACATTGACATTTTATGCATTGCGTTTATACTAATTGAAGATCAAAACTACCTTCATGCGCAATAAGCAATGAACGCTTATAATTAAATAATTCATTTTATCGCTTTTTGCAAGTATGTATGTACAAGAAAATACGAGTGATATAGTTAACCGGTAATAAGTTCAGCCGGGCCGAAATTGTGTCTGCTACGTCACTCCCATTGGCGCGTGATCGGCAATCTTCGACTCTCGTAATCGTTTCGTTCGCGGTGAACTACGCGAACTAGAGATATAGATAAATTAAAACTGAACTAGTGAAGAATGAACTAAACGCAACTGAAGTAGTCCAATTGAAGGATTCATTCGCGAACTACACACGACTATTCAGTACGCGTCAAGACGCCGTTGTGAACGCACGTGTGTTTAATAGATTTTTTCGTTGATGTGCGTGTGAGACTCTATTATGAGCGGCATACAGTGGTCACAGGAGCAAACTATGTTGTTCCTTGAAACACTTCAAGCAGAGCCTTTTATTTGGGACCCCAGTGGGAAAGGTCATAAGGACAAGAAAAAAAGTAAATGATGCTTGGGTGCGTATTCGGGACGTTTTGGAAATACCAGTTGAAGAATTGAAGAAAAAAAAGGATTCACTTTTTGCGACATACAGGGGCTACTACAGAAAAATGGAAGCTTCCTTAAAAAGTGGTGCCGGCGCAGATGATGTTTATCGTCCAGTTTGGTTCGCCTTTGATTTCATGAACAGCTTTTTGGGGTCCGTGTATAAATGTAAACAAACAATAACCACGGTAAGTTTTTTATTATCAATAACTTGTTTTATTATTACTAAAGTACAGATTACAGTAAGGTCGATTCGCCAGTTTGCGTCCATTTAGTGCAGTTGCTTGCTTTAAGGAGAACATAATAATGTCTCTGCATTAGTTTTAATATAAAAAGTATGTAGTTAATGTGGTAACGAACAGGCGAAATGACCCTACATTCGTTGTGTTTATTTATAAACATTGAAAATAATTTGTAAAGTAATCCCTTATCTGAACGGCAGGTAATGGTGATCTGCGTGGTACTTGTGTAATATCTCTCAAAGCACAGTTATTATCAAAGTCTGCCCGCCAAGACCCGGGTTGAATTAAAACTCCATTATCATCATACATATCTACAGTACCAGGAGGCATATATATAAGGGATGATTTATTACTTTTTCTGAGAAAGTTATGCAATAAGAGACATGTCATTGTAATAATTGGGATATTATGAATATCCAAATCAATTGGCTTTCTGAATATTCTAAACCTGGATGCTAAAATACCAAACACATTCTCAACTACTACTCGAGATTTTGACAAGCGCATATTGAAAATCCTTTTCGGTGAATTGATATCATGGTTGCCAGGATATGGTTTCATTATATTATTATGTAAAGCAAATGCTCCATCTGTCAAAAAAACGTAGGGAATTTCGACATGATCCGTTCCGGATAATGGACTTGGCTTAGGAAGATTAAGCCCGTTAGATGCAATTTTTTGCCATAACGAAGAATTTTTAAGTACACCTCCATCACTGATCCTACCTTGACTACCAATGTCAGCATACATAATGTTATAGTTACTGTCGACTAAAGCTAAAAGTACTAAACTAAACGTCTTTTTATAATTAAAGTACTCAGAACCAGAGTTAACCGGACATTGTATAACAATATGCTTTCCATCCATTGCGCCAAGGGCATGTGGAAAATTCTCCTTGAATCCGTTTTCAACTTCCAACCACTGCTGCTCATTGCACGGCATCTGTAAATAAAAAGTATATTATATAAAAAATATTATCATCAAATAATATGTAAAAAGACACGGTCAATTTCATTAAAAGCTGACACTCAAATTGTATATAAATAATTAAAAAGCCGATTAATTGTAGCACTCATGTATTTTTCATAAAATACAGAGACATACACTCACACTCCTACATACACATACAGTACTCCTGCATATACGCGCACTCAAATGCATATAGTATACAGAACCCATATACACTCACAAATTTGGATTGGATTAAATAAAGATTTATTATTAAATAGGTCGTGATATATACATTTAAACCTTTGCTATTTTTATTTCAGGATCATGGAACTGATTCGATTCAGGAAGAATCAACCAACGCTTCAGAGGATGTACCAATTGCTTCTCCAACTCCAAAAGAACCAGAGCCCCCAAAAAATAGACACACCATCCGACGGCGTGACAACCCACCGGAATTGCAAGTTGCCAGTAGGCAGATGACAGAAGCCTTCAATAACTTAAATAAAGTGATAAATAATCCTTCAAAGGATAGCAGCGCAGTTGAGGACGAGTGCGACGTATTCGGCAAACTAATTGCCAAAAAACTGAAGAGGTTACCTGAACATGAAAGGGACGATATAATGTTCGATATACATGCTCTATTTCGGAAATCACGTTTTGAAAGATCTCCATCAGGTGAATCGTTTCGTACTTCTACACCTAAGTCTACGCCATATTATAGTCCGTTAACTACATCACTATCTTCTAGAAAGCGTCCTTTATCTGCGAATAATGCAGTTCATTATAATGTTACAACATTATCTCCTAGACCACACTCATCGTTTTCAGAGCCACCTGATACATATATAACATTATCTAATGAGTCCAGTGAATGTCAACCGACATACTTTCAACAACCAAGCGAAATCACTGCTCATCAACGCTCTTCAAAGCTACGTGTTATAAGTGATGAAATTATTGCACCAGACACCCAAAGTCAATCAGTTTATCAACGCTATAAGCAGCCTCAATCAGATCAATCTAACGATGTTCAATATATTTTGCATATACCAGAGACTCAAAACTCAATCTGATTGTCCAGAAGATAATACACATCAGAGTGATTTAATATATCAGGCATATAATGACTCGTAATGTATGAAATTATTCTTATTCTTATTCTCACTGATATTTTTGTAATTGTACATACCTAAACTTTTAATAAATATATGTCATAAATATTAAAATTTTACCTTTATTTCATCCTTGAGTTCCTCGTTCAAAGCTTCACAGACTTCGACTACAATTTTTGAAATCAACTGGCTTGAAATTTTAAATAAATAGTGCATAGATCTATAGCTGTCACCACTTGCCAAAAACCTCAAGGTGATTGATAATCGAATCTTAGCAGGTATAGCTTCTCTTAAATGAGTGTCTCGTTTAGCGATGAAGGGTTCGACTTTAGAAAGTAATAAATTAAAATCGTCCAATGACATTCGGTGGAAATTTTCAAATTCTCCTGATGGTTCTTGTATGAGTTCAAGAAATTGTTGTTCCATAGTACGTCTGTAAAAAAAAATACAGTTAATTAACTTGCCATGTAATGTACTTTAACTTATTAGAAATCCTAATTATTTAAATAAATATTACCTACCTAGTTCTGTTCCGATGCATTGCGATCATCCACCATCTTCTTTTTCTTCTTTTCTTTTTAGTCTTCTTCGTGAGATAAGTATGCACGTAGTTATAATACGCTAGAGAGCACATTGCTACGGCAGCTGCTACTTGAGCGTCCATTATAATAAACGTCCGCAGGGTACCGGTAACGCTACACGAATGCGCTCCTCGCGAAGTTGAACGAGTGTGTAGTGTAGCACCGCGGACTTCAGTTAACTTCGGCCGAGTACTTCGCCGAGGAACTTCGCGAGTAGTGTAGAGGAGGCTTTAAGGACGAAAGATTGACTTTTTCTCTGGCAACACTGACTCAACCTGTCAAAAGCTAATTAGATCATCTGTTTTAATTTTTACTTAATTTATAAATATATTTATGTAATAAAAGTACAATAAAATAAAAATTGGCAAATAACGTTGTGATATAATAGATTTTAATAATAATTATCAAAAATTGAAGAAACAAAGTTTATAATATTGATCGACAGTAACGGTAACCTTTTTTTAAACAAAGAAGAAAGTTTCAAATTCTTAAACGGAAAACCGGGTAAGTATTAGTTATATTTTTTTCCCCTTTATTACACTTTCGTAGTATTAATAACTTTTAATATATTTCTTTTAGTACCCATAAACGTTGCAAGATTTATTAACACTGAATAACTCTTCTGGAAGAGTCCGAAATTTTGGAATTACTCCGAGTTTTTCCGACTTTGTAAGACTTTTTTCGACTTTTTAAATAAAAATAAACATACATAAACTGTTACTTTCACTTTGTAAGTTATTTACCTACTTTTATCCGAGAAATTTTTTCCACAAGGGTAGTAAAAATTGTAAACCAGTTGACCCTGCAGCTCATCCCGGAACCTTCCCGCTAAGTTGAGGTATTCTAACCACAAAGCATTAAACAATGAACCTAAGCAACCTAAGCTTGAAGTTTTGAACTTGAAGAGATGAAAAAAAAACTGCGTTTGTTGAAAACGGTAACATTTTAATTTCTGAAAAGCTCTAAGCATTTAACGCGATGTTTGATTCTGATTATTCGAATGACTCTCAATATTATGTCGCCACGTTTACCAAATCGATTGGATGAAAAATTTCGAAGTAATGTCAATAAATTTTTTGCTATTTTTTTACACGTTGTTTATACGATTTTTAGCATTCATCGCAGTTTTTCAAAGATAATAGCTGATTAGATATTTTCAACTATCGGTACATCAGTATAAAGTTTATTTTGATATTCTGAAGTTAAAGTTGGTTAAAAACAACTCTATTTTAATTCAATTTTGATATTTCAGTCGGCATTCTATTTTTATTTTGAGTTTTTAGTTTTCGAGTACTAAAAATGCAGTAGGTTGAAACTCGATTAATACCTTAAAAATATTCAAGCTATGCCAAAATGTTGTCTTCAAAAATTTTCGTCAACGATAATTCCTGAACAAATTATACGAATTTGATTCAATTTGTGGCATTCAATGCAAGTTCTTGAGAAAAAGAGTTGATTAGATTTAATCGATCGGAGCATGCATTGGTCTGTCAGTTATTTAAGAAACAATGTTTCAGAAACTTGAATGTTTCGGCGACTAGTTTCTTTTTTTTAAATCAATAATCTATAAAACCGTACAGGACTATTTTTATATACGAAGATATTGAGCCACGTCGTTTCCTCACACCATCATGATCTTCATCGTTATTAACTTTTTTATTTTATATGTCTAAAATTACCAATATTAATATTATATTTAAATTGATTTAACCAATCTAAAAAGTTTTTGTTTGAATACGCTAATGTTTGGATGAACAAGTCGGATTTAAATAATTGATTTTGTGTATGATAGCTCACTTGATAGCCACATTAATGTGGAAGACTGACTAAATGTGTTTGGGTAGCGCGAAGTCGGGGGTACCGGCTAGTAGGTAATAAATTCACTAAAAAATAAGGTTACTTTAAAAATTTCAAGTTAAAATCCACTGTTCCCTGTTCCCTTTAATCACAAGAGGCGAATAAAAGCTGTCTAGTGTCTGTACCACCCAGAGTCGCTGGTATTGGTCAAGGGACTCACGTTTACCATCACCGTCTGGAAAAAGAGTTTGCCACAAGAATATCGAAGCTACTGCATTTTTTGTTAGGTTAGCTGTAGCACTGTAGCCTGAATGGCTCAAGGATTTTAGCTTGAGAGGATGAGTCATATTCGTCTGAATTGACAGTCAGGTAATAGATTACATATATTATAGGCGCGCGAGGTGATGATCCTGATCACGTGTGTGTGTGTGAGTGTAGGTGCCGCGCCAGGCGCTGACGGTGGGCGTGGGCACGGTGATGGAGGCGCGCGAGGTGATGATCTTGATCACGGGCGCGCACAAGGCGCTGGCGCTGGCCAAGGCCGTGGAGGAGGGCGTCAACCACATGTGGACCGTCTCCGCCTTCCAGCAGCACCCGCAGACGCTGTTCGTCTGCGACGAGGACGCCACGCTCGAGCTGCGCGTCAAGACCGTCAAGTACTTCAAGGTAGCTTCAGTGCACACTATATCACCACACCACTCACCTAAGGCCGCTCGCAATTCGAGCCTTAAGCCGATTCATCGATCTTTTCAAAGTCAAGTGCACTAAGCTCCGATCGGAGCATTTAGAATAGCTGCTATGATGGATGAGAGGTCGCACGGTGTAAACTATTTATCAAACCGACAAAATACTCCGCTGCATTTCAACTGGAAGCCTTCCTCGATTGCTTTTAAACAGTGGCTGTAACTACACATTACACAGCACTTCTATATCTAACAGTCTTCTGCTCCTATTACTAACTACATACTTGTAACATGACAATATTATTGGTTGCTATTGAGACTCGTACCATATATTTTACGGATGGTCACACTAATGCTTGAGATGACACATTTTGTATGTTTACTTTCGGGATTTTGAGAAGGCGGGCCGCTCCACACACGCTCAAACCTGGTGTAACGCTATCGGATGGGGCTATGCATGGTTTCTAATTATTATTTAGTTTTATCATTTCCTGATAATATGTAACTATCTAATTGTATTTAAAATTGTGTAAATACTTTTAAGTATTTATTTTTTCGTTTTGTATATTTCGATAGAAAACAAACATTACACGATAATACTCTGCTTACTGTGGATCGCCTGTTACACAAACCATTGAACAACATAGTGTCTGCTACACTAGTGACTAGTAGTTTTGATGCACAGTTTGAATAATGTGAATTTAAATTTTGAATTTCTAACAAATACAAGAAATATCTGATCAATGTTTCTTGATTTTCGCTAATATTTTTATTTTATCTTACAATAAACATTACACTGTGTGGACAATATACATAGCAGATTACTTATTATAGTTAACTGCTACCAGTCCATAAATATACGAGCTAAAATTAATATTCATTGAGTTAATGGAAATAAATGTCAGAAAATATTGTGCATTTGATATAAACTACTTAAATATTTTGTTGCTTTTTGATCCTATAAGATTTGGTAGTAATTTTAAAAACTCATTGAAAGTGCATGTAAAAGTTTATATTTGAATAAAACTTATTCGCTTTCAACGATTTTGTTGCAAATGTGTCTTTCTCTTACTTTAAGCGATCTCTACTCCTTCATTTACTACCATAATTCTATCCACTTATTCATTATTAGGTATTTAGCTTTGTACTATTATTAATGTCAAATTAATTTGATACATTTTTGTTAAAATTACTAGACATTTTTTTAAATTTTTGTTCTGTTGAAAGACTAGATTACTATTTTAAAAAGAAATTTAATCATTCCACCATCAAGGAGTAAGCATTTAATCGCAATTGAAAAAGAATTCTATTACGAGGGTGGACTGAAAAGTATTCGGCCTAACCAAGAAAATAAACACATACTAAATCAGTTACCTAATTTTTATTTTTCTACATAATCACCATCAAGTTCGATGCACTTTTGCCATCTCCCATTCAAAGCATTTAGACCGTTGAAAAAAAAGATTCTTCCTTAGAGTCAAAATATGCGTCTACTGCTGTTTTGACTTGACGAACAACGGTTTATCGAAAATCTTTGACCTCCCAAGTACTTTTTTAAATTAAGGCACAGAAATAAGTCTGACAGTGCCAGTTCAGGTGAATGCGGTAAAAGTTCTCTCAAAAGGCGGATGCGCTAAAAGTTCTCTCCCCCGCTCCCCGCGTTGGTTTCGGGCTCCTTTGAAGAATAGACCAACTGCCGTTCTGCCAGGCAGGTCGTAAAAGGCGACCGATTGGCTACGCGAGTCACTACTATCGTGACTACCAGGTGGTAGAGTTCTGAATTGTATCGCCTGGTTCTGGTACCACCGCCTTACCTATTCCTGCCGCAATATCGTCAGTGCTTGTCGCTGTCGTGTTCCGGTTTGGAGGGTAAGGTAGTCGGTAAACTTATGCATGTGGCATTAGACCTAGCCACAAGATAGCAACGCACCATTAACATCTTTGGTGTCTGTAGGCGATGGTTGACTCTTTCCATCAGGAGACCCATCTGCTTGTTTGGTATCTTATGACATAAAAAAAGTTAAAGCCACAATTGAGGATTTCAGCCATTAATTGCACAGACGTGTAAACACGGGCGTTATCTTGATGAAACAGGACTTTTCTTCTGAGCACTCCTGGACGTTTTTCTTTCATTTCCTCTCGTAAACGACGTAGTAAGACACAGTAGTAAACAGAGTTTATAGTCTGACCCCTTTCAAGATAATCAATCATAATCACACCATTCGAGTCCAAGAATACTGAATGCGTTGTTTTGTTCAGTAATGAACCCATGTTTCGTCCATTGTGACAAAACGATTCAAAAAATAATCTGTTTTGGCTTCAAACAACTCCAAACAGTCACATGAAATAGTCAATCGCGTCCTTTTTTGTTCAACTGAAAGCAGTCGCGGAACCCACCTCACAGACATTTTGTGGAAACCCAATTCGTTGACTATGATATTTTGAGTTCGTTCATAAGAGATGCCTGTAATCTCGGCTATCTCTCTAATTTTTAATCTGCGGTCTCCCATAATTAAATCAAGTACTTTTTTAATATTTTCGTCAGTAGTGGAAGTCGAAGGCCTTGCAGATCGGGGTTTATCTTTCACACTCTCTCTGCTACGTGGCTTTCGGTGATAGCCCTTTCTTATAGAGGTACTTAATAACGGTACGCTGTTCGATTTGCAGATAGTATGTCCGATTTCTTTGTTAAAAAATTTATAAAATCGCAACAAATTATTGCGCACGTTTCAAACTTCACACAATTAACTACTCTGAATTGAACTAAAATAATGTGGGTAGATTTGATTTTTATAATTGAATGGATCTGTGTTAGGCCGAGTAGCCCACCCTCGTACCAATGTAATGCATCTTATGATCAGACGGTACTTTCTAGAAAACTTATGAAATTGTATTTTTGTCTGCGATTACGGATCCAATAGAAGTTTTATTTGAATAATTTCTGAAATACGAAAGTATAATATATATATTTGGAAATGATGAACAGTGTTCAGTATATATTAAGATAGCTGCGTATGTGAGCGGGTTTGAGCGTGTGTGTGCGCAGGCGCTGAGCGAGGAGCACCAGCGGATGATCGAGGGCGTGCCCGTGCTGCAGCAGCACGTGCTGCACTGACCGCCGCCACTATCACCACCACCACCACCACCACGGTAAACCCACACGCCGACCACATACCACCACCACACACACGCCCAAGCGCTCACCGTCGCCGCAGCCACATTTATCGTCCTCAATCATTAAATGGCCACATCATTTTGTTTCAATATCACTCTGTAATCATATCTTGTGTATTGTTGAAGGAGACAAGATATAGGGATACACTAATTTCATTCACTCTTCACTACTATCGGGTAGTATGTGCTAGGTAGGTTACGTTACATTCAGACAAGTTTGTAGATGTGCCTATTATTTAACAAATAAATGCATTTTCTCGTATAATTTTCCAAGTTATATTTATCAAGTATGGGACTTCAATCCAGAAAGCCTTTTTGCTTTGAACAGCTGGCTCTACATTACACGGTGTATGTTCCAGAGTCTGATGGCGGAGCACAACAAGCTGATCGCCGCCACGTGACGACAAACATTCCGACAGGCCTTGTACATACAGAACCATATTACATAAGCTCAATTTTATACTTTTATACTATTGCACACGTTATATCTGTTTATATCTCATCAAATATTATGTAAATATAAGTTGATCAAATTTATTGGATTTTATTAATCCCTGTAACTTTTAAAGATAAAAAATGAGAAAATGGAAGATATACCTATCTATAGATACCAAATATGTATGTAGGTAAACACTACCGACCCATCAGCCGAAATACAATAGAAACACGAACTGACGGTATTGCAGCAGCAATAGATAAAACAGGTTTGTTAACTTTAACCGCTTCTTGTAATCACGTGAGGGCACACATGCTACTTTTATCATCGGTGATCGGCGATTCAGTCGCTTGTAGAAGCTGGATGCAGCGACCGGTCGCTCCACCGGGCACACTTGGAAACTATTAAAACAGGTTGTTTAAACTAGCTCTATTTTAAGGTGACAAAGTAAGAAAAAAATGGACATACTTGAACCAATGTCGGAATTATCACTCAGGGATGTGAATTTAAAATAATGTAATTTTGTGTTGACTTGCACTGATCTATACAAGATTACTCTTAAAGGTCTCGCCAAATTTGCAGAAGCTGTTCAGAATACATATGTTCGATTTATGCAATAAAAAAAAAATAATTTAAAAAATTCAATATTTCATTTTTATCACACATAAAACAAAACGCATGGCTATAATTGCAATTATGCAAATTCGAACTAAAATAGTGCCTTCAACCAAATTAAAAGTGATCGGGAAAAACGTACTTCGAGCGACAGATTACATGATAGTTACTATAGTAATTATAGGGAAATGTAAAATGACGTCGATGAGTTCATTCACAAGACTTGGTGTATCGAATTCGTGAATTAAGTGGGATATTTTTAAACGAATATGTTATCTTTGTAATAATTTTACAACAATAATAATTAAAGCGCACTTCAATCCAATATTTTGTTCCTAATTTTAAAATTAGGCTGGACCTTCAAAAGTAACTCTGTATTATTAGTAGGTATAGCTAGTTCAGTTTTTGAAAATGTACCTATATGACTAACGAGATGATCGGTTTTCAAACGGCATTCTACGTAGTTTCTGAACACTAGTTTCTGTTGTATTGTTCAGGAGTAATGGTTTAGATAAAGTTTATGGTTTTATTTAGTAGTCACGATATTAGTCATGGGCAGTAGCCTTCTCTAGCCTTTCACGAGTTGCCGGCAGTACAAGTTAATTTCTCGACCGCTCCAACACTTACGAGGTACTGTGGCTATTCTGTATATGGCGAGGTGTGTCGGGGCTCTATTTTTGTTTCAATATTGGTACGAGGAGCATCATACTCACATCTACTTGCGCCGGCACTTTGTAGAGTGTGCAAGTCCGTCGTGTAGTTGAGCCAGCCGCGGGCGGCGCGTGCTCTGACCGACCTGCCCTTTATTCACATTACTGACTCAATGCGCTTAGGACTCACACACACAATAACACAATGGAACCTCCAGACGAGGCATCATATGAAAGAAAATGTGTAAGAGTCTTAATCAGAAATACTTTATTCAATAAAACTTTTTACAGTTATTTTGACACGTCAACATATTTTTTTAAAAACTACTACCGGATCGGAAACGCGGCCACACACTGAGAAGATCCGGCGAAAGGAACTCAGCGGGCTTGTCTTTTTTTTCATATCATTGATTTTTTTACATTATCACAGCATTGCAAAAAATATATATGATCCTCATACCGATGTATGAGGAGCAATTAATGCCAGGCTTTTTTGTCTTCTAAATAATCGGAGATTTTATAATATCCTTTTTTACACAGTTTTGTTTTAACACATTTTTTAAATTTATTGACTGGTAGATCTCTTGTAGTTTCAGGAAGTTTATTGTAAAAGCGTATACATTGCCCCATAAAATATTTACTTATTCTGTGGAGACGAATTGCATGCACAACAAGATTTTGTTCCTTGTATTGAGTGTACGTCACCATTTTTTTAAAAAAGCAAGTATTATTACGAACATACATCAAGTTCTTAAATATATATTGGGATATAACAGTTAGAATATTGATTTCTTTGAATTTTTCTCTCAGGGAAACCCTCGGGCTAAGATTGTAAATTGCCCTAATAGCTCTTTTCTGCAATACGAATATAGTATTTATTTCAGCAGAATTCCCCCAGAGAAGAACCCCATATGACATAATGCTGTGGAAGTAACTAAAGTATCAATTCTTGCTGTGTCGACATCAGTTAACTGTCTCATTTTTTTAACTGCATAAGCTGCTGAATCAGTTAATCAATAAATATCAAGTACTTGATTCTGATACCGAATATGTATAAAAATAAGTACTTAAATTTTATTCTAATTATGCAAAAAAAGTGTAAGTACGGATATCTGAGCATAGATAAGGAAATTAATTGTTTACAAACAATGATTAGCCACTGCGGCACGTGTAAGTCAGGGCGTGCGCCTTTCGCCCACGCCGTAACCATACCTTTTGAATATGACTACACAATTATTTATGTACAGATAGAACTTCATTGAGATTTACTATTAAGTTAATCAATATTCTCTTTTTATTATGATTTATCTGTAATGTACGAACATTCTACTGTGTCCTTCATCATGTACAGTCGTTTACAATTACCATATAAAAAAATACAAGTGCCAAAAAATATGATAGGCACGGCACCGAATTTTGTTTGGTTTGATTATCCCACTGTTTGGAACAGTAAGAAAGTGAAATAATGAACACACCATTGCCTACATTATACAAAACATTATTTAATAACACAATATCCTATTAGGCACTTTGTGATTTAGCACGTCCACCCGTCTGCATCACTTGTACAGCTATTATTATTATTATCACTCCTGTACAATACGGGTAGTTTATAAAACAGATTGTCACATCTCTGGCACCGTCCTATTCCTGTCACTGGCCCGGTCCACTGGCAGCCCGGCACATCCTGGCCAGCAGCCCGGCCAGCTGCAGCGGTGAGCCCAGCCCGTCGGCCAGCCGCAGCTGAGTCAGCCCCACTTCTCGCACCAGCGACAACTTCACGTCCTCGTCCACCTCCAAGCTCTTGGTCACACGGAATATATTGCTCACTATATCTTCCGCAGCGTATCCCAGCTTACACAGCTTAGCTATTACCTACAACAATTCACCAACGAGCATTATTATACAGGTGGACTGATGAAAGACTACATCTTGAAGTACAAGGTGGAAAATGGTCATGTATAAACAATAAAGATATAATAAAATATATAAATATTGCTTAACTACATAGTAAACCTAAAAAGCAATGAAGTATTATCATGCTTAAAAAGTATGGTCACCGCGCGGGCAAATTGCTATATTAAAAAATGCTGTATTAACGACTATAGTCTTGCTTACATGCCTTATTGACTAATTTGTTTAAATGTTTCTTTTTACGTCATAAGATAGCACACAAGCAGATGGGTCTCCTGATGGAAAGAGTCAACCATCGCCTATAGACACCAAAGATGTTAATGGTGCGATGCTATCTTGCAGCAAGGTCTAATGCCTCATAGATAAATAAATAAATAATGAATAAATAAATAATAAATATTCACCGGACAAATTACACTTATTGATCTAACCCCAAAGTAAGCAAATTATTTGCTCGTGTTATGGGTGTTAGTCAACGATACTAATACATAGAAATACATATATAAATACTTTTACATACATAATAAACACCCAAACCCGGAAATACAAACATTTATGCTCATCACACAAATGCTTGTTCCCATCGGGGATCGAACCCGAGCCCTGTTGATTGCGTAGTCAGGGTCACTAACCACTCGACCAACGGGGCGGTCATATAGATGCCATGCCATCAACGCTGGCCTGAAGTGGTGCCTTCTAACCCACAGACGCATTAATATAACAAATTGTTAGATATTTGTAATTATTGATTATAACATAGATAATGAGACATGTCAGTTACCTTGTACGCAGCATGTATGTCTTGTCTTATGCAAGCCTCTAGCATGCTCTTCACCATCATAGGATGTGGCTCATCGCACACCTTGAACACATTGTCGGGGCTGATGTGGCCGAAGCCTTGGGCCGTGGACTGCAGGTTGTTGAGAGCAGATCTGAGGTCCCCTTGGGCCGTGAACACTACAGCGTTCACACCTTCTTTCGTATATGACAAGTTCTCTTTATCACACACCTGAATTATCTGAAAATAATATTGAACATAAGAATACAAAATTCCTCAATATTCCAGCATAAAGATCAAAATGTGTCACAGCAGCACAATGTGTTGTAACTCTTATAGTAGCTACTGCCTAATATTGTACTATTTTTGTTGGAGTCTATATAAT
This sequence comes from Apodemia mormo, assembly GCA_036924255.1. NCBI lineage: Eukaryota > Metazoa > Arthropoda > Insecta > Lepidoptera > Riodinidae > Apodemia > Apodemia mormo. Next base: position 28,473,859 of record JAUPFN010000022.1, read on the forward strand.
TTACAGGCATAAAATAAAAGTAATATCCAAGCAAAAAGTTCCTCTAGTGGGGTATTGATTTTAGGCCAAATTCGGAAACTAGAGTACTCCTTTGAAACTAAAAAAATGTTCTCCTATTTTTTATTCGAGAAAAGCCATCAAAGTACAAACTGGGGAAAAACTACAGAAGTTTGAGAAATCCAAGCCTTTAGGTTTGGTTTAAAAAAAACAGTCTGTTTGTTTGTTACATAAGTATTTATTTATTATTGTAATCAAACATATTCGGCATAAAATCAGCTTTGTATTATGTTGGTAACAATATAAAATAAGAAATTATAAGCAAATAACAAAATTGATAAATGGTTTAATAAAAAGGTCCTCGTGTCGGTGTTACGTTCAAAATACGTAAAACAAAGATGAAATGCAAACAAAATCATAACTAAAGAAATCTTCTTGTATTTTTAAAAGTTAAAAGTTAAAAAAATTACAATGAAGGTGTTATAATTGTTAATATTTAACTAAATCAACAAATTATACATATTACGTGGAAGGTGTCTGGCTAAAGTTAAGTGTTAGAAAATATAAATTGTAGGGAAATCCCACTATATAGGCTCTTGCAATAAATGAATTCGCATACGGCATTAAAACACATTTGCCACTTTTTAAATAAGTAGATCTAAGATGAGGGGTCCCTTTTGACTAAACTTTTAACTTTCCGCAAATAAAATTCTGTACCTAGAATCATCGTATAAAGTCATTTATTACATGTACTCGTAGACAATTGGTCATACAATAACTATCAACTAATATCACGAAATGTGAGATTTTCACCCACCTTCAGAAAAATGCAAATATCTCGGAAACTAGATGCCGACCATAGGACCCTTTTCGCTTGGACGCTCACATATTAGTCTAAATATACAACCTTGCCCATATTATATCATACTAACGAGATAAAATACCTTAGCTAAAATCTGTGCATCAGTGAGCCTGGTATACCTCAACACAGCACAGCGAGATTGTATTGGCTCAATGATTTTTTCACTGTTGTTGGCAGCCAGAGCAAATCTTGTGGTGCTCGAGTACAGCTCCATGGTCCGTCGCAGCGCCTGCTGGGCTCCATCTGTCATGCTGTCCGCTTCATCTAAGATAACTATCTTATGTCGCCCGGGTGGTAAAGTTACCTGAAAAATATTTTAAACAACACTAAGAATACCAAGTGATGACCTACACACATTAGCACCTCATCTAAAAATAAGCAAAATGATGATCTTAACAGATAGGACTCTGTTAGTTAGTACATTACATTTTTGTTACTAAAAACAATATAATAAATATTTAAGGAGGGCTCCCATACAACAAATGTGCTTTTTCTTGATCTTAATAACAACTACTGGTAGATCCTTGAAATATTCATGGAATATTTAGTAACTAGACCGGGATCCCAGGAACAAACTTTTTTGGACAAAAAGCTGAATTTTTGTGAACAGCTTCGTTTTGACGAGACAACCATCTTTTCTATAACCGAAAAATCTGGAATCAGGTAACTAATAAAGATAGATAAAAAAGAAAACTTTAGAGTGTTGGACTAAGAAAAGTTTCCACTTTATGTGTAGGGCAATGTTACTCTTGAATAACAATAATAATTAACAAGCTGTTTTGAGAAAATTACGTTGTTATTAAATTGATTAATATCAATTTAAACATCTCATAATTCCTAAACTTTAGAGTGGAGGACTCGCCAGAAAAACCTTCGACGTGTAACACAAAAGTTTCGTGTTTTTCATAATATAATTAAGCGAATAGAGTCAAAAAATAATTATTGTTATTAATAAATATTTTTCCTTCACTGAATCAAAATTTTCAAAACCCCATAACTTATTATCTACCCAATTTGAGATTTTTGGAAGATAGAAAAGATGGTTGTCTCGTCAAAACAAAGCTGTTCACAAAAATTCAGCTTGTTATTAATCAAAAAAAAAAGATTGTTCCTGGGATCCCAGTCTATACACATTCATTTTAAAATAAACAATTAAATTAAAATAATTATACAACAAACATGAATTTTTGTTGTTTTTTACAGATGATGTTATAGAACCCTTCACAAGTCCAACTCACACTTGGCCAGTTTTTTTTATATTATTTGTGTGTGTCTCTCTCTCTTTGTGTATGTGCGCATTTAAAACATATAATAATAATATATGAAGTAAAGATTGTTTTGTTTTGTTGTTGTAAAATATATTAATAAATAGATAACTACAGATAAATATCACTGGACACACTTGTTGATTATACAGATTGGTCTTACCCCAAAGTCAACAACTTATTTGTTTATGATATGCATTCTAGTTAATAATACTATTGTATATCAATAAATATATAAATACCAATAAAACACTTAATAAGCAATTTCCTTATTTGAAGCCTAAACATTTGAGAGTAGCGTACTTGATTTCTGGTAGTGAATGGGTTATATTGCTAATACTATATCTTTTTCTCTTTCTTGCTGATGACTTTATTTCCTGCACACCTGGCTGAGGGGCAGTCGAGCATTACTTTGATGTAGATTTCCATTAGAAACCTGGCTAGGTCCATGTCATTAGGACGGTCAAAAGAAGCCGTTTGCATATGCCTATCTGCATCACTTTTGCCACCCTGGCTTGTAAGCCTTTAACAAGGAATTTTAGTATTCTAGCCTTTTGTATAAAAATTGTTTTTGTTACTCATCCTCATATATTCAAAATCAGGTCTAATATAACTGGAGGTGGCCAATCCTGTTGTTGCATCAACTTGGTGTTAGTCAGGTTGCAAACTGTCACAAGAGTTGTGAGCCCGATTTTTTCAGATCGGGTCTCCAAAAGACCTTAAGCCGATGTGGGCTGAAAATTAAGTATATTCCCGTTGCAGTGTTCAGGTGCTATAATACACGTAGCATGAGGAATGGAGGATAGATTCAGAAAATGGGTCGGTCCTGTGTTGACAAGGCATCTAATGCACAAGCTTGATGATCTGTCATATCAAGATTCAAGGGTAATGGATACCAGAACTATGTGCGCCACGGTGGAGGCTATAAATCTATGACAGTTCACCCCACAGGCGGTAATGGCTCAATAAGTATTAAGATTAGAGATCTTAAGTGAACTTGAGATTTGTGACTTAATCCTTGACTATAACCACAATACTTGATTTTGTACAGACTAGCTTTTTCTGTTTGTCTTAGGGCAGTTTTCTTTGCGTTTAAATGTTGTCTTGCCTATTTCTGTTGTAGACATCTTGAAAATAGTGTGTAGGTCTCTAATGAGAGGACCTTGGTTAATTTATCGGACATATTTGTACAGATTGAGGGTAATTGTGTCCTTAAAATTACATAGGAGGAAGGTAATTGCAACAAAAAAATTTAAACTTGAAGGTAATTAAAAAAAAGAAACAATTATAATCAAATAAGATAATTTATTGGTAAAATTTAAAGAATAACTAGCAAGGCCAGAGTTTGCAGAGTTGCTTGTGCTTGCGCGGCAGCTTTGTATAAGGTAAGCACTTTTATTGGAAACACACACAATTTATTGGAAAAATTTTAAGCATTACTAGACAAGGCCTGATTTTGTCAAGTTGACGGTGCTGGTGCAGCAGCTTTGTATCGAATATCCTATACCAGGTAATTTACTGGTAAAATTTGAAACATAACCAGGCAAAGCCTAAGTCTGCAGAGTTGGCTGTGCTTGCGCAGCAGGTTTTTAATGGGTAGGTGTTCAAGCTAGATAATTTACTGGTAAAATTTGAAGCATAACTAGGCAAGACCTGTGTTTGCTTAATCAGATGTGCTTGGGCAGCAGCTTTGTATTTGGTAGGTGCCCTGAGCAGCTAATATATTTCAGCAACGACAGCTGCTTTCTTAATAGTAGAGTAAAGCTCTTTGTTTTGAAATAAATGTTTGCAGGAAGGGGCAATTTTTTGAAGAGCAATTTTTATAAAGCTGGGTTCTAGATGATCCCAATATATTGCAGGGCCATGCTCTGGATAAATTCTGATATTGCACTAATCATCTGCCAACCAAGCTTAGCATGGATAGCTTCCCAGGCTTGGCTGACCAATTGCCAAAGATCCTGATTATGACTAGTATATAATTTTGTTTAAAATATAATTAATATATTTAAATTATATTTAAAATCAAATAAAATTATTTAATGCTTATTTTAATTTATAATTTTTTTAAGAAAATGGTATTTTTTAAAATTGATCACACAATCTGATATTATTTGGAGATAAAAAAAAACAACTTATGAGACAAAACTTGGTCTGGGATGTACAGACTTAAACAAATTTATTTATTTAGTGAAAAAATCTAGCACATGCAAAAGTTCTTTATTACACTTATTAAAGTAGCAGATCTATCCAGTGTTCCACAAATTCGATAATAATCGGTCTGCAGAAAAACTAGTCAAAATTTCAATTTTGATTGTCCACACCAGCTATTAGACGGCCTGTCCTTAACCGATATCAATATCCTATCACACTTTTATTTTTGAATTAATTTGGAGGTGCATTCATAAACTATTTTTTATAGATAATAAATTTTAAATTAATTTAGTAGAGACTTGTTCGATTGAATTGGCCCACTCAATCAATTTACTAAGACCAGTTTGGACTGTGTTTTCTTTAATAATTGCCTGTCTAAGTTGAAGCAAAACCACCCTCAGTTAAGGTAATTGAATTGTTCTTATGTTGTACCATTTGAGCTCATAATTTGTAGTTGAGTAAATCTGAGGTGGAACAATGTATTTCACTGTAACGGATACTATCTCAATACTCAGAATTAAAATAACTAATATTATTTAACAGTTTTATGTACCTTGGAGATAATTTTAAGATAGTTGGCTCCTTTAGGACTGTTTTAAAATGTACTTAATACACAAGGGAGATAGTGAAGTGTTAGTTTTACACAACTCAGTGACGTTTCCATGTCTGTAAACTCTCTGCTAACATCTCCACTAATATGACATTAACTCATTGTCAGGTTCACAAACACTTAAGTGATGAGGTGGATGAAAAGCCAGGCCAGCAATATCAAAAATTAATTTCACTTACCCAGACAATAAAAATTTAAATTGTACGAGTCTAAAGAAGATTTCACTAGAATTTCTTATATCCATATGAATTTTTAATATACTAAAGAGTAACACTTAAGTTTGCATTTAAAAATTAAAATAATATTTTAAAACTTTATTATATCAAACTGTAACACTGTTAACGTTACATTTAATTTGAAGAGTAAAATATAATTATAATTTTGTAAACTGTAAAAATATTTTTATAAGTAAACAGATTTACCGAAAACTCAACCGACTGCTACGACTAACAAGTCACCAATGAGCTAGAGAAGTGTCGAGCTTCGCTGAGCATGACTGCCCCTTTACCAGGTGTACAGGAAGTGACGTCATCAGCAAGAAAGAAAAAAAGATGTAGTATTAGCAATATAACCGATTCGCTACTGAAAATCAAGTACGCTACTCTCAAATGTTTAGGCTTCAAATAATGGTTCAAAGCTTAATACTGAAATATGTTTGATAAACACAAATATACAAATATAAACATTTGTATTGCTGCAATTTCAAAATTCAAAAATAAATATTTTCTCACATAATAATATTTGATATACATAAACAACCGATGCATAAAAATTCCAAGGTAGTATATACTACCTTGTAATGGTTGTTTATGCATATGTATTTATTAGGTTGTCTTCTGCTATCCTGAAATAAGAGCCCTCTTATTACATGTAACCCTACTTAAATAGTTACATAGACATTAGGTTAGTTTAGATTCCACTTAATCTGAGCTCCATGAACTACAATTTCAACTTCAATTTGAATTTCACTACAATTTTTTTAATTAAATAAAAAAACTAAGTATTTGCATTGGAAAGCATGAACGATACTCCCTCTCCACATGCTATAAGGTGACTGTTAGGTGAGATAAGTGATAAAAGCTATTAGCATGATTGGCAGGCAAAGGAAATGTCTATGTTTATTTAAGTTTGGTTTTAATCTTTCTGCTAACCCCTTAAGGGCTCTGAAATAAGAATATATAATAATCTTAAATAGCATTTAATACGTCAGTAGCGTCAGTTTGTTTATTGAATTTAATTCTGATTGTAAAGGTTAATATATGTAGCTTTGTTACAATAAGGACTTTAAACAATTTATTAGAAAGCATAATAATACCTTCTGTTGAGCAAACATCTTGATCTTATTTCGCACAACATCAATACCACGGTCGTTAGAGGCGTTTAATTCCAATACAGCATCTTTAAACGATGGGCCAAGTAGCGCACGGGCCAAGCATAGGATGGTGGTGGTCTTGCCCACACCTGGAGGGCCCGCGATTATTATATTAGGAGCGTTGCCCGTTCTGGCGAAAACTTCAAGCCTTGACACTGTATCTTCGTTGCCCACGATATCTGTAAACGTATGGGGGCGATACTTCTCAATCCAAGGTAAATGTGAGATTGACTTTTTTGTTTCGGTACTGGAAGATTTACACGGCTTGGGCTCTGATTCTTCTTCTACGTCCATTATAATCACGTCAGGGTCACTCATATTATCAATTAATAATACGTCTCGTTCCTCTGCAATCTGATATTATAAGGGTACCTTAACCTTTATATATACTTTTTGGATGTTTATTACCTACCGACTTTTATCTACAATGAAACTAACAATTTATTATTTCCATTTGTAACTTTTCTCCTTTGATAATAGAATACAGACACCGTTTTTTGGTATTAATTATTGGTTCTGTGACGGTGCGTTAAATTACTCACAACTTTAAAAATTAGAATAAACATAAAGTGTGATATTAATACCCACAATCAAAAAACCAAATTTAAAATTAAATATGTTTAATAGATAGTTTAATTAAATAGATTTAAAATGCAATAAAAATAATTTTTTGGTTAACCCAAAAATACAAAATGTTGGCGCGAATTTTTGGAATCTTACGTCAAAGAGTATACAATAGTAAGATGGGCGATTGTGAATGAAATTATTGGAATAATTATTCGATTGTAGAAATCATTCAAATTGTTCAAATAACCTTATAACTCATTCGAATTTGAAAAGCCGTCGTCTCATTCTTTCGATTCAAATTTCATTACTACTAGTTTAAATACTCGAATATTCGGAACCTCATCTAAAAGTAAACTCTATGTACTGTGAATAAGTACCCAGTTTCGTGAGTAAATTGAATAATCGAAATTAACGATAATTACTAGTTTGTATTCGAATATCGTAGTTTTTGTTGCACCCATATAGAAATATTTTGATTGTAAAAACTAATTTAACTAATTTATGTTATCAAATAAAACTTAAAAGTAATCTTTATAGTATGGAAAAGACGGTCAATTTTGTATGGCAAACTAAATGAGTAAACTAGCGGTTCGCAAATCAGTAACTATTTAATTATTACTACGAATATCAATTAAAAATAAACTTTATTGTACGAGAATACAGACCAGTTTTGTATGGAGAAGCAAATGAATGAACTTGCGGTTTTATTCGAATTTGCAAATTAGCGATCGATTGTTTTTGTATTCGAATATTAATATTAGTAGTATCAAATCATTCGATTATTGGAATCAGTAACAATCGCACATCTTTATACAATACTACGTAAGATCTTACGTATAGTGCGCGCGGAACTAGTTGGCCGCGCCTTAGGTGGTGACAGGGGTAAGGGGGCGGGTTGTCAACTGCTCGCATTGCACATGAGCTTAGACAGTGATGACCAATCTGAAGATATCGTGAACAATATTTTTTCATTTATTGAAAAGAATAAATAAAGTACAAATTGAACTTTGTAATGTTAGTTCAGTAATTTGGTAGTTTTACCTGGAAAGTTTTCCGGTAGTTTTGAAAATTGCTTGTTTTATGGATTTCGGTATGCTCTTTTTGAATTTCAACTTTGCCACCTCGTATCTCCGCCACTCGCGCCGCCATATTGAAAAATGGCGCCTAAAAAGGGTTTTTTGGGAATATCTCCTTTACGACGCATTTTACGATAGTACATTCGTGTACTAAATTAAATTAGAGGAAATTTCCTACACTTTATGTACTAATATTTTTTTTCATAAAATCAATAGTTTTGGCGTACGAGCGTCAAAAAGTATTATTCGTTCCGTTTTCGTGCACCACCACGTGTTTTTCGTATATTTTTCTAAAATATTCTACTATTGCCGCCGATATTAGAAAAGCAGGTATAAGGGTAATGTGTCGCCTTTGTGTTGGGTCCCTTTCTCTCTATCTATGGGTCTCTTTCTATCTCGACCTTCAACGAAACACGTGTCAGTGGAAGTTACGAAAAGTATTTAGTTCAGGCTGAGTCATCAGTATACGTTTATCGTGATCGGCATTGAAGACACTCTGCGTTGAATGCGTTCAAGAGGAAGGAGCTGGTATTGTGGAGCCCCTGGCCAAAGATGAGAACAGTACTCCTATGAAGCCTGATTTGTGACTTGTAGAGTCGCAAACAATCGACTGTTTTGCCCTGTTCAGAACAACAAGTTTCTTGGACGAAAGCTTTGCTTTTGCCTCCAAATGACCACGAAACGACGAAACGAGATAATGATGAGTTATGGATGTGTATTAAATATGTGTATTATATAATAAAAATCAGAATTATTCAAATCGGTTTAGTAGTTTTTGGGATTACCACGTTCAAACAAACAAACAAACTCAATTCTCAGAATCACTTGATTCTGAACTCTCTGAACTTGATTCAGAATCATCTTGTAAACTTATAATGATTTGGTCCATCATAGAATCAAATTTCATATCATGATTCCAGTATTCCTGTTCATTTTTTTGTACGTGGTCATCGCATTTTTGCCATTGTTCGGCAGAGAATTCGGAAAATAGCCTTGTTAGTATTGTCATTTTCTCGTCCAATGTAGCATTAATGTGATCTCTGGCCAGGCAATTTTTAATATTTGCCCACACAAGCGCGATCGGGTTGAGGTCTGGATGATATGGAGGTAGTCTGAGAACAATATGACCTGCAGCTTTCAGAAGTTCGTCAATCTTGAATATTTTTTCTGATTGGGTCGCATTAATCAACCTCAGGAGTTCAGCTTTGATCATCGTGGGAGAAAATGTTACATTATGATTTTGCAACCAGTTCTGCATATTAATTTTCAAACTGGACATAGTCGGTTTCTTCTCAACTTGCACACAATGATAGGCAGCATTATCCATAACTATGACTGAGTTAGGTGGAAGTTTAGGTATTAATTTTTGATCAACCCAGTTGTAAAAATTTGTAGAGTTCATGTCTCCATGATAATCCCCCGTTTTTGAATCTGATTTAAAAATTAGCAAAGCATCGTCAACTAACCCGTTCCGGCTACCAGCGTGAACTATTATCAAACGCCTTCCTTTGCCTATATCTGTATAAATTCCAGGCTCCGACGAAGATTGCCAACATTTTTGGACATTGTGACTTTGGTTAACGTAAGTTTCGTCCAAAAAGAATATATTTCGTTTGTCTTCTCTGAATTTTCTTATAGCCCTCATATATTTCACTCGCCATTCAACAATATTTGGTCTCTCTATGAAAAGGCATCTCTTCGATTTACATTTTTTAAATGAATATCCCAGTTTGTGCAAAAGTGTTCTTAAAAAAGTCAATCCGCAGTCTAAAATATTATCCTCTTTTAACACAGCATTTAGTTTTCGTAGACTTGGAATTTTTTTCTCTACCGTAGAAAACTGATTTATTTTTCTTCTTATCACTGCTAAATCAAAGTCATCAACTTGTATTTTCTTTTTTATTTCTTTTGGTCTACGTGGAGAACTAAATCTTGCTTCCCCTGTATTTTGCAACGATTTTTTACTTTCAGCAATCACTCTCCTAACACTTCGTTCTGATATCCCTGTTGCTTCTGCTACTAGTTTATGTATATTCGCATCAGTTTTATATTCTAAACTATTGACATCGGCTTTCCGTTTATTAAAAAATGTATGCACTTTAAATATTATTTCCTTAGATTGTCTTTTTATCGGCGGACTCATCTCGCTATTGCAATCTTATGTGCGTTTTGTCTAAACTAGCCGGAACTTTCAACGCGTGTTGCCGTCGCAAGGTACGGCGCCGCACTGAGTAATGACAGCAAGCGCCCCTGCCTCTCCGCCCCACCGTTCACATACCTAAGACGCGGCCAACTAGTTCCGTGCGCACTATAGTATTGTATACTCTTTGTTTTGGAACTATCTCTATCATAGACTACTATGATGCTATCTCTATATTCTATATTCTATACACTGAGATTAGATCAAGGAACTTATATACGATAACTGGAATTACTACGAAGCAATATTTGAAAAATAAAAATGTACTTTATTTCGTTCTCAATAAAGTTGACATTTGTTTCAACAGAGGGGAAAAACGTTCCGAGCAAGACAACGACATGAGTGGATGTTGTCCCTTTCTTGCAATTACCAGTGTAAATAAAACTTTCGGGTGATAGATTTTTATATATACGGTAATCGTTAAATCCCTTTTATTCATACACGTCATTAGCATAAAATGTATTGTAATTAACATAGTGAGTTCTAAAATGTGTTTATTTTAATTATTACGTAATTACTTATGCAGTGCAAAAACTGTTTCTCAAATTAGTAGAATTACTTAGTAGTAATTTGCAAACTACGCATGGCCACACTTATACATGGCAGTTGGCGCTTTATTTAGTAGAAAGAGACCAAGGAAGTTATATTCTACCCGGAATGCTTACACGCGCTTCAAAATTGTTCCGAAGAGTACCACGACATGAGTGGAGTGTATCTCTTTCTACTAAATAAAGCGCCAATCGCCATGTATAAGTATGGCCATGCGTAATTTGCAAATTACTACTAAGTAATTCTACTAATTTGAGAAACAGTTTTTGCATTGCATAAGTAATTACGTAATAATTAAAATAAGCACATTTTAGAACTCACTATGTTAATTACAATACATATTATGCTAATGTATCTATCGACGTGTATTAATAAAAGGGATTTAACGATTACCGTATATATAAAAATCTACCATCCGAAAGTTTTATTTACACTGGCAATTGCAAGAAACGGACAATATCCACTCATGTCGTTGTCTTGCTCGGAACGTTTTTCCCCTCTGTTATGTAAGAAACAAATGTCAACTTTATTGAGAACGAAATAAAGTACATTTTTTATTTTCAAATATTGCTTCGTAGTAATTCCGGTTATCGTATATAAGTTCCTTGAAAGAGACAAACTCCACTCATGTCGTGGTACTCTTCGAAACGATTTTGAAGCGCGTGTAATCATTCCGGGTAGAATATAACTTCCTTGGATTAGATCTATATCATAGACTAATCTATATCTAACGGATAGTGCATAGTGATGGATCAACTCGAGTTACTAACTCGAGTTATGCTTAAATCGAATTGACTTGGGTTAAATTCTTAACTCGAGATAGAGTTGTAAACTCTGAACTTACGAACTTACTTTCTCTGAACGAAGAAAGCGAGCGAATGTACGTTGGTACAATTTGTTAAAATTCAAATTCAAATTCTTTATTTGCACAAAATAGGGTTGGAAAAGATTTTGAACTTATATCGATGTACTTAAACCTATTTTGCCAGATAAATGTGATGCAAATTTATGACTTCAGATTATTGTTATATACTATTAAAGAAAAACTCACATTTTTTACATTTATACCTAAATAAATTATTAAAAAGTAGGCAGTAACAAATTTCAAATAAATAGTATTTAAAAAATATATATAATTGTTTATAATGTCAAGAGATTACAAAAATTTTTATTTTTAAAAATGTCTAATGTTATCATGTAAAACCGTATTCATTTATTTAATATTCACATAGGTACTTAAAGACAATACGTAGCAAAGTTGAGATAGAGTTAAATAAAAGTATAATTTATTTATAACAAGTTTTAGTTACGATATTTAAAAACACCTGGACCTTAACAGAAATCACGCTTAGAGCGATATTTGAAAACACCCTGGACCTTAAGAGAAATCACGTTTAGAACGATATTTGAAAACACCTGGACCGTAAGAGAAATCACGTTTAGAACGAGTTTTAATCGACAGAGAGTGGGCGTTTAAATTGTGAAAACTGTTAAGATTCGTTCAAATGTATGGGAAATACAACCACTTTATTTAATCAAATTAAAAAGAAGCATCCAAAGTCATTGTTGGCAAAAATAGTACTTTAACTTGTGCTTCATTAGTGAATGGAAATTATATCTCCGTTAAACCATATACATCGGAGGCGTCTGTTAAAAAAGAATGAGACAAAGTCTGTCGCGCTTGGCCGCTAAGTATAGGCACTTATTCTAAAAAGCTATAAGACATAAACATATATACAAAAGCTTATGTAACGATTATTAAAAACAACTTTTTTACCACCTACGTGTAGTAACGATAATTGTCACAGCATTATTAGATGAATTAACAATTGGATGCCTTAGTTCTAAGTCACTAAATCCATTTTGTTTGTTTTGCGATGTGATTATTATAAGAGCAAAAAAAGAAATATTTAAAAATTGGGTCGTATAAATAAATTAAAAAAAATGATGTGGTGTCGCGGGACACCAGGTAGGAACGAACTTCCTTCGGCTAAACGGCACTACTCGCTTGTGTACGCGACTGTCGCGCCTGCGCACGTCTCATTTAACGCTTTTATTCCACGCATTTTTCTTACGGTTTTACTATCACATTTTTTTCAGTTCGGTCGCGCAGCCAAATCCCTATCCCCTCCAAGCCTGTCGTAAGGAACTTCGTTCCAAAAAATTAACAATGGTCTAATGGTTAGGCTTTAATAAATATATGTACACAGCCCTTTCTTGAAACATTTTTTGCTCTTATAATATCATACCTCAAAACAAAGAAAACGGATTTAGTGACTTTTAAAACTAAGGCGACCCATAGACCTACAATAACATTGCGCAATACTTTTATTGTGCGATAATATTGATTCCAAACGTTCAATAAATTCACTCAATAAAATTGACAAGCCGGTCTGATCAATATTTTCGTGCGAGCATCATGTCTGACGACGAAGTTTTGGCGGCACCATGCTGGTGATTTTGCTAAATAAATCTCTATAGAATTCTATACACTCAAGTAAAAACTCTAGTTCTTTATTTTTATAGCATTCTTGCTCGCCATTTTGCTTAAATTTACGATACGACCATATATTAACACCATGACTGACCGAACGCGACCGCTACAAACTCTAAGGTGAAAAATATTATGCATTATTAAGCCTACACAGTGCAAGAAATAAAAATTGAACAGTAAAAATTAAACCTGCTCAAACTTTCATTCAATCTTTGTGTAATCTTTAATATTAACCCTAAACGGTCAATAATATTGCACAATACGTAATATTGCGCAATATTATTATAGGTCTATGGCGCACCTAAAGGCATCCAATTATAAAAAAATTAACAGTCGCAAACAATTATCTTATTCAAAGCCTCGCGGCCTCGTCCTGCTAACTCGAGTTCGGTAACTCGAATTCAAGTGAATTTTAACTCGAGTTATCTCGAGTCGTGTTTATTCCGAGTTGGCACATCTTTAATATCGGATCGGAATTCGGAAATTCAAAACTGAATGTCACTAGGGATGCACATAATCGAGTTTATTTAAAACGATTATTGTTTTCGTTTAATCGTTTTTCAATAACCAATTTATAAGTAATGTTAATCGGTTTTTAATTTAATCAATATCGATTTTTGTAAAAAGCGCTGTCGAACGAGGGATGAATAAACTGAAAGTAAGTTTATTACGCAAACATGCAACCTGTATGTACTATTAATTAATAATTTTATGTATGGAGATGCTGCAGACTAATTAAGGAATTCTCAAAACACTGAAAATTTTGCAAGTGCTTGAAATGAGTAGACGTTGGGTGGCATTTTGTTTAATCACAATAAATGCTAATACCCCTGCTTGAATCATAAGAAAATGAAATAATTGTACTTAAAGAGATATCGTATAAAAAAGTAAGCGAGGAGATATGTAGTGAAAAATATGTGAGTGAACCCTTGTGGAAAAATTTCTCGGATAAAAGTAGGTAAATAACTTACAAAGTGAAAGTAACAGTTTATGAATGTTTATTTTTGTTTAAAAAGTCGAAAAAAGTCTTACAAAGTCGGAAAAACTCTGAATTTGATATAAAAATTCGGAGTAATTCCAAAATTTCGGACTCTTCCAGAAGAGTTATTCAGTGTTAATAAATCTTGCAACGTTTATGGGTACTAAAAGAAATATATTAAAAGTTATTAATACTACGAAAGTGTAATAAAGGGGAAAAAAATATAACTAATATTTCCCCGGTTTTCCGTTTAAGAATTTGAAACTTTCTTCTTTGTTTAAAAAAAGGTTACCGTTACTGTCGATCAATATTATAAACTTTGTTTCTTCAATTTTTGATAATTATTATTAAAATCTATTATATCACAACGTTATTTGCCAATTTTTATTTTATTGTACTTTTATTACATAAATATATTTATAAATTAAGTAAAAATTAAAACAGCTGATCTAATTAGCTTTTGACAGGTTGAGTCAGTGTTGCCAGAGAAAAAGTCAATCTTTCGTCCTTAAGCCGGCTGTACACATTGGGCCAAGCATTGGGCCAAGCATTGGGCCAACTGTTGGGCCAACATTTATGTTTCTGTTTACACATTGGTGTATTGACCATTCTGCATTGGCTCTTTAATAACGATGGACGTAGAATCTCTTACAGCCGTAAGATTTGTCATTAAAGATTCCTTTTTCTTTTTTAGTTCAATAACAGGAATACTTATCTTTTTTTTCATATCATAAGACATATGGGTCTCCTGATGGAAAGAGTCAACCATCGCCAATAGACACCAAAGATGTTAATGGTGCGTTGCTATCTTGTGGCGAGGTTTAATGCCACATGTATAAGTTTACCGGCTACCTTAACCTCCAAACCGGAACACGACAGTGACTAGCACTAACGCTATTTCAGCAGCAATCTGCTATACGTTTCTAAGCATCATTAACCTGAAATAAAAGTATTAAAAAATGGTATTTTTAATAACCTAACCTAATACCTAATGTCATCTGAAACAGTGCACTGCTCTGAACCTCCTCTCACCAATGAGGCAAAACAATGCGAAATGAGACAAGACGAGAAAAGTTTAAAAAATAACTAGTATTGACTTGAATTCAATACGAACAACACGTATTCGGAATTAGGATAGATTCCATATAATAATTCCGTATAAGATACTAAAAATAATAATTACTTTATACTTTAAAATCAGTCCAAATCTCGTAAATATGTATCGATAAGTAATTATTATTTTCAATATGTTACAGAATTTCTCGATAAAGATGATCATATTTAATAATTTTGGTGTAATAATGAAAAAGTTTCAATTCATAAAGTACATTCATCATCATCAGTCATTCATTGGTTCAATTTGATACATTTCTATGAATTGTAAAACCTCAGTGTTTGTTTACGCCATCGTAACTCGGGAACAACAATTTAACTCAAGCGCAACACAACCGTCTTTACTGACGTATGACAATGAACTGAATAAGAGGCCAACGTGTGAACACCGTTGGCGGAGCGCGCCAAGATCCTTTGATGTGCGCACGAAAAACCGACAACATTCGCTTGGCCGGCCAATGTTGGCGCCAACTACCAACATAGCGCCAAGTAGGCTTCTACACGTTGGGCCAAGCATTGGCGCAATGCTTGGCCCAATGCTTGGCCCAATGTGTACAGCCGCTATTAAGAGCATGTGTCAGAGGCCTAGTAGCATATCAAAGCAGTCAAGAATAACGACGTTAATAAGTCGGCGATTGCTAAACATCTACAGCTGTAGTCGGGCCGTAATCACTGGATGGAATTTCATAGGCCACGCGTATTTTCGACAGAACGCCATATTACATTCCACGGCTAGTGAAA
Source organism: Apodemia mormo (assembly GCA_036924255.1). Classification (NCBI taxonomy): domain Eukaryota; kingdom Metazoa; phylum Arthropoda; class Insecta; order Lepidoptera; family Riodinidae; genus Apodemia; species Apodemia mormo. The sequence continues at coordinate 28,489,835 of JAUPFN010000022.1, forward strand.
GAAGCCATTGAAATCAAAAAACATCCAAATTTCAACCGGGAAGACGCACGTAGTACGTCCTTGATAAGTTTTCTTGGCACGTATTGATTTTTGAAAAGCTGTATATTTTGGAAACGATGATCGATTTGATCTTTCAAATGGCATTCAACTCAATTTAAATATTGCTTTAGCTAAAAAATCGGTAGGTTCAAAAATTTCGAAGCAATGTCAAAAAAACATTTTCGTCTATGATAGATCCCAAACAAATTTACCGATTTTTATCCAATTAACGGTACTTGGCGCAGTTTTTAAAGGAGAAACGATGATAAGATTTTGAAGTCAATCGGTATATTAGCCTGAAAGTTATTTCCAAAATATTAAGTAACTTTGCTAAAGAAAACGTAATTTTAATATTTGAAAAGTTGTAACCTTTGAAAATAAGGTTCGGTTTTGATTTTTAAAAGGGCATTCGACGTAATTTTTATAGTATTAAAATATCGTAGAATACCAAAAAATAATTGGTTGAAATATTTCGAAGTTATGTCGAAAAAACACTTTTTTCAAAATTTTCGTCAACGATTACTTCCAAACGAATAAACTGATTTTGAGGCAATTTATGCATTAGATGTATTTTTTTTGAGGAATAGTTTTTGTACTCAATCGGTACATTAATCTGGAAGTTATTAAAAAAAAAATTGTTTCGTCACAATTTGTTTAGGGTATTTTCAAAATTTCTCAAAATCTCTTAGGCCCATTTGGTACAAAATTTCAGGAAGTATAAGTTGAGCGGAATCCAATCGAATGCCACCAACCGCGTTTCAATCGGTCCAGGCGTTCAAAACTTATGAGTTGTTGACACACACACACACACTCACACACACACACTCACACACACACACTCACACACACACACTCACACACACACATACATACAGACATACTGACGTCATCGCGAAAATAGTCGAAAATGGTTCCTAAGCCCACAAAACGCGGACATATGGTGAAAACTCCATTTCCATCCAAACGAGTAATTCATGTATTATTGAATTGTTTCTCCAAAACAGCTCTATTGGTTTTAATGAAATGTTGTAATTAGATAGTCTTTTACTAAGGTAATTGACCGTACTATGAAAAATTATCTATACATACAATAAAATCGTAGGAAAGTCAAAACTGTACTGAATTTTTTTTAAAAGAATACTTGGGGGTGACCTACAATCGATATCGAAGCCAAAAATATAGTTTTTAGAATTTATGTCTGTCTGTTTGTCTGTATGTATGTCCGGGGTAAACTCAAAAAGTACTACATTGATTTATTTCAAATTTTGCATGACTATTACTAACAGGTCGGGTCAACATATAGGCTACATATTATCAAGCTGTCACCTACGGGGGAGGTGCTGTGCGGAGTAAACGAAGTCCGCGCGGACGAAGTCTTGGGCAACAGCCAGTATAATTATGGCGAGCGAAGCGAGCCCTACACTAGGCGACTTTCTATGCACTTTTGTGGTACATTTTCCTGAAAAAGTATCCCACTTTAAGGTTTGGGCTTTGACGTGGTGGTTTAAATTCATGTCTAGATATATTATCTACCATTAAAATGCTATTTCATAAACATTAAAAAAATAGAAAATACATTTTGTATTAGAATTTTATTACTGCTAACGCCATCTATTATAAAAATAAATAAATAATAATAATAAATAAATATTCACGGGACAAACTACACTTACTGATCTAACCCCAAAGTAAGCAAATATTTGCTTGTGTTATGGGTGTTAGTCAACGATACTAATACATAGAAATACATAATATATAAATACCAGAATATATATAATAAACACCTAAACCCAGAAATACAAACATTTACGCTCATCACACAAATGCTTGTCCCCGTCGGGGATCGAACCCGAGCCCCGTTGATTGCGTAGTCAGGGTCGCTAACCACTCGACCAACGGGAGGGTCAAATAACGAGTAAAAATGCTACAAAGCTACACTAGGCGACGATCTGTGCCCTTTAGTGGTACATTTTACTAAAAAAATATCGCACTTTTAGGTTTAAGCTTTGGCGTGGTAGTTTTATTTTGTTTAATTCATTTTCATTCACTCCAGTTTAATACAATATTAATCTATTAAATCACTTGTACTTTTTAACTTCCCACTACGTATGTAGATAGGAAGGTTACTGATTTTGCTCCGATTTTCAAAAATGGAGTTTTCACCATATGTCCGCATTTTGTGGGCTTAGGAACCATTTTCGACTATTTTCGCGATGACGTCAGTATGTCTGTATGTATGTGTGTGTGTGAGTGTGTGTGTGTGAGTGTGTGTGTGTGAGTGTGTGTGTGTGAGTGTGTGTGTGTGTCAACAACTCATAAGTTTTGAACGCCTGGACCGATTGAAACGCGGTTGGTGGCATTCGATTGGATTCCGCTCAACTTATACTTCCTGAAATTTTGTACCAAATGGGCCTAAGAGATTTTGAGAAATTTTGAAAATACCCTAAACAAATTGTGACGAAACAATTTTTTTTTTAATAACTTCCAGATTAATGTACCGATTGAGTACAAAAACTATTCCTCAAAAAAAATACATCTAATGCATAAATTGCCTCAAAATCAGTTTATTCGTTTGGAAGTAATCGTTGACGAAAATTTTGAAAAAAGTGTTTTTTCGACATAACTTCGAAATATTTCAACCAATTATTTTTTGGTATTCTACGATATTTTAATACTATAAAAATTACGTCGAATGCCCTTTTAAAAATCAAAACCGAACCTTATTTTCAAAGGTTACAACTTTTCAAATATTAAAATTACGTTTTCTTTAGCAAAGTTACTTAATATTTTGGAAATAACTTTCAGGCTAATATACCGATTGACTTCAAAATCTTATCATCGTTTCTCCTTTAAAAACTGCGCCAAGTACCGTTAATTGGATAAAAATCGGTAAATTTGTTTGGGATCTATCATAGACGAAAATGTTTTTTTGACATTGCTTCGAAATTTTTGAACCTACCGATTTTTTAGCTAAAGCAATATTTAAATTGAGTTGAATGCCATTTGAAAGATCAAATCGATCATCGTTTCCAAAATATACAGCTTTTCAAAAATCAATACGTGCCAAGAAAACTTATCAAAGACGTACTACGTGCGTCTTCCCGGTTGAAATTTGGATGTTTTTTGATTTCAATGGCTTCTTTCACTAGCCGTGGAATGTAATATGGCGTTCTGTCGAAAATACGCGTGGCCTATGAAATTCCATCCAGTGATTACGGCCCGACTACAGCTGTAGATGTTTAGCAATCGCCGACTTATTAACGTCGTTATTCTTGACTGCTTTGATATGCTACTAGGCCTCTGACACATGCTCTTAATAGCGGCTGTACACATTGGGCCAAGCATTGGGCCAAGCATTGGGCCAATGCTTGGCCCAACGTGTAGAAGCCTACTTGGCGCTATGTTGGTAGTTGGCGCCAACATTGGCCGGCCAAGCGAATGTTGTCGGTTTTTCGTGCGCACATCAAAGGATCTTGGCGCGCTCCGCCAACGGTGTTCACACGTTGGCCTCTTATTCAGTTCATTGTCATACGTCAGTAAAGACGGTTGTGTTGCGCTTGAGTTAAATTGTTGTTCCCGAGTTACGATGGCGTACACAAACACTGAGGTTTTACAATTCATAGAAATGTATCAAAATGAACCAATGAATGACTGATGATGATGAATGTACTTTATGAATTGAAACTTTTTCATTATTACACCAAAATTATTAAATATGATCATCTTTATCGAGAAATTCTGTAACATATTGAAAATAATAATTACTTATCGATACATATTTACGAGATTTGGACTGATTTTAAAGTATAAAGTAATTATTATTTTTAGTATCTTATACGGAATTATTATATGGAATCTATCCTAATTCCGAATACGTGTTGTTCGTATTGAATTCAAGTCAATACTAGTTATTTTTTAAACTTTTCTCGTCTTGTCTCATTTCGCATTGTTTTGCCTCATTGGTGAGAGGAGGTTCAGAGCAGTGCACTGTTTCAGATGACATTAGGTATTAGGTTAGGTTATTAAAAATACCATTTTTTAATACTTTTATTTCAGGTTAATGATGCTTAGAAACGTATAGCAGATTGCTGCTGAAATAGCGTTAGTGCTAGTCACTGTCGTGTTCCGGTTTGGAGGTTAAGGTAGCCGGTAAACTTATACATGTGGCATTAAACCTCGCCACAAGATAGCAACGCACCATTAACATCTTTGGTGTCTATTGGCGATGGTTGACTCTTTCCATCAGGAGACCAATATGTCTTATGATATGAAAAAAAAGATAAGTATTCCTGTTATTGAACTAAAAAAGAAAAAGGAATCTTTAATGACAAATCTTACGGCTGTAAGAGATTCTACGTCCATCGTTATTAAAGAGCCAATGCAGAATGGTCAATACACCAATGTGTAAACAGAAACATAAATGTTGGCCCAATGCTTGGCCCAATGTGTACAGCCGGCTTAAGGACGAAAGATTGACTTTTTCTCTGGCAACACTGACTCAACCTGTCAAAAGCTAATTAGATCAGCTGTTTTAATTTTTACTTAATTTACAAATATATTTATGTAATAAAAGTACAATAAAATAAAAATTGGCAAATAACGTTGTGATATAATAGATTTTAATAATAATTATCAAAAATTGAAGAAACAAAGTTTATAATATTGATCGACAGTAACGGTAACCTTTTTTTAAACAAAGAAGAAAGTTTCAAATTCTTAAACGGAAAACCGGGGAAGTATTAGTTATATTTTTTTCCCCTTTATTACACTTTCGTAGTATTAATAACTTTTAATATATTTCTTTTAGTACCCATAAACGTTGCAAGATTTATTAACACTGAATAACTCTTCTGGAAGAGTCCGAAATTTTGGAATTACTCCGAATTTTTATATCAAATTCAGAGTTTTTCCGACTTTATAAGACTTTTTTCGACTTTTTAAATAAAAATAAACATTCATAAACTGTTACTTTCACTTTGTAAGTTATTTACCTACTTTTATCCGAGAAATTTTTCCACAAGGGAAAGCCAAGCTTTCCCAATAATAACGTGCCTCACACAATATTTGGGAAAAACAAACTCACTTTATGAGTTGGTTATGCAATTAAAAACCTCGTTATTAAATTAAATCAAGAAAAGGTTTGAGCACTTACAAAAGTTTCATTTCGACTGAAACATTTTTAAGCCGGCTGTACACATTGGGCCAAGTATTGGGATTTGGGCCAACATATTGGCCCAACGTGTAGAAGCCTACTTGGCGCTATGTTGGCAGTTGGCGCCAACATTGGCCGGCCAAGCGAATGTTGTCGGTTTTTCGTGCGCACATCAAAGGATCTTGGCGCGCTCCGCCAACGGTGTTCACACGTTGGCCTCTTATTCAGTTCATTGTCATACGTCAGTATAAAGACGGTTGTGTTGCGCTTGAGTTAAATTGTTGTTCCCGAGTTACGATGGCGTAAACAAACACTGAGGTTTTACAATTCATAGAAATGTATCAAAATGAACCAATGAATGACTGATAATGATGAATGTCCTTTATGAATTGAAACTTTTTCATTATTACACCAAAATTATTAAATATGATCATCTTTATCGAGAAATTCTGTAAGATATTGAAAATAATAATTACTTATCGATACATATTTACGAGATTTGGACTGATTTTAAAGTATAAAGTAATTATTATTTTCAGTATCTTATACGGAATTATTATATGGAATCTGTCCTAATTCCGAATACATGTTTTTCGTATTGAATTCAAGTCAATACTAGTTATTTTTTAAACTTTTCTCGTCTTCTCTCATTTCGCATTGTTTTGCCTCATTGGTGAGAGGAGGTTCAGAGCAGTGCACTGTTTCAGATGACATTAGGTATTAGGTTAGGTTATTAAAAATACAATTTTTTAATACTTTTATTTCAGGTTAATGATGCTTAGAAACGTATAGCAGATTGCTGCTGCAATAGCGTCAGTGCTAGTCACTGTCGTGTTCCGTTTTGTAGGTTAAGGTAGCCGGTAAACTTATACATGTGGCATTAAACCTCGCCACAAGATAGCAATGCACCATTAACATCTTTGGTATCTATTGGCGATGGTTGACTCTTTCCATCAGGAGACCCATATGCTTGTTTGTTATCTTATGATATAAAAAAAGATAAGTATTCCTGTTATTGAACTAAAAACGAAAAAGGAATCTTTAAAGACAAATCTTACGGCTGTAAGAGATTCTACGTCCATCGTTATTAAAGAGCCAATGCAGAATGGTCAATACACCAATGTATAAACAGAAACATTTAATGTTGGCCCAACACAGCCAATGTATAAACAGAAATATTTAATGTTGGCCCAACACCTTGGCCCAATGTGTACAGCCGGCTTTAGATCTTCGATTAACATTTTTTCACCTTGATGACGGAGAGTCTAGCAAGAGTAACAAGGACAAGCTACATAATAAGATGAATTGAAGAAAAGCGTTAACCTGTTCATTTTTTACCGTCGACAGCTACAGCCGCTGATGATGTTGATAATATTTGGGACATCCAAAACAAAATGTAGATGGAGACTGTGAGTGCCACTTGGAGTCACAGTCTAATATTCAAATTAAATTTGTACATAGTTGCGCCTGTATGAATTATTATATCATATATTATATTATTATTATACCATGTTTGAAGTGAAACTTCATTATCAACGTATGGAATAAATTTTATAGCAATGATACAAAAAATCACACTTTTCTGTTACGCCGCGCTCGACGCTTACCCGCCATGATATTTATTTTGAAGTAGTAAATGACAGAAAAATATTTCTTAAAAAAGCTTAAATTTTTACGTGTGTACACTTTTACACACACCCATTTTTTAGATTAAAAGAAGATGAAATCTGGAGAAACTATGAGGGAGCATATCTTAAAGTAATACAGCTGGCGTAGCACATTTTGATAAGGACATTTTGGTACTGTCTTCTTCAGCTCTAGCAGAAACATTTTTTGGAAAAAATAATCCAAACTAAAAACAACCAACAACTATCAAAGCTAAAACTAGCACCAGAAGCAACATTTTGCTCAAATGCTTATATAAGCACTTATTCCTAAACACATTGTCCACTAATTCACAGTGTACATATTTGAATAATTAAAAAATGTGTAAACGGTTGACCCTACAGGCCATCCCTGAAACTTCCCGCTAAATTAAGGTATTTTAAGCTCAAAAGAGTAAAAACTATAAGCATGGATGTTTCAGTTCAAACATCTATATTAAGATTTTTGAAAAGCTGTATATTTTGGAAACGCTGATTGAATTTTGAGATCTTTCTAATGAGATTCAACTTAATTTTTGAGATCTAAGATATCACTTTAGCTAAATAATCGATAGGTTGAATAATTTCGAAGCAATGTCAAATAACATTTTTTCAAAAATTTTCGTCATTAACAAGTCTCAAACAAATTGACCGATTGGTCCAATTAAGGGTATTTGACGCAATTTTTAAAGGAAAGTTGATAAGATTTTAAGTCAATCGGTGTATTAGCCTGAAAGTTATTTCAAAAATATTAACTAAATTTGCTAAAATCAACGTAATTTTAATATTTGAAAAGCTGTAATTTTTGAAAATTAGATTCATTTTTATTTTAGAAAAGGCATCCGACGTAGTTTTATGAGTACTAAAATATCGTAGATTACCAAAAAATTATTGGTCAAAAAATTCGAAGTTATGTCGAAAAAACACTTTTTTCGAAACTTTGTCAACGTTTTATCCCAAACGGATAAACCAATTTTGATGCAGTTTATACATTAGACGTAGCTCTATCGTAGACATTAATCTGGAAGTTATATTAAAAAAATACTGTTTCACCAAAACTTTTTTGGAGTTTTTTCAAAATTTCTCAAAATCTCCTGGGCTTTCAAAAGTTATGAGATGTTTACATACACACATACACAGACATACACACACAACCACACACATACACACACACATACACACACACACACACACACACACACACACACACACATACATACATATATACAGACATACTAACGTCATCGTGCGAATAGTCGGAAAAGATTACTAGGCGGAGATCTGGGTGAAACTTCCCTATCTACATACTGTATGCATACGTAGCGGGAAGTTAAAACAATCTTATTTTTGTTGTCTATTGTTTGTTATATATCGATTATGTATATAAATTGAAAATTCCTACTTTTTTTATCTATACATACATATAATAATTAATAATAATATAATAATATTAATATACATATAAAAAAACTGTAAGAGGTCGAATTCTGTACATTGAAGATATTTTGAAAATTTTTTTTGGAAGATACTCTTTAATCGACACTGAAGCAAAAAATGTATTTTTTTTAATTTTTGTCTATCTGTCTGTATCAAGGCCGCGCATCACGCCGAATCTATTGAACGGATTCAAATGAAATTTAGCATGGTTAAAATTCATACTCCGAAGGTTATAGGATACTTTTTATCCCAAAATTCAATACGGTTCCCGTGGAATAGGGGATGAAAATAAAAACGTATATTTAGCTTTAATTCATTAACCTGCAGTCCGAAATCCTTTATTATTTCTTTTGTTCAAAAGTAAGTACTATAAAGATTATCCCTTAAAAATTTCAAAGTCATCAGTTTTAAAATTTAGAAGTTACAGACATCACAAGTTTCAACGGTTTCCGGGTGGGATGTCCAGTTGAACGTGACACCCGGATTGTATACAAAACCTTTGAATGCACGTCTCATTATAAATTAGCGAAATCATTTCATAGTGTTTGTATAATGGATATAACCCGAGAGATCAGTTTAGAATATATACTGTTTTATTAAAATGTTATAAATGCAATTTTACTAGCTTAAAAATGAGTAAAATGTATTTTTATGTGTAACTTATAATGTTGTCATATTTTTTGGTGCACAATAAAGAGTTATTGTATTGTATTGTATTGTAAAATATGTGTAAAATGTAAACCTAAACATTTTATTTATTTATATATAAGAATTATAATATATTTGAAAATAAAACAGGTCATTTTTCAGTTTTTTGCCAATATCTCAGAAAATAATCGACATTAAGTATACTAATATAATTTGTTCTTTATAAAATTTAAGGTCGTTATTGCGAAAATTCACTATTTTGTTTTTACATTGCATAAGGTAAAAAAGGATAAAAAGTATCTACACGCCCATATCCCGGAATACGTAGGCAGAGGTACAAGAAGTGTACCCACGATTAGCCGTATATACCATCTCACACAATGTGATAGGTGGCAAGACTATTGCCAACCGGGCCCTTTCCAATCCCAGTCAACGTTGTTTTATCGGAAAAGTTAAAAACACGTTTTGTTTTGCCCGACCCGGGAATCGAACCCGGGATCTCATATGGTCAACGATGACACCAGACCACTAAACAACACGGTGAATACTTCAAAATTCTTTGAAAATGAATGAAACTTCCGCGAAGTGTAGATGTTGGAGTGCCTAAACTACTTAGTGTACTCATTAAAGTCAGACTCCAAAATACTTTTTAAAAAATTGTTAAGTAGAATATACGAACATGTACTTATAACTTCAGTCCTGGATAAGATCAACATCTTACAGAAAAAACTTTAGATAAAGATAACTTCATCAAAACAAATTCAATAAAAAGTTACTTAACTTTCCTTTGTTTGTGAGAATCGAAAACCAAAAATGTGAGAAAAAAATACGTGGCTTTGTTGTTTTTTATTGAAGTATCATCACTCTCGGTTCCCTTGCGGGGTAGGCAGAGTAAACCGAACGTCTATAGACTTTCCGTTTCACCGCGATTCACCGGTTTGTCGGTTGGTGATATAAATGGTAATCCTCATCGCCGCATATACCGACACGTTAACGATTATCGACTATTGCTAGCGATAACTGGGACCGAAAGTTTTACGTGCTCATCCGAGGCACGGGAGTGGTAATATACCACTCCGACAGTCTCCGAGTTGCTACTGAGATTTTAGATTTTCGAGAAAATCCTCGAAAATATCTCAATAACACGTTTGCCCGATCTGGGGATCGAACCCGGGACCACATGATCTAAGCGGAATAGGCTATCCCAAGACCACGAGGCAAGATCTTTCTTATTGAAAATGATACAAATTTACATTAAATCTTTTAGAGATTTAAAAATAATAATAAATTTAAGAAAAGTGCAATAAGATTTATTTACTGCAAATCGTTTTCCATTTCTTAGTCAAAAGCTTCTTAGTCAAATTTTATTTTTTTTTTTTTTTTTTTATTAATAACAAACCACAAAACCTTGTGTTAATTAATTTATTTTTATACTTCCCGCTACAAAAAGTGCCTTAAATAAAAATTATTCAAAAAAATAAAACTGAATAAATAAATTTTCATCTTTCTAACGAGGTATATGTTTTTAACTTCCCGCTACGTGTCTAGATAAGGAATGTATGTGTATGTGTATGGGTATGTGTATGGGTATGTGTATGTGTATGTGTTTGTGTATGTGTATGTGTATGCGTATGCGTATGCGTATGCGTATTTCTCAAAGGAGCCCAAAACCAATACGGGGAATCCTTGACACAAACCTGGTTTCATTAGAAAGGATAAGAGTTACGCGTTCGAAAGATATGCAACTTCTAGGTAAATATAAACGTGTAACAGTTGAAACTCAAGATCCAGCGATTGAATGAATTTTATTTACAAAATTACCGACTTATATACAATTTCCTTACAAACTAATTACATTAAAGATAACGCAGAGGGCGCCACACGTTTACAGGCACGCGGCAATACCATATTGAGAGCCGCGCGTTAGTTCCACTTTTTGGATCTCTAATTTCTGTTGGATTTGTAATAATTTCGCTTACTTGTAATATTTCTTCCTTGCCTAGGCTGGCCACGATGAGGTAGTAGTTGGTGAAATGTACCTCGCACACTTCCGCTGCGAAACTCGAGCGGCAAAACCGCGATAGAGTTACGCCTTGTGTTGTAAGTTCTATGGGCAGTGAAACAGAAATTCGATACATTTCGCTTCTATTTCGCTGTCCATAAAACTTAAAACACAAGACAAAACATTAACTATCGCAGTTCGCCGCTTAATTTCGCAACAGAGATGTGCTACAGGCATAAAAACAATGAGTGTTATTTTGCAGTCATAAGAAGAAAGGCCGTAACTAATACCATACTATAAGCTATACCTACTTATAAAATAACTTGTTGGAATATGAAAAAAACTTTCTTGTTACGACGGCAAAGTTAATAGTAATAGCCGCAGGGTGGGGGAGGGAGGTCAGGCCTAGGGGGCGCCAGGGATTCATTGCACACGGGCGCTACACGAGCTAGAGCCGCCTCTGATTAATCCGAACAATTAATCGAAACACTCTACATGATAGATGCGATAGAAGATGCAGAGCGAACCTACCTCTCTGCGTAATATCAGAGTCAAGCCAAGAAATAATCTGGTCATCTATGATCCTGAAAGTGGCAGCCGGCTGCCAGAAAAAAAAGTGTGTATTGTCCCTGCAGGCCATCCCTGAAACTTGATAAATTTATACAAATAAATAAAATTGGAGTGTCTGTTTGTAATATTAAAATAACCGGTTTTAACTAAATGCATATGGATGTATACACGGTACCGGGTACACATACCAAAATAACACTTTTTTACGTTTTTACGATTTTTATCTGTCTGTCTGTCTGTTTGTTGCGACTAATCTCTGGAAGGTATGGCCCGATTTTGACGGGATTTTCACTGGCAGATAGCTGATGTAATAACGAGTAAAAAAAAAAAGTATCTTCACGCCCATATCCCCGAAGGGGTAGGCAGAGGTACAACAAGTGCACCCACGATTAGCCGAAGATACTTGGTCCCACAAATGTGATAGGTGGCAAGCCTATCGCCAACCGGGCACTTTCCAATCCCGGGCAACTTTGTGTTTCTCAGAAAGCTGAAAAACACTTTTTTTTTTAAGTCCCCGACCCGGGAATCGAACCCGGGACCTCATGTGGTCAACGCCAACGCTGCACCACTAGACCACAGAGGCGACAATAACGAGTAACTTAGGCTATTTTTTTTAAATCCACGCGGACGAAGTCGCGGGCACATCTAGTCCCAAATAAATTGCCGATTTTTATCCGATTAGCGGTTAGTAGCGAATAGATAGCGATTAGCGGATAGTTTTTGAAGGAGAACAACTGATAACATTTTTAAGTCAATGTATTAACCTGAATGTTATTTCAAAAATATTAATAAGTTTGCTAAAAACAATGTAATTTTAATATTTGAAATGCTGTAACTTTTGAAAATTAAATTAATTTTTTATTTTCAAAACGGCATTTGGTGTAGTTTTTTAACTAACTACCTAACTTCGGTGAAAAATTTCGAAGTTATATCGAAAAAACACTATTTTAAATTTTTCATCAACGATTACTTACAAACGGATAAACCGATTTTGATGCAATTCATGCATTAGATGTAGTTTTTAAGGACAAGAGCTGATAAGTTTTTGTACTCAATCGGTACATTAATCTGGAAGTAATATTTAAAAAATATTGTTTCGCCAAAATTATTTTTGGTTTTTTTTTAATTTCTGAAAATCTACTGGGCCGATTTGGTTCAAATTGTCGGAAAGTATAAGTTGAATGGAATTTGATCAAATGCTATCAATCGCATTTCGATCGGTAGCCGTTCAAAAGTTATGAGATGCGTACATACACACACATACAGACGTCACCGTGAAAATAGTCAGAAAAAGTTCCTAGAACCTCTAAACGTGGGGATCTAGTGAAAACTCGATTTTCCAGAATCGGGACAAAATCAGTGACTTCCTTATCTACATACGTAGCGGGAAGTTAAAAATTAGTTAGGGATATCTGCGTTGAAGCGTTATTACGGCCCGGCCATAGCTACCCGCGGCGCGACCTGCGACGCGAAATGCGGCGCGGTGAGACGCGCGACCATCTGGGTATGCCACAGCTTGACTTGTAGCGACCGCGGCGGCGTGCCGCTCTGAGCTGTCATACCAGTACCAGGGTCGGATTTTATAATACTATTTTTACTATATTCTTTTGATGCGTAGTATATACATATTATCGTAACGTTAGGATTGTACGCAAAAATACCATTACTGTTGATACTTACATATATTACCTTATTATTGATCCCTCTATTCGAGATTTCTGAAGTTATATTATTTTAGGCGCGTAATATTTCTTTAGACAACGATTGAAGTTTTAAGATGCACGCGCATCACCATAACGCAAAAGTTACAGGTTGAAGTTGTCCGCTTCCCGAAATCCTTGACTATCCTTTTCCAGTCCTTTTATTATTTAATGTAATTAAGTATTTGCATGCAATTAAAATCTATCAGAAAACAGAAGTACTTCATTCAATAAAACTTTTTACAAGTTATTTTGACACGTCAACATATTTTTTAAAAACTACTACCGAATCGGAAACGTGGCTACTATTTTTTAATGACGCCAAAGAAGTATAACTTCTCACGCGCGTACATAAGTACACGCACCTATTTTTTTTTTGTATGGCAACGTAGATATTTTCCGTGCAATTCGTAACTATGGTCGTTTTTGATGGAGTGGGCTGTAGAAAGTATGTATTTTTTATTAATATGAGTGAGATAAATGTATAGGACAAATTTTGTTTAACGCAAGCTGACATTAAATTGAGAAAATGCTGTGAAGTTTTTACATTAAGTTTAAGTTGCGGTGTATAAACTAAATTAAGTTTAATATTATTTTAAGTATAATATTAAAATAATGAGTCAAACCAATTATTTATTTAATCAATAAATCATCATACTAACTCTAAATTAAAATTTAAAAAAACTAACACTTTTTTATCGTCTACCCACCATTTTAATTCAGTTCCATAATTTTAAGAGCAAAACGTAAAAGGAGCTGATGATCTTTCAAAGGGATCCTGCGGCATAAAATTAAAGGTAACTTTAACCTGTGGTTCCTTACTCAATGAGCTTGAACTGTTTTATTGCAAAGCTCCCGAGTCCTCTCTATTAAACCATGTGAATTTTCTAGCAATAAAGGCTATATCAGCCCAATTTCAAGTGTCCACTTTCTAGTTGTATCGTTATATTGTTACGAATAATCTAGAAACGTAAAGAGTTGGAACGCTGGAGAGATCAAGAAATAAAAGAAACAGATAGCTACTCCTATTGACAAACAAATAGTTGACTATTAACCGCATAGCTATGTCATAATGGACTTTATGGTACAGGGCATAAGGTTGAAAATAACTTGCACTAGGACTTGTTTATTTATCATAAGTTGTTTACAATAACTGCTATTGTTTACGAGATTATTGCCGAACATTCGCGATTGTTGTCGAACTTTACCTCGAGTAAAAATAGGAAAGTGTTGACAAATAGAGAGCAGTGTTTATACAGTGATCGAAAGTGATAGTACAAGCGACCAGTGCAAAGCGAAGTGACCAGTTTAAGTAAATACGAAAATTGTTTTCTTTAAACGTAGTCGGTTAAGTTTAGTGCTAGTGCAGCGAGGTGACCAGTGTGTATAGTGTATTTACGTATTACATTTTGTTGTTTGTGTACTTGTGTTGTAAATATAATGTTTTAATATAAGTGGCGTTTTCTTACAATGACGAACCCGAAGCACGTAACTTTATTTAAAAAAAAAACATCCAGCATCTAAATGTTTACCAAAACAAATCGAAGTAGCCTACACTCGGTGGATTTTAACTGGTCAAGCTAATAAGATCACATGGACTTTCTTCTGCTCTATCATTAAATACTGGAAGCTATCTTATTTCACATTCCTTAAAATAAAAAATCAAACAAGTCCAAAATTGATGATGTTGCTTAATTTTAATTAAAAGTTTTGATATCTAACTAGTACTAAAATATAGTAGAATACCAAAAAGTGATTGGTTGAAAAGTTTCGAAGTTATGTCGAAAAAACACGTTTTTTTTAATTTTTCGTCAACAATTTCTCCGAAACGGATAAACCGATTTTGATGCAATTAATTCATTAGATGTAGATTTTTGAGGAATAGAGCTGATTAGTTTTTGTACTTAATCGTTACATTAATCTGGAAGTTATGTTAAAAAAATACTTTGAATTTACGTTCTATAAGTGCAACCAAACCACTGGTTTCAAGGATAACGGTGTTCACACTAACAGCCTGTATATAGTATTTTTTTAAATTAATTTTGCCGTGTTGGTCCCGGCCTCCTTTGTAGAATAGGCCAACTGCCGTTCTGCCAGGCAGGTCGTAAAAGGCGACCGATTGGCTATCGAGTCACTACCATCGTGGCTACTAGGTGGTAGAGTTCTGCATTGTCTCGCCCGGGTCTGGTACCACCGCCTTACCTATTCCTGCCGCAATAGCGTCAGTGCTTGTCGCTGTCGTGTTCCGGTTTGGAGGGTAAGGTAGCCGGTAAACTTATGCATGTGGCATTATACCTCGCCACAAGATAGCAACGCACCATTAACATCTTTGGTGTCTATAGGCGATGGTTGACTCTTTCCATCAGGAGACCCATCTGCTTGTTTGCTATCTTATGACATTAAAAAAAAATCATTTTTTAACTTTATATCTCAAGTCAATTTTTTTTCAAGAAAATAAAAAATCCGGATACTTCATAAATTAAGGAAACATTTCAAAATCCAAATACTATCTTTAGATGTTTTGAAAACAAAGAGATTTTTTTTAACTTTTCAAAAAATGTGTTTTAGAGTAGTGATGAGCTCCAGAATTTTCTGAGGTAAAAAAAAAAATGGAAACCATGTTTTTGAAACTAAATAATGAGTTCAATTACAGATAAATTTCTATTGATGGGCTTCTTGGTGAGAGCTTCAGAAAATTTTACTTTTGATGTTACAAAAAAAACTATTCCATTTATTATCATAAAAACGGTTCAACGCATAGATATCCCTAACAAATTTTTTTTCTGGCAGCTGGCTGCCATTTTCGGGATCATGGTCATCTACGATTGGAACTGCTCATGTGTTCTATTTTATATAAATACCTGTGCCAATTTATAGCTTCCTTGAACTAAAAGTTTTAAAGAAACCACATATCTTTAGAATAATCACTACAAACTACTTTCCCCGTGTTGATCTGAGCCCTCTATCTGCTTTTCAAGCAGGCAGTTTGTAAAAGGCAAACGACTGGCACGTATACGTGTCACTACCATCGTCACTGCTGGTGGAGTTCCACTACTTGTAATGCGGGTACCCAGGTATATGGTTCTCTTGGTAATAAATACTTGTCGTTGTCGCGTTTCAGTTTAAAGAATAAGCAGGTAGGCTTATTTATGCATGTGGTATTGCCATCCCACCATACGGATAGCAACGCAACATCAACATCTTTGATGTCTATAGGCGATAGCTCCTCGTTCCATCAGCACAGCCATTTTTTATAACATAAGATAGCAAACAAGCAGATGGGTCTCCTGATGGAAAGAGTCGGCCATCGCCATAGACACCAAAGGTGTCAATGGTGCGTTGCTATCTTGTGCCGAGGTCTAATGCCACATGCATAAGTTTACAGGCTGCCTTACACTTCAAACCGGAACACGACAGTGACATGTACTGACGCTATTGTGGCAGGAATAGGTAAGGCGGTGGTACCAGACCCGGGCGAGACAATGCAGAACTCTACCACCTAGTAGCCATGATGTTAGTGACTTGCATAGGTAGTCAATCGGTCGCCTTATACGACATGCCTGGCAGAACGGCAGTTGGTCTATTCTTCAAAGGAGCCCGGAACCAACACGGGGAAAATTTGCTTGTTTGCTCTCCAATGATAAAGTTTGGAAGATTGTCTGAGGTGACGAGATCGAGTCTTACACTACCTTGCGGCAACCGTCAAATGAAATAAAAAGTCATTAAAAATACCATGTATAATGTATATTTCCCACATATCACTACCAATAAGATTCAATTACACTTAGTAGAAACAATAATATAAAATATATTAAACAAAACATTTAACAACAATACAAAGTGATCTAAAACTATGTATCGGGTGGTGGAGTAAACAGATCGCTACCAATCTTAGATATATGGAGCCAAAATGGCGGCGGATATAGAATTAGTACCTATATAAAGTCGAACTTCTATTACGTTACTGCAGGGTCGCAATGCTACTTTAACTTACTCTAATAAAATTCAGTAGGTAACAAAAAGTTTATTATGAAATGCAATTTTTTTGAAAAAACATGCCTACCTACGGCTACCTAATAGAAACATAATCTATATACATATAATAAAATCGTAGGAAAGTCAAAACTGTACATTGAATATTTTTTTAAAAGAATACTTGGGGCGTGATCTACAATCGATATCGAAGCCAAAAATATAGTTTTCAGAATTTTTTTGTCTGTTTGTCTGTATGTATGTCCGAGGTAAAGTCAAAAATTACTGCATGGATTTACTTAAAATTTCGTATGAATATTACTAATAGGTCGGGTTAACATATAGGCTACATATTTTCACGCTATCACCTACGGGAGAGGGGCAGCGCGGAGTAAACGAACTCCGCGCGGACGAAGTCGCTGGCAACAGCTAGTTATTGAATATGAGATGAGGTGATTCTGCTATTGTAAGAGTCTTGTTTTCCATATTACCTTTGGAATATTTCCAGAATTCTACCTACTCTTAGGCAACCTTTCGTTACCTAGGTAAATTCTGTTGGAACGCGTCTGCCTCATGCATTTACCATGTACAATGTACTATGGCAGGAAATGGACACGCTTTGCATTCGGAGGTGTGTGTAGCGGCCAATGCGACTCAATTTCACAGCAGTCTCGGTAATTATTGGCAATAACTTACGTTTTGATAATTTCTAGACACAACTGTCATCCACCCTAACGACGCTAAAGAGACAACAAATGTCGTCACGTTCGCACCAAAGTAACTCGTAGGTAATTCTATGTCCGCAACTACAACTTCACAATATTAAGAGGTACGTCGCTAAATATTTTTTATATCTAATTTTACGCTTAAGGGTTATAATATTCTTACAAAATATAATACAATGTTTTGTCGTCTATTTCTGGATATGTTTATTTGGATTTCTATTCTAGTGATCTTGGAGCTATCCGGTACATTCTACATATTAGACTAACTTGAGGACTACACCAGTGTTGTGGGCAAACAATCTATACGAAAATACACATATGGATACAAGTAAACGTAATCTCCACTTCACTAGGCGGTAGAACTCTGCAACGTATCGCTCGGCCTTAACTTCAACGTTTTGACTTCTTCTTCTGCAGTAGCTTCATATGCAGATTATTAATATAAAACCTGCTTATTAAAAAGTTGATATTATTTTTTCCTAAAAACTAGTAAATCATGAGGATCCTAATGAAAATAAGAATTTTCTGTCATCAAAAGAGATATGTTTGCACAAGTTAGTGGTAATTGTTTGCTATGGAATAGAAACAATAAACAAAGTGTCAGAAAAACTAGTAAATGGTGTTTGCAGATCACGTGTGGTTTACACAAACACACAGCAATAATTATATCCACACCACAAGCGTCCCTTCAATGCCGCGAGCTGTGGACCGTGGCATTTACAACTTTTGGTGGTGCCTCAAATTTATATTCTTACATTATAGGTAATTGTTTTACAAATGAATTTACACAATAAACTTTTGTACAAAAGACAATTTACCCATTGATATAAAAGAGAAAGATATGTTACGTTCTTATATCGCATTCACTAAACTAGGCTCGGCAGAATACATATACACCGACACGCACACACATCTGTTATCACAATTATAATCATGGAAACAAAGACAGAGATAGGGCGGATACACTCGTACGAGCGAAATGGTCTTAGCGACTGTGCGCGTCGTCGCCATGGTTACTGATAAACAAAATCAGTGATAGGCCGAATACACTCGTACTAGCGAAATTTTGGCTAGCCAATAGCCACGGACCACCTTATCGAAATGGTTACCGATAAACAAAGAAAAATCTTATTTTTAAACAAATTTAACGTTTTAGCTGTACTTACGAATGGAAAGTAATCCAATGTGCCTTATTTTTTTCCCTTGAGTGATTTTAACACTGGTTAATACACAAGAAAGTATTTTGAAGCGTGTTTAATGGTAAAAACAATCGGAAGTAGAAGCGTTCGATGTTACGACGTCCCGCGCGTGACTGAGTGGCATACTACAACGACTGTGTACACGGACCCAGTTTTGTAGGACCAGGCGCTGTGACTAGGTAACATATCTTCCTCTTTTTATATCAATGAATTTACCTGGTTATTTGGTTTATGTTATTCAATTGTTAAAATTTTGCTTAGGTACAAATTTCAGTCACAAAATTCTTTAACAAAGATATTCATCACAGTTGTTCTACAATTTGTGATCAAATTATAATCTACTGCTTCGTTATCTACGGGCACATATCTGTTATTGAAACGTTTGCCTCGTCAATATTCACGTGCTGACGAGGGGTAGGTAATACAACACACAACAGTGTTTCAGTCTTATTCTCTAGCAATGCAGAACAGTCTGGAAATAATGAAAGCAGTTGCCATGGGAATCACTCTACCGACGAGCCACGTGCCTTGCCGATAACAATATAATTACATAAGTAGATGACTCGACAGTCTTTGTCCTGTTACAATTTCTTTGGTTAGTTTTGGTTAGTTTGGCTCTCCACGATCACTTGTCTAAAATTTTCTTTTTCACAATCCTTGTCCTAATATATCCAAATTAATTGAGTCATCAGGTGGCGGAGCGTTGTACGCGTACTAATTTGTTTTCACATAGATTAATTAAATAAATTACAATAACATTTGGGAAACAACAAAAGAGACATCGAATAATTACTCGTGTAATTGATTGTTACGTTATATGTCACCACGTATATTCATGCTTAAGCTCAGAACTAGAAGACACTCATAAATATTGTCCCAAAACAACATACTAATGTTGTAAAAATAGCTGCAGATATCATCTGTGGCTCATTAGGGACACTAATAGGGTAGTTACAACCTTGCTTTGAGCAGCGGCAGCTAATAGGAAGGTGGCAAGTGGCAACAACAAAAGTGTGTAATTGTGAAAAGGTTACTAGTAGGCACCGCGTTAAGCGAGACACGTGACACTGGTGGGGCTGCGGTATCACAAATACTCCGTAGTCCACATTCCACACGGGTGCCTATAGACACTTACAGATGTGTGAGGATTAAGGAAGCGGCAACAATTGTGAACGGTGATGAACGACGCATTAGCCAGTTATTTTACCTATTATGTACACACTGAAGTTGATTGATGAATGATGAGTGGCAAAACGAGAATACACTGGCGTTGATTTTGAATAATAAATAATTAGGTATATCCAGAACATTCACATTAAGTTAAACTAAAATAAAAACATAACCTTTATCTTCAGTAATGATTAATATTATAATTTATAAAATACTAGCGACCTGTCCGCGGTTTCACCCGCGTAGCTTTTGTTCCCGTGCGAATATAGGAAAGGTTTATATACTAAAACCTTCCTCAAGAATCAATCTATCTATTAAAAAAACCGTATCAAAATCCGTAGCGTAGTTTTAAAGATTTAAGCATGGGCGTACCCAGGTTTCGGACCAGGAGGGGAGGGGGGGGGGGCAACCGTAACATTTTAAAACTATTTTTACCTCAATATCTACAACAGTAGATAGCTAATACAGAGGTAAACAAATTTCAGGGGGGGGTCACTGCCCCTCCCTGCCCCCCCCCCCCCCCCCCCCCGCGGTACGCCCATGGATTTAAGCATACCTACATAGGGACAGACAGAGAAAGCGCCTTTGTTTTATACCATGTAGTGAAGTATATATACTAATGCGCAGAATTGTTTACGGGGCGTAACTTCAAACATAGAACTTTTCTTCAAATGAAAGCGTACATTTATAATTTTATATTTAACATCAAATTCAATTAGCTACATAGGTACATAATTACTTTTTGAAAATAGGTCGCTTAATTCAGTGACAGTCAACATTGGCTCACTGACATTCAATCTGTCCATAATGGCTTCTGCAAGTCCTACTGCACAGTAATGCAGCAGTGGTGCTGTTTCGACGTTGCAACGCAAGCTGTCGACACAGCTATATAAAAACAATAACGTCACAAGGTTGAAGAATGCCTTCAACCAGCCGAAGGTAAAGCGAGCAGTACACGCTCACGGTCACAGCGGCCCACATACTATCGATGCATCACCCTCGTCAGCATTCTCATACGACGTTCGCCTGAGACTGTCCGGAAGACGTGTCGAATTGCACGGCTCACACCACAAAACAGATAAGCACAGAAGTCAATCTACATACAGAGTGCGCTCTCGAGCAACGCACACACAGTCACCGGTCACGGACTCGATATCTCGGCCCAGTTGGCGCCAGTGCGAGAGCGAGTGTCTAGGGAGTGTCGACACAAAAGTATCGACGTATACATACATGATTAACGAGCGTAGTGTACGTGTGTAGTACGATTGACTGTACCTATCTGTTTTTTGTTTACACTTACTATGCGTTCCAAATAAGAATAGGGCTGTCAGGATGACATATTGCTCCGCATTTTGCAAAAAATTCGTAAGTGATGAGTAAGATGTGCAAAAAAATTCTAACAAAGAAATACTTAAAAAAATAATTTTATTCTAATTGATATATTTTTTATTAAGATTCCCATCAGATTATTTAGCCGTGTATTAAAATAATCTGTCTGTTTGTTTGTTCCGGCTAATCTCTGGAACAGCTGGACCGATTTTGACGGGACTTTCACTGGTAGAAAGCTGATGTAATAAGGAGTAACTTAGGCTACTTTTTTTTAAAATCCCACGCGGACGAATTCGCGGGCACAGCTAGTATAATATATAGATGAACTGCAAGATAGATGGTTTTTACTAATTTTTCATAGGTGAAAATAATATTATTAAAACGTTATTTGTTTTTCAATAGATCAGCAATATTTCTTGAACAAATATTTTTTTGCTGACATTACTAATTTCACACTTGTGGTATGAATTTGATAACAAGCGCGATCCCATTCTTAGTTGGAACGCATAGTACACGCCCACACTCACGAAATAAACAAACATTAAGAATCAAATAGCTGCTATGTTTGGAAAATTTACATACAGCCATTAAATATCAATCAGGTATTGTCTAATGAATCTGTATATTTAATATTCATCTCAATTCAATTCTCTCCTCACATATGGAATAGAACCTACACAAACTTAATCATCCAGCCTGAATAGTTTGTTTACATTGTTTAATTTTATTATTGTTATATTAGTGAAATGGTGCTTAAAAAGCACTAGTGGAAACACAATGTGATATCAAACCAGAGCCTGAGAATCTGCCATTTATTGTAAATATATAAATACCTATCCAAGCCTAATCGTCGTCGTCGTCTTAAGCAAATATCGTCGATTAGGTAGACAGAGGTTTAGCGCACCCATGATGATTAGCTAACAGAATGTTCCTGTTCAGCAGCATTTGCATTGAGCAGGATAGAACAGTACGCATTGACTGTGGTCACAACATTACATTTACAGTAGTTCTTTGATAATAACAAATGGAAGTTTTTCTCCTGTACACTATGGTCACATTTGGCGTTTGGCCCTGCTACCGCTCAAGCTATCGACTGGTGAACAACTCACTCAATATAGATTCATTTGAGATTAAAAGTAAAATTATCACAGTATAGTATTCTAAATAAATTAAGTATTATTTGTTTATCACAAGCGTAACTATAGGTTCTTAGTTTTAACGTTCGGGGATTATTTCATCAAAAAGGTTTAATTTTTCATTAAAGTTTTAAAAATTACACACACCAATAAAAATTGTGCAATTTTTCTGAAAATACTTTGTTTTATATTAAAATTTTACAGAATTTTAAATACGTTTATACAGTCGATAGGAGTAGGTAGGTACAGTAGGTACAATACTGTTGTTTTTTTTCGACTTACGAGTAGGTAGGTACAATTACTGTAATCCTTTGATTTTCGTCTTTGCTAAATATTTTCTATCGCTCCTTAAGAAGAAAATCAGTTTACAAATTATGATAGTCAAGAAGTCTCGAACTGAAACATATGAAAGAAACGGTTACTTAATCAGTTTTGTTTGATACATAACACGGAACCTTTTTATTTTTATTAATTTATATCTTTAGAAACCTTCCTATTGCATTTATTTCGATATCTCATTTGTCAAATTGTGATATATTGCTTTAAAATGCAGACAAAGATAAATATACATACATATTGACTCTTATTGACTTCGCTGTTTCGGGTTAAAATTCAAAGGATTAAAATTGTTGTCGATACATCCCCCGAATGGTAGTAATATTTTTACATTCCAGTTTTGTTATAAATGTATAGCTGTCATATACTCTGTCCTGTGTAGTTAGTGTCTAGTGTTGAGAATGGAGCCTCTCTAGCAATGGTTAGTTAAGCTTGTGATCACAAACTTCAACGCAAACGGAAGACTGCGGTTGGCAACAATGCATCATAAATTCATAAACTATTACTTATAACAATACAATCGAAATTGTACCTTACATACATCAAACAAGCAATTTCCGGCGGCCGCATATTAATAAAACTAATGTAGTTTTGTTGCCGGCCGCAGTCACAATGTAGACTTATAACATACAGTTTGAGGGGCGACATGTTTGCGCGACGTGCATCGCGTCCGCTATTACACGGAGGAAGATATACAAATGTATAAACGAGTCTTAAAATAGCATCGGCTCCGTAATGGGTCCGTTCCGTAGTATAAAGTTCACGTGGAGCGGCGGTCGGCGCGGGCCGGCTCCGGCGCGGGCTGCAGCGCGCTCAGCGCGATGCCCAGCTGGGCCAGGTAGTACGTGGACATCACCAAAACCTACAAACATTTCATCTCAACACCAGGGGCATTGGCATGCTGCGGCGCAAGTACCTACGGAACTTACGTATAGTGACTTATTACATCTACTGTAAATATTTATCTGTTCTAAATTAGTCACGAGTTATTTTCTTTTATACAAGCGCTCTGTTTGCTAAAAGTAGATGCTAATATCAGAGTATGGAATGTGTTACTGCTAGTAAGGACTGGAGGCGTCCATAAATAATGTGTGGCGTTTATAGGGGAGGGGGTTGAGCAAAATTTTACCAAACCTCATGTAGGGAATGGAGTGGGTGACTCCGCAAATATCACGTAATTTTTTCTGGGACAAGATAGTTTAAAATACGTAAAACGTGTTACCCTATGACCACACAAATTTATGTGAAAAGACCATTTGTACTGATCACAAATAACCCTATATACACACCACTGAGTGTGCACAATATTCATGATATGATGCCATAGCAACTCCATACTGACTAGCAAAACGCAGAACTTTGTAAGGGCTCGCAAAGTTATCTAGTAATATTGTTAGAAAAGTATTTTTAATAGAATCACATTTTTTAATGTATGGACTTTATTTATAATTATCTAACCTAAAAACCCAGCGTATTTTGAAAACTATAAAATATGAAAACCTAATTTGACATTAGTATTACCTAGGTAGGGCATATTCATATTTATTGTGTACCTAGGGTGTAAAGGGGTTAATGCGAACATTTTACTCAAAGTATATTCGGTTGCATTACCTTTTATTCGGTTTTCTATAACTCCTCGGTCATTATAATATATTTCTTGATTCAAATGTATTTCTCTTTCACAGATTTCAATATTCACCGGTCTAGTGGACGGACAATATTACCTACATTGGCCGAGAAGTGTCACTCACCTAATTTTAAACTGACAATGTTATAAAACAATCGTTATAAAATGAGTGGTTCCTTTAACAATAGCTATAATTTTTATAGTGTTAAATTACCTTTTTACAATATTTAGTTGTAACATATGGCAGTTTTTTTTTTGGAATATGTCTGAATCACTGCTGGCCTAAGGGGCCTTCACAGCATCACTGATCGCGGAGGCGAGCAGAGTGCCCGGCCAGAGGTGTGGTAGCAATGAAATAGAGTTCTTGATAGCTCGGGCTATTCTTGTGTTAAAAGGTAGACGCTGTTTGTGGGCACTCAGTGCGTAGAGGATGTTATAATTAAGCCACTATTTATGGTCTCTCATCAGCAACCTAATAGGATGACCAATTGATCAAGTAATTGTTGTATAATGTGAGATATTGTGGTCTGTACTAAGGAATACCAACTAATATATTATACAGAGTTACTTTTAAAGGTCTGGCCAAATAATCAGAGGCTGTTCGGAATCGATAATATGCTTGATTTACTTAATAAAAAAATAACTTAAGAAATTCAAAATTTCATTTTTATCCGAGACATAAAACACAACGCAACGTGGCCGTTACCCCTCGGCTACATATCATCACGTACTACGTCCGTACGTCGCGACACCTGCTTATGTCATAATGACAATGTATTATCACTGGTCATCAAACCGCGGGCGGCAGGATATATTTGTGTGGCCTGCTGAGGATATTTATGCGGTCCACGACAAGGCAAACAAGAATATTGTTTGCCTTATCGTGAATGTGAGGGCGGATGCCGCCCGCGAGACACATACGGCAATTAATTACTTTTTTGTACAAAAATGGAACCACAAATAAAAAGTTATCGTAATTGTGCAGTGGATGTTTGTTTAAACTTAACATTAGGTATTTATTTGTGTTCCCTTACGTGTATCTTATATGGATGTCGCAGGCAAATTTTATAATTTGCTCGTATACAAATGGCGTCGTCAGATTGCAAAAATAAAGTTTTTTCGTTTTAGAATATGCCTCAAGCCGATTAGAAAGTGTTTTTTTGCAATTACTCAAAAAGGATAAAAGTTAGATAAACTAGTTTTTATAAAAGTGTCGAGCACTTAATTTTACATCAACAAGGTTATATATGACTTTTTCTCCTCGAGTCAAAATTAACTGAGACAGAGAGTTTTTAAGTTAAAGGGAAAACGTAACTTTTAAAAATCTTTAACAAGTAGAAATAGCGTTTTATTTTGTAATCGATAAAAATTGATTTGGCCGCCCCTTTGGTCGAGTGGTGAGCGACCCTGACTACGCAATCAACGGGGTTCGGGTTCGATTCCCTGACGGGGATAAGCATTTGTGTGATGAGCATAAATTTTGTATTTCCGGGTTTGAGTGTTGCCTGTGACTTCGTCCGCGCGGACTTCGTTTACTCCGCACAGCTCCTCCCCCGTACTTAGGTGATAGTGTGATAATATGTAGCCCATATGTTGACCCGAACTATTAGTAATATACATGCAAAATTTGAAGTAAATCCATGCAGTACTTTTTGAGTTTACCCCGGACATACATACAGACAAACAGACAAAAATTCTAAAAACTATTCTTTTAAAAAAATATTCAATGTACAGTTTTGACACTCTTACAATTTTATTATATGTATAGATATTCTGGTATTTATATATGTATTTCTATGTATTAGTATCGTTGACCCTAACACAAGCAAATAATTTGCTTACTTTGTGGTTAGATCAGTAAGTGTAATTTGTCCCGTGAAAATATATTTATTTATTATTGATAAAAAATTAAAATTTCCTGATTTCTACTAACAATTTTTTCCAAGGATTTAAAACGTTATCAGGTAACATAACTTATTTTACGATATATAACGTTATTACTGTAGCGATATCTCAGTAACAAAATTATTTTCAAACACAATATGTATCGCTACTCAAATAACAGAATGAAATTGTTAACGCTAAATGACGTTATGATATAGCGTTTCATGCTGTTTTGCGATTGATTCGCCGCGTTTGATGCTGTTTCGAGACAGCCCCCCAAGACAAGTGGCATCAACGCTAGGAGAATAGAAAACAAAATGTATGGATTTGACATAAGCTGTTGATACGAGCGTAAACGAATTTGTAATTGGTAGCCAAGTGTCATTCGTGAAACGAAACGTTATATTGTATCGATCATCTTTGATCAATTTCATACAAAACCTTAGCCAAGTGGCACTTTTGACAAGCAAAATTGGTGATCCAATGATTAGCGAACGCTAGAACCCTGTAAATTACGCTAAAAATGGCGGATAATCACTATTATTCAATCAGCTGTTCTAAATCGTGGATAATATCTGTTAGAATTTTTGATAATTTTAAAGTAAAATGAACGCAAATTGCCATAATTTAAGAGTCCTAACCTAACTAGGGGGTTTTCAATACATTTTCTTTTTTTAAGTCGCAGACGCCTTTGTAATGAATTTCGGTTTTCATCCCCTAACTCCACGGGGAATTAACTCAGAGCAAAGTGACCTTGACAAAAGTTGGTGTCCCTTACCCCCTCCACGTAATGGTGCAACAAAAAAGGGGTGTTATATAGGGTTGAAATTTTCCATCAAAATTTTTCTAAGTCCTGTGCACGCTCTGACCGCCAACCGAGCTCTCTGTTCATTCTAATATAACGCATTGGCGTCATTTCGACCAAATTGGTAGCCAAGTGGATTATGGCTTGTTTAACGTTCGTTCCATACGAACTTTACGAATTATATCGAATATTGTCTCTGAATTGAATATAATAAAAATAAGAACAGAGTCGCTATATCTGATTCAATTTTGATTGTATGTACCGCGTGAGTGCGAATAAGATAAAATATACTATCTTTTCTTCTTAATTACTGTCATGCCGTAAGTTTCTATATAGCTAACATGTTAATTGAACTCTGTCAGTACTACGGACTACTAATTTAAAGAGTTATAAAATTAAATACTGTCACCAAGATTTATGTATTTATCTTCATTGCTATCAAATTTGATTGTTTTAACATATTTTAAGTAAATCCTCTTTACCTACCTTACAAGTGAACGTAGAATTGTGCAAAATGTTATCGATAGTCACATTTTAAAACTTATGTTTCAGATTTATGAAAGCTGATGATAAATTTATTATTAAAAATGAACAAAAATATGCAAAACTGAACATATAAAACTTCTTTTTTACGTATTTTTTGGCATACATATTTACAGAAATGTAAAATTGATCGAAATCTATTGCTACACTGAAAAATAAACTATCTTTCTTTGTTTCATTAAATTTACAAAATACAAGGGTTGTAACAAGAATATAGTGTTTATAACTTGAACTTATAGTGTCTGTAAAATATTTAAAGACGAAATATTATATTTATCATCATTAAGACATTGTCAGCATTTTGCAAACCTATCACTACTTACAATGTATCTAGGCAGTTCGTTAGAAGCGAACAATTGGGTAAACGAGTCACTAGTATTGTGGCTTCTAAGTGGTAGGGTTCTGCATTGTCTCGCCCGGGTCTAATACCACTGACCCACCTATTTCTGCAGCAATAGCAACAGTGCTTGTTACTGTCGTGTTCCGGTTTGGAGGGTAAGGTAGCCGGTAAATGTATGCATGTGACATTAACACCCCCCCCCCCCCCCCGCCACAAGGATATCAAAGCACCATTAATAATGTGCCACCAAAAGCCTTCTTAATTTTACTTTAAAATTATCAAAAATTCTCACAGATGTTATCCACGCTTTAGAACAGCTGATTGAATAATAGTGATCAACCGCCATTTTAAGCGTAATCTGCAGGGTTCTAGCGTTCGCTGATTATCGAATGATTCGCTACTATTTTGCTTGTCAAAAGTGCCACTTGGCTACGGTCTTGTACGAAAATTGACAAAAATGATCGATGCAATATAACGTTTCGTTTCACGAATGACACTTGGCTACCAATTACAAATTCGTTTACGCTCGTGTCAACAGCTTATGACGAATCCATAAATTTCTCTTTCTATTGTACTAACGTTGATGCCACATCTTGGGGGGCAAGTCTTTTTTGCTTTTAATGCACTTTTCATATAAATAAAACTTATAACCTCGGTGAAAATAATACTTCAAAGTGACGTTTACCGTCAATTCAGAGACAATATTCGATATAATTCGTAAAGTTCGTATGGAACCAACGTTGAACAAGCCATGATCCACTTGGCTACCAATTTCGCCTAAATATCGCCAAAGCGTAATATTTGAATAGTTACTGAGCGTTTGCCACTTGTCTAGGGGGGCAGGTTCGACAACTGGCGCTAGAAGACAACGTCATAATACCTTATACTATAACTTTAACGTTACTATAACGTTAATTCGTAGTGTATAACAGAACGCAATGTATAATGTTATTAAATAGTGCCAAATTCTGTATAATTTTTGGATAAAGTTATGCTTGAAAATAACGTTACGTCATGGCGCGAACAATATCGTTAACACTAAATACCGGTATTTAAACCCTTGCGTTTTTCTCTTCAACTTAAAAGCCTCTTTTACTCGGTTAATTTTGATCTAAAGAACCTTTTTGATGTAAAATTATAAGTTGTACACATTTTATTCAGAACTTTTTTGACTCTCTTATAGTTTATGAGTAATTGCAAAAAAACATATTTTTTTTCAATGCTTGCCGGTGATTGCCGGCCAAATTACCTTTACATATCGTTTTCATATTATTAAGTCTACATTATATGCAAAATGTAAAGAGAAGTGACATATTTTGATTTAAAATTTTATTTTACTGGAGTAAGCCTAGTAAGTAAAGAATAAGCAAAATGACAACCCTAGCGTGACCGTCGAGTTTACGTGTAAAAAGTGAAGTACGAGTTTGTCTTCTGTAGTCTCCAGTATTCTGTGACCGCACTGTACATTCTGGGGTATATTTTTGTTATTTTATTGTTAGACAAAATGGCGCATTATTACTTAACTAACAACTTTTGTGATATGATCTATACATATAATAAAATCGTAGGAAAGTCAAAACTGTACATTGAATATTTTTTTAAAAGAATACTTGCGGCGTGATCTACAATCGATATCGAAGCCAAAAATATAGTTTTTAGAATTTTTGTCTGTTTGTCTGTATGTATATCCGGGGTAAACTCAAAAAGTACTGCAAGTAATTACTTCAAATTTTGCATGAATATTACTAACAGGTCGGGTCAACATATAGGCTACATATTATCATGCTATCCACCTAGCGGCCGGGTGCTGTGCGGAGTAAACAATGTCCGCGCGGACAAAGTCGCTGGCAACAGCCAGTTATCGATAAGTGTTTTAAATTAAAGTGAGTGTTTGATTATCTAAAGTCTAAAAGCAAAGTTTAGATAGGTACGTACCTAGGGTGGATGAGTCATGGAGGCAAGGACATACATTGAAAAAGAGCATAACGTCGACATTACCATACAAAATACTTGGCGATTATAAGGAACATTGGCGACTTTTAACACATACTTAAACCCCTAAAGTTAAAAAATTAAAACTCGACTTTAAAAAACATTACCAAAGCCTTGTTGAAACATCTGTATTAAGTTGAATTGTTAGGTACTATTAACAACACCATTGTTTCTGAGTTAAATAAGAAAAACATTTTTACACGATTTTGTTTTTATGTTATTGTAATAACAATTACGATACATTTTTATTTATAGCAGATTTCGAATAAAAATAATTGGTACTTCAACCAAATTAAAAGTGAACGGGAAAACATCGGTACTTATAGGCACAGATAACATAATTGTTAATATTATAATTACAGGTACACAAATATGAAATGGCACGCAGCTGTTGTTTAAATTAGGGTTGTAACGGAACTCCGTCTCCGCCTCCGTTACTGCGGAACTTCCGCAAATAATCGAACCTCTGCCTCCGCATCCGCCTCCGCCAAATGTATGCGGAGTTTTAAATTAGTAGTATTTTCTCGGGAGTTTACAATAATAATTAAAACATATTTTCAACTTAATACTTACCTAGTTCCTAATTTTAAACGTTGGCCGGATCTTTAAATGTAACCCTGTATATTGTAGCGTTCAAGCAATCTACAACGCGACGCTGAAATACATAACAGTTCAACTAAATGCTACACAATTAGGTATCTAGAAACGCTATATACAACTTTTAACTTTTTTAGATGCACTTAAGTTTCTAGGCAGTACACCTTGCCTGGTTGGGAAGTATTTCCCGTTTTCACGTCATTCCGTGATATGAGTTATCATTACAAAGGTGACGTAATCCTGTCGCGACATCCATCACCTTTAGCTAAAATCCGCGTTTTACATTTGTCAAATCTACTAACCTGCTTGTAGGGCACTTGTCCGCCGAAGAGACTATAACCGAGTATCGCGTCGGAGAGCAGGAAGAGGAGTGAGCCGAGACGCGCGGGTCCCCCGCGAACCACGCCGCGCCAGGCCATGGCGGCCAGCAGCAGCGCGTACGCCAGCACCAGCGGCTGCAGCGGCGCGGGCGGGCGCAGCGCGAGCCGCGCGTACGCCGCCGCCGCCGCCGCCAGCGCCAGCCCGCGCGCCGCCCGCAGCGGCCGCAGCCCGAACGCCGCCAGGTAGGCCACGTGCGCGCCCGCGAACGCCGCCATGCCACGCACCAGCCACGCCTGCCCCTCCCACACCAGCAGCGCGTCCCCCGCCGCCGACAGCGCCAGCCCCGCCGCCACCGCGCACGCGTACCGCCGTCTGACACACACACACACACCCGCACATGCACACTACCCGCCTCGAACAGAGAACAGATCAACGTCTTTTATATTAGAAGGTAAGCTAAGATTAAATTAAGATTAAATATACTTTGGCATTACGCAGAGATGTAAGCTCACTCTGCGTCTTTTATCGTATCTATCATGGAGAGTGTTCCGACGAGTTGTTCGGATTAATTCCTGCTGCTAACTTCCATCATCGGACATCGCGTCAAAATTTGAAGTTCTACCCACACCATCTTGATGTCTGGAAATCCACAACCGTGCGGTTCTCCCGGCACTTTTTGCCTCGCACTACTCTTTTGTGGAATCAATTACCGGCAGGGGTTTTTCCGAACAAATACGACATGGGGACATTCAAGAAAAGAGCGTACTCATTTTTAAAAGGGCGGCAACGCAACTGCAAGGCCTCTGGTATTGCAGATGTCCATGGGCAGCGGTGATCACTCAACATCAGGTGCACCTCCTGCTCGTTTGCCCCCTCTTCCATAAAAAAAAGCTAAGAATTTTTGACGTGAATACGTCTTTAAATTCGCTTTCAGAATGAGGGACAGTACAAAAAACTGACAACGAAATGGGGGGATACAGTTTGGTGCTACAGCTACACATCCATCAACATCCTCAATCAATTATACCAGTGGATATTTAGAAAATAAAAAGAAATTGTGAAGCTGAGTGCAGACTACGATGTTTTGCGTGGGGGGTGGGGGAGGAAGTACTGCCATTTTTAGGTAATTTCGTTGCGTTACATGATTTAAATTTTGAATATAGCAGCTATGACGTTCAACTAAGACTATTCGATTTCTAAAATTTTTAATTGTACTCTTTCAAAGATTCATCGATTGTAAAAGTAAAAAAATAACTTTAAATGCTTATAATAACCATGAAGCTGTATATTTTTTTTTTTTATCATAAGATAGCAAACAAGCAGATGGGTCTCCTGATGGAGTCAACCATCGCCTATAGACACCAAAGATGTTAATGGTGCGTTGCTATCTTGTGGCGAGATCTAATGCCACATGCATAAGTTTACCGGCTACCTTACCCTCCAAACCGGAACACGACAGCGACAAACACTGACGCTATTGCGGCAGGAATAGGTAAGGCGGTGGTACCACACCCGGGCGAGACAATGCAGAACTCTACCACCTAGTAGCCACGATGGTAGTGACTCGATAGCCAATCGGTCGCCTTTTACGACCTGCCTGGCAGAACGGCAGTTGGCCTATTCTACAAAGGAGGCCGGGACCAACACGGCGGAAAATTATTATACCTGGAGACAGTGTAGGGGTTTTCTACAATTTATTAAATGCAAATAATGATTGTAATTTTTATTGTCAGATTATAATATTATTAAAAATGCAAAATGAGCTGTTGCGTATGATGTTTGAATTTGTACTGCCTTAACTTGCCGCGATGCGCGTGAGAACCCATCGCTTGGACAAGTTAAACTAGAATGATAAACACGATTCTGTAAAAACCACATTAAATGTCGCGTTCACTTGTTTGCACTGCATTTTACTTTGCACATCACTAACACTGAACACCAGTTTGCCGCTACGCGGCGCAGCCCTGGGCCGCCAGAGGCGTGCCCGCAGTCGCCGCCACAGCCATGCGCGCGCCGCTACCGCCGTGCACGCCATCAATATGTATATGGCAGTGTAATGATGAATATCGTGATAAGATACTTTGTTTAACAAAATTCCTTGAATTTCTGCATCCTTAAGACTCTTTATCTCATTCTGTACTTCCATCAACCCCTGATCTATACTGTCATTTAACACAAGGTGGTCCAGGGGAGGGAGAGATATATTTATTACATTATTGATTGGAACAATTTCAATTTTCGGTAACTCTGGTTGATAACGTAATTCATTTCCAAATAGATGATGAGCATATAAAGTAAAACGATCGCCCTTTAGAATGCAATTATTACGTAGAGATAAGACGCCGACCTTGCTTAGTTGCGCGGCCGTATTTTGATGCCCACAGATGATTGTTATACTGCACTCGTCGCAGCAAAAATATAAATATGTGTTAACATTGCTCAACTTGTAAAAAGTACGTTCGCAAGCTCTTATTTTCTTCTGGTATGCCTGATTTTCTGACTTCAGACAAAGCGCGTCATAAGGCTGTAATTGATAAACTGGCCCTATTAACGGACACAACTTAGTGTCTGTGTCATACTGAATGCATTTTTGTAATTCTTCTTCAGTTAGGTTCAAATAACGTGTTCTTCTTAAAAATATCTTTGTGATAGATTAATCTTTATTCGTATTTGTTCTTGATCAACTTAGTTATATCAAGTTGTTTTCTTGGCCATTATAATTCTCCTTAATCCTCCGACAAACTGGGTACGATACAAATACATTTTTGGCTTCTATCATTGTTTTTATTATTTTATAAGGCATATTTCCCTGAAAAATAAAATAAAATATGATTGAAATACATAGCCCATAAGCGATAGTTAACCATAAGTTGGTTTAGTTGTAAAGTCAAACGACCGACATCAATACATCACAATAGCGAAGTCAAGTGACAAATATATGTTTTGTATTTAGGGTTCTTTAATTTTTATACGCATCTCTAAACATAAGTTAAGTGATTATAAGCCAAAGACTGTATAATAGATTTAGATAGTGACTTAGTACAGCCTAAAGTGTATTTGGATGGTTATTAAAAGCCAATAGCCGTATAATAGAACAAAAAGGGATTCAGTACAGCTATATGCAATATATCACCCTCCAAATACACTTAGAATTTTATTGAGAATTAGCTGTATGACAATGCGTCGCCATTATTGTGTATTAAAAACAACATTAAAGAAATATATTGTCAAATAAAAGATATATTTAACAATAGCTAAAGCTATATCGTGACAAGCAAGTTATATTACCATTTGATTACGATCATTAATGCCTTTATATACAATATTGCACTTTAAATATTTGTATATGCTAACCATAAACACAAACTCTTACCGTATTTTGCAATGTTTTATTTGTGTTATCTTGATTATTTCGTTGGCGCGTGAATATTTTGCACAGCAATCTTGTGAATGGGTGTTTGAAAATGAGAACAGGCCAACAAAAGTGAGACAGACGAGAAACATTGGTAAAAAAAATGATTGCGTTTTTTTTCTCAGCTACGGGTCCCATCTGTACAATTCGACTTGAAGATCAATCCTGCGCATAGCCCCTACCTAGCACCCTGTGATTTCTGTATTTTCCCCAAAATCAAAAATTTGATGAGAGGTTTTACTTTTACCAACTCCGAAGAGGCAGTGATAGTGTTCAATCAGCACGTAGAAAACATGCCTTCAGATCTATGGTCCTCCTGTTTTAAAAAATGGTTCGATCGCATGAAAAAATGTTTAAAATGTAAAGGAGATTATTTTGAAAAGCAATAAACATAATATTTTGGTGTTATAACCAAAATATTACGTTGTTTTTTAAGTTACGCGAAACTTATATTGTGACCTACGTATCATATAAAAACAAAATCAAGGTGATTAATCTGCAACTTGTTTCGAAATCTTGTGTGAATGTTGTCATGCCACTAAAAAAGAAGTGACAGAAATGGTTAATATCGGGATAACTTATCGAGGGCCTGGGAGTTAAAGAGACCCCAACGACGAATCCACTCAGACCAACGCTAAACAATATTGAACCCATGAAACTTACGTCAGTAGCAAACACAAAATCACACAGTTAATATACTCAATTCACGTTTCACTTCGTAACCGAAGCACCTTAAGGAGAGTCGAATATCACCGCACTCTACAGAGGGTGAGGCATTAATCCACTCCTTACACTACATTTTGTTTCACGGGTATTTGCTAATTGATAGTCTTAATTTTGACTTTAATTTGTGGATTTACGCAAACAAAACCAAAAGCAAAAATATACATGTCGGTTATTAAATGATCGAGTTCTGAGATAAAAAAAAAACTAAATTGACAGCCTCTTTCTGGAAGCTAGTTGAATATAAGAGAAGCCAGACCCTTTCTCGCTTCCGTTGTTTTTAAAGGCATAAAACGGACTTACTAATAAGGTTCTTTAAACATAATATACATAGCCACATAGGTATAAATTTACATGTTTTTCTTGTACAGTAATTTTTTATTCAACTTCGCTTCTCAATGCCATAGATCTTATTCCAAAAGGCGAAATAGATACCGTTGTATTATTTTTTAAATTATCATCTATAATTTATTGTATCAAATATGGTATTCTACGCGCATCGTGTTTTCATGACGGTCGACGCCTGGGTGAACGATCTGCCGACATTGCCAACATTCTGATAACCTTGGCATAGATCAGTCAAGTAGTGCGGCGGCTACTACTACTACAACGTGTCATCACACTTCCATTTACTAATATTAGCGAAAAACAAAAAAAAAATTTGAATACATATTGCAAATTGCAATATTTGAATTTTGTGCAAAGATTAGGGACTTGCCTTTGATTCGGTTGACTTTATTTATTTTAGTTTTATATGTTAATATTATAATTTAATATTATTTATGTGCTAATAGTAAGGATTATATCAATAAATTATTATTGGATCAATGTAAGTATATCAGGAACGCTGGGCGCTAATTGAATTGTCAACGGCACCACAGGCTGTGATATGTGTGATTGTGAGTCCTCCATCGCCTGGATCTTTCGCCTCGAGTACAGCTGAGACGATGTCTCCTAGTGACGGTGTGTTGGCGAGGTGAGGCAGGGCAGCGGCACTCACTGCGGCGGCGGCGCGGCGCGGGCCCGCAGCAGCACGCACAGCAGCAGGCACAGCACGGGCGCGCACTTGACCGCGGCCGCGGACACCGAGCCCGCGCCGCCGCCCGCCAGGAAGTACACGCACACCGCCTGCAGGAACGGCACTAGCCGCCCGCCTCCGCCCAGCTGCTTCATCTGCTCCACACACGAACACTACACTGCCAAAGCTGCACCATCTCGGAGTTTCAGATTGGGTGTCACGGCGAATGAATAAAATAACGACCTTTTATTATATCATAAGGTGGAAAACAAGTAGGTGGCTCTTCAAACGAAAAGAGATAACCATCGCCCATAGACACTAAAGATGTTACTGGAAAACCTTGCTATCCCTGGAGCGGGATGGTAATGACACATTCATAAGTCTCCTTAGCCTCAAAACCGCATCGACAGTGACAAGCAATGTCGCTATTGTGCCAGGAATATGCAAGGCAGAGGTAACTGACCCGGGCGAGACGTTGCGGAACTCTACCACCTGGTAGTCACGATGGCAGTGACACGTACAGCCTTTACGAACTGCTAACATGAACCGCGATGTTTTGCCTAATGATGAAGTATCAATACATATAATAAAATCGTAGGAAAGTCAAAACTGTACATTGAATATTTTTTTAAAAGAATACTTGGGGCGTGATGTGCAATCGCTATCGAAGCCAAAAATATAGTTTTTAGAATTTTTGTCTGTTGTCTGCTTGTCTGTGTGTCTGTTTGTCTGTATGTATGTCCGGGGTAAACTCAAAAAGTACTGCATGGATTTACTTCAACTTTTTGCATGAATATTCTTTCTGTAAATTCGAGAGGAAAAATTGGTTGGAGGTGGTAATGGCTTGATAGAACTATAAAAAAAAAACAATAATAAAATTAAATAAAAATGTTATCGTATTTAAAAATTCTCCAGACTAGTAGCAAATGTTTTAATTGGACTTGGTATTACTCTAGTGGCTATCCAACATCATATAATACCTAGTATTTCTTCGATTTTAGTGAGGGTAACACATTGTAACATTTGCACGCCACAAAAAGGGCAAAATAGGAATAAAGAACATATTGTTAAATAAGAACTAATTATGTACCCTATTTATTGCAAATAAAATTATTATTATTACTAAAAGGTCGGGTCAACATATAGGCTACATATTATCACGCTATCACCTACGGGGGAGAGGCAGTGCGGAGTAAAGGAACTCCGCGCGGACGAAGTCGCGGGCAACAGCTAGTTGTAAATAAGTATACGAGAAGCGAGTTACATAATATCATCAATATAATAAACGTTAAACAAATTTTCATCCCCTATTTCAGCCCGTTTGAGGATGAATTTTGAATAATAAACCCGTTGACCCCGAAGGCCATCCCGCTTAATTGAGGTAGATATTTTAAGCTCACAGGAATAAAAACTATAAGCATAGCATAGATTTTATTCATTTCAAAAACTCTTATCTAGCCTGATGAAAACTATATTGATTTTTGAAAAGCTGTATATTTTGGAAACGGAGATCGATTGTGATCTTTCAAATGGCATTCAACGCAATTTTAGACATGTAAAAATGTCAAAGTAATATCAAAAACATTTTTTCATTGATAAATCCCATTTTTTTATAGAAAAAAAGAACAAACGAGTAGGAGGCTCACCTGATGGAAGTGACACAGCACTTTAGGTCTTGCAGCTGCGTTGCCGACCTTTCAAGAATGAGTAACCTCTTTTTTGGAAGTCCCTAAGTGGTATTCGTTCGGAAACACTCTTGCCGGTAATGGATTCAGTGGAGTAGTGTGTGGTAAAAAGTGCCTAGAGAATCGCATGGTTGTAGATTTCCAGACATCGAGATGATGAGGGTGGAACTTTGAATTTTGGTGCGATACACCAATATTCGACAATAATAAAAGTGCGATAGATCAGTTCGAAAAGTTCGTCAGAACATTCTCCATAATAGATGCGGTAAGAGATGCTGAACGAACCTACATCCCAACGTAAAGCCAGGCATCTGAAACTCGCTTATACCTATCGCGCTAAACACCTACAGCTCGCGACAACGCGGTTTTGCAAATCAGTTGGGGCCGCCCCGTGCCGTGCCGTGTCGTCGCAACGTAAGGTTTATTACTGTAGATACTCATATAAAATAGGAAAGGTAATACAAATAATTGCTGTGTAGATGGCTGTCGCAATAAACAAAAGGATTCGGATGATTCTTCAAAAATGTGTTCTCCGTGTAATTTCCATGGTATTTTTGAAATCGCTTAATTAAAATAAATTACACAAACATTTTAAAAGTTTATGCAAATTTAAAGAACATATGAAAATTCGACGCGTAGTGGATCTAAACTTTTCTCCTATAAAAAATATTGAACATTTGCGGTCCATGAAAATTACATTACAGCCCACGGAAATTACCCAGGAGGTAAAATTTTGCTAAATACCGTATCAGATATGAAAAGAAGATTAGATAAAAGTGGTTTGAGGAACTATGAACGGCTGCAATATATATTAACACGATATTAGGCAATTTTTTTCAGCAACTCTTACTGAATTTCACCTTTCCGCTAAACTTTGTATCTAAGTAAAACAAATTAGCGATAAAGAGCGTGTGCTACAAATGTGTGAAATGTGTACATTTCCTATTACTTGTTGATTTACTAAGCCATGCAATTGAAAGTGTGTGAAAAACTTAGTGTTCGTATTTTCATAAAAATCATTACAATTGTAGCGACGATGTAATCATATTGGTACATAAGTAAGTAGACGAGTAACGAAGAATTGCAGGATTAGCGAATACTAGAATTCATATTGAATGTATGCTCAACCGAACAGT
The DNA here is from genome assembly GCA_036924255.1 of Apodemia mormo. NCBI lineage: Eukaryota > Metazoa > Arthropoda > Insecta > Lepidoptera > Riodinidae > Apodemia > Apodemia mormo. The sequence goes on from JAUPFN010000022.1 coordinate 28,528,976, forward strand.
TACCTAGCCTAGCTTAGGCGTGGTACTACACTTACGTTGAATGCTTTCCTCAACATCAAAACATTGATAGTAGACTCATTTTCGGCACTTTGAGCATGATAATAAGACGCTTTAAATGATAATAAGCTTCGGTTTAACCAATTTAAATAAAAAAGGCAGATTAAACTGAACGTCTATAGACTTTCTGGTTTACCGTGATTCACCGGTTTGTCGGTTGGCGAGGTAAGTGGTGATCTTAATCGCCGCATTTACCGATATGTTAACGATTATCGACTATTCCTAGCGATAAGCAGGACCGACAGTTTTACGTGCTCATCCAAGGCACGGGAGTGGTAATACACCACTCTGCCCAACTCTGAGCAGCTACTGAGGTTTAAAACTTTCGAGGAAACCCCGAAAAATTTTGAATAACACTTTTGCTCGACCTGGGAATCGAACTTAGGACTATCTGCAGTCTAAATGATAAGCTTTGGTTTAAAAGATTTAAATTAAAAAATTAACTGACAAACAATATTTGTCACTTAATCTGGTGATTGCATGAATTACAGTATATTGCAAACAAAATGAAATAAAGTAATTTCCATGGGTTTTATGTAACTTCAATGGTGTTTTATACATGGAAATTACACCATGGAAATCACCAGAAAGGATATATTTTAAAATTTCTCGCCACTGGAAGGATATAGGCTACTAGTTTGTTATTGGCTATCTACACTTGGGAGTTAGGTATTAGACCGCAACACCCGTTTACTAAAAATGTGACATGGAAATTCTTAAAAATTGAGAACCAAAAATTGAAGAGCTTACTCTTGAACCAAAATTGAGGGATTTAGGGCCATAAATACCTGATCCATAAGCTGCAGCATAAAAGCAGAATCAGAAAAACCAATCCTGATACATCTAGACCTCGCCAGTTCAGAGTAGTACCCGTCGCAATAAGCGAAGCTAAAATTTTGCCAAGTGTGTGACATACTTACTTACACTCATAAAATAAAAACTTTCACTGCAATTGGATTAGAAGTTTAGCCAGGATATAAAATGATTTGTATTTTTAATTTCTGTGTATAAATCTGATTAAAAGCGTTAGTGAATTAAAAAATATCAGCGATTGATCAGAAGACGGCGCACGTGTTACGCGTGTAAAACCTACAAAATTAACCGGATTTGAGGTGTTGAGGGTAAATAACTCTTATATACATTGTTATTACATAACGAAATCTATATGACAGGATGCATATATAATGTATAAATATTTTATAGTAGATTTATGTAAACATTATTTGTTTATATAGGAGATGAGAATCTGTTACGCTCAAAAATTGTACTCTAAAAGGTAAAATTGTACCCATATTCAAAGTTCTCGTTTTTTACTTTAACGAAAGATTCTGATAAAATATTTGTTTTATTTAGTTTACTCGTAATTTTTATAAGTAGGTTTTAATTATTATAAGTAAGGATTCCGTAGATTTATCATGCCCCAGTATTGCAACTTGAAATGCGCCACAAATTATATTTTAACATTAATTAATTATTAACTAAATTCATTTTCCCCGTGTTGCCTGCTGCGTGTCGTTATGCCAGGCAAGTTGTAAAAGGCGACCGATTGGCTATACGTGTCACTACCACCGTGATACTAGATAGTAGAGTTCCGCATCGTCTCGCCCGGGTATATGGTACCTACCAATGCTTTACGTATTTCTGCCGCAATAGTCAATGCTTGTCATTATCGTGTTCTGTTTTGGAGGATAAAGTTGGGTGATAGACTTATGTATATAGCATTGCCATCCCGCTGCACAGACAGCAACGCATCATTAACATCTTTGGTGTCTATAGGCGATAGAGTATCTTTGAGACAACCCTGATTTCATTAGAAAGGATAAGAGTTACGCGATAGAAAGAGATGCAAGTTCTAGATAAGTACAACGGTAGGTAATCAAGCGCTGCGCGATCTGAATTCAACATAATTGTATCGTTGAAAGAGTCCCTATTTCTTTAAACGACTTGCCGGAGTGTCTCTTCTGTACTTGTACTATTAAATATTCTGTGGTAAAGCCAAAGAATAAAGCCGATTGGAAACAGCCTGATCGTCAACGATTCGAACCGCTCTACGCTGAAAGCGATCAAGACGAAGAACCTGATACTATGGAGCTCCCGTCTAGAGATGAGAACAGTAGTCTATGTGAGGTCGAATTTACGCTTTATAAAGTTGCAAGCGATGGACCGACAAGATGTACTGTCTCACTCTACTGAGCACACCGAGCTTTTTGGAAGCCAGTTTAGCTTTTGCTTCCAAATGATCCTAGACCTGAACATTTTTCGATATGTCAACGCCAAGAATTTCAATATTGGCTGAGGCTATCAGGAGAGTATTTTCAAAACGAGGGATACGACAAAAGGCGACTTTTTGGTAGTGAACACACACAGCTGTGTCTTCTAAGGGTTAAATTGGACTAAGTTGAGTTGATCCATTTCGAGATTTTGTCGAGCAGAGGTATTGCTGGAATTCATATCGTATTTACTGAGTTTAACATATCGCTTTGGTTTGATGTAAATATTGGTGTCGAGCAGGGTTGTCTGTTGTCTATTTATCTTGTATCTGGATAAGTGTCTGCAAAGGATAATAATTAAAAAATTGGGGAACGCGGATGAGTGATCTGTCAGTAAACTGCCTGCTTTACGCAGACGATGCTTCACTTTTAGGTTCAACTACATTTAACTCCAAACATTGATCACTGTTATGAAAGGTGAATTTAAGAACTTGGGCTTACAATTAAATGCAAATAAAACCAAGGTTCTGGTATTTGAAAGGGAAGTAACCAGAACTGATGTAAGAGCAGTGATAGAAGATGTAGTGTTGTAAAAAGTGGACGAGTTTGTATGTCATGGATGTACTTTTAGCAGGGATGGAAGTATATAGTACAACAGAGTGAATTTAAGTCAAGAGGTCAAGAGTCTTCGAAACCGGCGTCTTTGCATGAAGAGAGTTAGTTATGAATGTGCAGGAAGTAAGGCAAGTCTGTCTGGACCGCGACATATGACACTCAATTCTCTCTGCCTACTCTGAAAGGGATTTGGCGTAAACATATGTATGTATGTATGTATGTTATATATGAATAAGTAGATATTTTTATGAATGAAAATGAAAAGTGAAAAAGACCATGGTCGAAGCATGGACAAGCTCTATAGACCGTGGCAACAAAGTGATGCTATGTGTATGGTGGGATCGGAAAGAAATTGTCCACTATAAGCTTTTGCCACCGGGTAAAACTATCGATTCTGACCTCTACTGTCAGCAACTGATGAGGTTAAAAAAAGCTATTGAGATAAACCGGCCGGAGCTGGTGAATAGGAAGGGCGTAATGTTCCACCATGACAACGCCAGAACGCACTCATCTATAGCCACGCAGCAAAAATTGAGAGAGCTTTGCTGGGATGTGTTGATGCATCCTTCCCCGTGTTAGTGCCGGGCTCCTTTGAAGAATAGACTAACTGCCGTTCTGCCAGGTAGGTCGTAAAAGGCGACTGAGGGGCTATGCGCGTCACTACCATCATGACTAATAGGTGGTAGAGTTCTGCATCGGCTCGACCGGGTCTGGTACCACCGCCTTATCTATTCCTGCCGCAACAGGGTCAGTGCTAGTCACTGTCGTGTTCCGGTTTGGAGGGTAAGGTAGCCGGTAAACTTATGCATGTGGCATTAGACCTCGCCACAAGATAGCAACGCACCATTAACACCTTTGGTGTCTATAGGCGATGGTTGACTTTTTTCATCAGGAGACCCATCTGCTTGTTTGCTATATTACGATATAAAAAAAGCCCTGACCTTGCTCCATCAGATTTCCGCCGGTTTCGGTCATTGCAGAACTCTTTCGGAAGCATAAAGCTAACCTCAAAAGAGCACTGTGAACACTACCTACCAGATTTTTTTATTAAAAATTTTATTCAAAATGCCACGGGCCTCCGACCCAAGAGGGCCCCGGTCCAAGAGGCCGCGATTTCAAAAATATTTTTAAATTGTAGGTACGTGCACCTAATTGAGTACGCTGAAAATATCGAAGTTTATTAAAATTAAACTGAGTACAACGTGACGATTTGTACTGACAAGGCCCCATCAAAAAAATTGCCACGGGCCGCAAATGGTATAGTTACGCCACTGTGTGTGATAGTTATTTTTATTTAAAAAAAAAAGTATCTTCACGCCAATATCCCCGAAAGAGTAGGCAAAGGTACAACAAATACACCCACGATTAGCCGAAGATACTTGGTCCCACAATGTGATAGGTGGCAAGCCTATCGCCAACTGGGCACTTCCCAATCCCGGGCAACTTTGTGTTTCTCAGAAAACTGAAAAAACACTTTTTTTTAAGTGGCCGACCCGAGAATCGAACCTGGGACCTCATGAGGTCAACGCCAACGCTGGACCACTAGACCACAGAGGCGATTATTATATTTTTTATATTTTTATTAATTATTTATTAATTATTAATCATTTTTAACACCAGCAGGACTGCCTTTAAACATGATATTACGTCATTGTTTCGTGTAAATAAATAAATAAATACACTCTGTAATAATAATGTATGCAATCAGTAGCGACATAGTTCTATAAATGGTGTAAAATCATAATTGGAATTATATTATGCTCTTCACAGTATTGCTAACGACCGACGAGTTACGAGAATGTAACATATTTGTAAACTGTTTTTATAAAAAAAATATATATATCACAATCTGTAAATATATGTAATGTATGACGTATCAATATATTCACTACCCTTGTCCACGGAAAGAGAGAACCCAGTTCCATGTATTACTACCGAGACCTAACTGTTTTGTTTAGATTTGTCACTTTCATAACTCTCGTCTATAACTGTTACAATTACCGAGCTTCTGATAAAACTAGTAATATGTATGTAAAATAATTACATGTATATTTTTAACCACATTGCAGATCATATGCACACACATGCACACTCACACGGAAGTACACGCATATCCATATACACACACTACTTATATGTAAATATTAAAAAATGTAAGTCCGTAATTGGCTTTTAGAATAATTCTAATAAGTAAAATTTAAAATAGATTAAGAGCTGTGGACTTTGTTATACATAATAAATAAATAAATTAATTTAGTGTATTTCTAATGCATATTATTAAAACATATTAGATTTCTGCACTCCTCAACTGTGTAAACTTTAACTGTGCCCAATTTGATACTCCATCCTTAGCGTAATTGCCTTAACAAGGGGTACAATTAGAATTGCATTCTAAGCTCATATACTAAACTAATATGCAAAGACGACATTAAGGTATTTATACATTGACTTACAAATTAAGTCAATGTATTTATATCGTGAAGTGAACTAAACTTCATTCTTCATATAGTGCTATTCGACTCTCCTGAAGAAGCTTCGGTTACAATGTGAAACGTGCGTTGAGTACATAATTTATGTGATACTGCCTTTGCTAATGACATGGAAGAAAGTGTGTGGAAGTGGGTGGACTATTGTGCCGCTGTGGTCTCCTTTAATATTCAGACCTTGAATAAGTTTGTCCCGTTCCTTACAATACCGTTCCTTTCAGTTGCGTCACACCAATTCTATATAAGGTTTCACGGAAATTTTGCAAATTAAATATCTCAATTTCAGTTTGCTCAGTGAGTAGTCGGGCACTTGCCTAGGTATAAATTTAATATTAGCTACAAAGCGGAAAGATTTGATTGTTTTTAAGTTTGTTTGTGAAATTGTTTGCAATGGATAAACTTAGAATCTATTGGCTCCTAGATAGAGCAGCTTTCCAGCTAAAACATAGGCTAATTTTTTACTCAACGGAGCAAGAGAAAGTAATCGCTTTAAGTCACTAGGAGAAGCTAGTAGTAGTATTGAATACCTTAAACAGATTCAGGCGATAGGTTATTTTCCCGAATTTCGGCGAGTTTGTTTTATTTCTAATAATACTTTTTTGTTTCATGTGACTGAAGCACATGCGGAAATCACGTATAAGAGTTCGCGGAAAGTTACAAATTAATTTACCTACCTTCATTTCGTCTTCGTATTTTATGTTTTTTGGTACATCGTCTAACACTTTTTCTATGGCTATACCGTGAAAGACTATGACACCAATGGAGTAGGGGAAATTGCGGAACGAGCTCCTCTAACATGTTTCGGAGCCCTCAATAAGACAGAGGAGCTCGTTCCATCCTATACTGAGACAGCGGCAAGCTGTTGCAATTGTGTTTATGCTTATTAATAAGATGGATTTTAAAGATGATAAAGAAGCAGGCAGTGATGGTAACAGATAACCGCCAATATATTAGAAAGTATAGTAGTCGTAGGAGGATAATTGTGTCGCTGGGGTCCTGTTTATTTGTCGGGCCATCGGAGAGTTCCATTTCTTACACAAGGTACCTCCATTTCTCGTTTTAGTGACGTGTGAGAGTGCGCGGTAATTTTCAAATTACATTACCTACTATGATTTCTTCTTTCAGCTACGGATTTCCGTGAAGTAACGGCTGAATCTATTAAAGATGACGATTATTAAAGTGTTAGACATTGCGACGTCACATTACAAATAGAAGATATGGAAATTAACTGATGACGCATTTCTAAGATAAGTGTGTGTTTTGAATGATTTTCTTGTTTTTTATGAATAGCTTGGTACCTACGCATGATACGATATTCAGTTATTATAATTTTATCTAAGACAGCAACAAACACGATTATATATTACAACAATTTCTATAAATTATCGTAATACGAACTAAAGTTTGAGCATTTTCCAAATTTTAAACCCCAAAAAGAGATGTAACACAAATTAAAAAAACTAACAAGATTAAGAAAATGGTAAATGAGTCTCCGAGCAGCTCGATGTCCTTCAGAGTGAAGCAGTAGGTAGTAGGTACCTACTTCTTGCCAGCCCAACGTCTACAGCTTTATAAAGATCCTATTTTACATACAACTTTATAAAATTCGCATTCCCACATTTATCGTATAATATAACTTCTTTAAAAACACCCAGGCGAGCACATAATATTTGACACCAGTAATGACCTCACAGACCACACAATTTTCTTTTACATTCATTGTAATATATTACTCCCGTGATTTTTTTTACACATCTACTACTAACCATCAGGCAGGACAGGAGGACACATTTGACTCTTACAAAAATTATCATTTTGAAGATTATCTTTATGCCTATTTCTCAAACGGATCTGTTGATCGGAGAACTGTTTTCACAAACCCGCAATATTTTTTAAATACCTCTCCAACGATACCCCCTGACTCAATTTGGGATGCGCGAAAGAAAAAAACATCCCCACTTTACGTGTATAGAAGGTAGCCTAAAAATATTTTTCATGGTGTTACTTTACCACTCTGTCGCCGTGAATAATATGTATATTCAGACCAAATTACAGCTTGCTAGAATGAATAATTTTTGAACTACGCTGCGGACAGACGGTCATGGCGAAATTATTACGCGTCGGTAAAGCTATGAAGGCTCATAAGGCAAGGAATGATTTAATCATTTAGGAAAAAAATAAAGGTTCCTAGTTATGTACTAGTTTGAGTAGTTGAGTGGTAAAAATGTTATGTTGTGCTATATTATTATTTCGAATAAGACGTCAAGGTCTAATGATACTGCTGGAGCGATTTTATTTCATCCGTAAGCACCTGCTATGTACATATAACTCTGTATTTCTATGTAAATGGAAGGTAAACTGCAACATAAGAAATTGAATTGAAATGTGTATCCAGTTTAATCCGTGGTTGACGTAAAACCAGGGCGATAAAAACATTGCTGTCCCCCACATGTCTTGCACTCCAAATAGGCAAATCGATTAAGCAGTACACAAAGGAGGGCCATCTATGTTGTCAAATGCTCTAAATGTTCTTTCATATAATCTATACATACTTATAATAAAATCGTAGGAAAGTCAAAACTGTACATTGAATATTTTTTTAACAGAATACTTGGGGCGTGATCTACAATCAATATCAAAGCCAAAAATATAGTTTTTAGAATTTTTGTCTGTCTGTCTGCTTGTCTGTGTGTCTGTTTGTCTGTATGTATGTCCGGGGTAAACTCAAAAAGTACTGCATGGATTTACTTCAAATTTTGCATGAATATTACTAACAGGTCGGGTCAACATATAGGCTACATATTATCACGCTATCACCTACGGGGGAGGAGCTGTGCGGAGTAAATGAAGTCCGCACGGACGAAGTCGTGGGCAACAGCTAGTCTATACATATCTACACATATAATAAAATCGTAGGAAAGTCAAATCTGTACATTGAATATTTTTTAAAAGAATACTTAGGGCGTGATCTACAATCGATATCAAAGCCAAAAATATAGTTTCTAGAATTTTTGTCTGTCTGTTTATCTGTTTGTCTGTATGTATGTCCGGGGTAAACTCAAAAAGCACTGCATGGATTTACTTCAAATTTTGCATGAATATTACTATCATGTCGGGTCAACATATAGGCTATATATTATCGCGCTATCACCTAGCGGCCAGGTGCTGTGCGGAGTAGTTAAACGAAATCCGCGCGGACGGAGTCGCTGGCAACAGCTAGTGTATAATAAAATCGTAGGAAAGTCAAAACTGTACATTGAATTTTTTTTAAAGGATACTTAGGGCGTGATTTACAATCGACGTCAAAGCCAAAAATATAGTTTTAGAATTTTTGTCTGTTTGTCTGTATGGATGTCCGGGGTAAACTCAAAAAGTACTGCATGGATTTACTTTAAAATTTGCATGAATATTACTAATAGGTCGGGTCAACATATAGGCTACATATTATCATGCTATCACTTACGGGGGAGATGCGGTGCGGAGTAAACGAAGTCCGCGCGGACGAAGTCGCAGGCAACAGCTAATTATTCTATAAAATGTTTCTTAATAGACAAAAAGACAACAAACTAGATACATACACCCCCTTCCACACCCCTGAAACCCCTTGTGCTTGCCTCATTTCATTTGGCAATGCATTGTTACAACGTTTGAATACATTTTTCGCTTACTTCGTCTGGTTTCAATAGCAAGTGGTGTTTTCATCTAAACTGGATATTAAGGGAGTTTTTAGAGATACGAACACGTGGCATATGTGACGACGTCGCGACGCCTCGTAACAAATCAAATATAAAAATGCTTTATACAATTTTCGAAGTATGGATTTAAGGTTTTAATTTTTTTTCCATGCTTGTTTCATCATGGGTAAGTCTCTAAACAGAAATAACATGAGGAAATGTATATTTTAAAATAAAAATAAAATAATAGGTACCTACCAAACCGCCTTGTCCCTGAAGGAGTATGTAGCAATAGCGTCAGTGCTTGTCGCTGTCGTGTTCCGGTTTGGAGGGTAAGGTAGCCGGTAAACTTATGCATGTGGCATTAGACCTCGCCACAAGATAGCAAAGCGCCATTAACATCTTTGGTGTCTATAGGCGATGGTTGACTCTTTCCATCAGAAGACCCATCTGCTTGTTTGCTATTTTATGTTATAAAAAAAAGAGGCAGATGTGCTGTTTATGCACCTAAGATTTGCTAATGTTAACTGTTAGAAACAAGGTAAGCAAATACGCAGACTAAAAATTGCAACTAAACCACATGAGTAGATAAGGGACTAAACCCTGAAGTAGTTATGTACCTGGGCACTCCAACCTTTTTAAGAAAGTAGCGAGTTCCTCTTTCTACTCTTCTAAACAACATTCATTCCAGACAATGAATTAGAATTTGAAGATGCCTTTAGTTTGGTTTGGCCACTCTTCGAACTATAAATCATCTGCTATTCCACCAGGCAGTTCGTGAAAGGTAAGCGATTGTATATGCGGGTCGCTACCACCATTACTACAAGGCTGCGCCTTTACCGCTAAAAATCAACCTTTGTCGTGTCTCATCCTTTTTAAAATACTTCTACGAGAGCCTAAGCTAGTACTGGAACACTTGGAGCCATCGCATCGTTTCGTTCCGTGTTCACTTGGAAGGCAAGACAAATTGACCTTAAGAGCTGGATGTTCGCAGCAGGATCAATCAGTACTTCACGCCGGCCCCTCGCCAACGGCTTTATACGGCGCACATCTGTCCTCAAATGAAGTACTGCTCTCATTTATTGGCGGAGGCGTCTCAGTACCATCTCCTTCCTTTTGATTGCATTTCACGCAGAGCGGCTCGAATCGTCGACGACAGGACTAGGTATTTCAAATTGACTTGATTCTTTGGCGTTACGTAGTGATATCGGATCGCTCTGAATTTTACGTATCGGATATGTTTCAAGGATTGACCTACCGCCGACTTAACTATCGGACATCGCGACCAAATTAAAAATATCACCCTCACGATTTCACTATCTGTAACTGTGTTATTGATGAGGCACTACTACTTCGTGTTTTTAGCCCCGCACTACTCCTCCGTGGAAGCAATTATTCAGTGGTGTTTTCGAATAGATACCACTTAAAGAGCTTCAAGAAAAGACTACAAGACCTCTAGTAGACCGCCGCTCTGACAACTTCAATCCATGGGGGTTATCACTTACTATCGGGCGAGACTCCTGTGCATTTGCTTCTCATTCTAGGTATAAAAAAGTATGCATGTGGAGTTATCACCTCGCCAAACCTCGTCAGGGAACCGTTTGCTTGTTTAATGTCTTACGATATAAAAAAACAATTTTATAATAAATGCAAGCTAGGTACCTACATCATATTGAAAAATTGTACGGAAAAATAATTTCTCGACCTGAAGTCACAGATTACTAAATGGTTACTTCGCATCTGAAATTTATTTTTATACTTATTCAAATTAAAAATTTTAAGATTGATTCAATGGAAATTATTGTTGATCACAAAAGTTGGTACAGTAATTTTAAAATTTATGTTTAGTAAGATACCTACATTTATTGTGTATACTGCTGATTTATTATTGTATATCTATCTATTGTAGAATTTTTAAATATAATTTACTTCATTTTCTTATTTGTAGGTATATTGAGTAAATAAAAATGTGCCTATTATTTTCAAAAACCTTTTGTTTATATTTCTGGGTTTGTCGCCTCTGTGGTCTAGTGGTCCATTATCGGTGACCAATGAGGTCCCGGGTTCGATTCCCAGGTCGGCCAATTCAAAAATGTGTTTTCTGATAAAAACAACCTTGTTCGAGATTGGATAAGTACCCAGAAAATTCTTCGGAACACTCTCAATGATAGATGCCATAAAAGATGCAGAGCAAACCTACATTTCTGGATAATGTCAGAGTGAATATATTGTTATTATATTAGTGTTATACGTACCATTGTAATTTATAATCATTGGCGTATCTAGAGCTGCGGTAGTACCTAGTACCTATATGTTCTGTGATCTAGAGCTATTTGTCAGAGGGCCTTGGTATTGTGGCCGGGGTTTCAACCCTAAAAAATCGGGCAAGTGCGAGTTGGACTCGCACACCAACAGTTCCATATTTTGTATTTCTTTTATGTAACTTAAACCGGTTTTCGGACACTTTACTCTAATAAAAATTAGCTCTTAAAAGCTAAATATTTTACAAACGCATCCCATAATCGAAAACTTATTTCCACAAACCTACAATATTTTTAAAAAACTATCCAACGATACCCCACACAATGGAGTAAATGGGAAAAAAATAACATCCTCACATGACATGTAGGGGAGCTACCATGAAAGAAAATATTTTTCAAAGTTTTATCTGACCACTTTGTTGATGTGACTAATGTGTATATTCGTGTCTAATTACAATAACAGCTTTCTCTAACGATCTCGATTCTGACTTCTGAGCTATCGTGCGGACGGACGGACGGCCGAACGGACGCACTTATAGCGAAACTTTAAAGGTTCTTGGTTTACTTCGGACCCCTAATTTAAAAAAAAACAGCTGTTTACGTAGGTACTAATATTTGATTAAAATTGAATTAAACGATAACTATATACGGGTAATATATAGAAAAATATAATTTTAAAAGCAATTAATTAACTAAATTCCAGATTCATAAAAATAGTTAGTAAAGAACAAACTCACCAATTCACTTCGTGAAATCATTCTGTCATTTAATAGAATTAATCTTCGAAAATATAACTAATTACGCACGATGAATTAAAACACTCGTTCACTATGAAACTCTTTTGCAAAATGAAAACAATAAACAATGGAAAGTCAACAAAATAATGACAACATTATATAAACAAGGATGACTGACATGTATTAACTACGACGTTCATCAAATGTATATACTTCTTAATTTATTAGGATTATACTTTCGTTTAAAAATGTATTGTGATGAACTATTTTACCGAGCTTATATTTTAGACTCAAAAAAATGTACTATATCGATTGAAATGAACACTATTAAAATACATCAGAATAAATTCTTTGATACAGTTTAAATAATCATAATATTCTCATGAAAATTTAAAGTATTTTTTTTAAATCGTTGCAAATATAAAAAAAAATAAACCATATAGGTACGGTTGTTATTTTTCATATAGATATTAAACTGAAAAACTTACAAATCTGTTAAAATCTCAAAATTTTGATATGACGGCGACTTTTATTTGACACTCGATTTGACAATTTAATATTTAAACTTTTCTGTCTGACGTATGTTTACGATTTTACTTAAAACTTTTATTTTTTATATTGAATAGGTACTCGAAATGCCAAAGAAAAAGACTGGACAACGTAAAAAAGCTGAAAAACAGAAACTAAGACAGAAAGAAATTCGAAATGCAAGAGAACACGTTGACCTGGCACAACATCCATGCAACGTCGCGATGGAGTGCGACAAATGCCAAAAGTTAATATTTTTCCATATTTTTTTACTAAAAGTTAAATTTTTAAGTGTAAAAAATTTACTTAGCACCATCCACTTTTGTTTCGGCATTGCAAACGGGTCGCTCGAATTTAGGGTTGAGGGAGGGGGGTAAAATATTAACAAAATTATTCCCAAGAACACTTCATAAAAATCATATTTTTTTTTCATAATGACATATTTTTTTACATTTTTATCGTCATCATTGCAATAAAATACTATTTATTTCTGTGTACAAGTCGGGTAGGAGCATGTCAAAGGAGGCCTTTTATTTCTGGGTACGGGATCCAAAGAGAACCTAACTAACCTACTTCAGCTTCATGCTTGGCCCCCGATTACCGATATAGGTACTTTCTATTAGTAAGCATTTAACTTAGTCAATGGTATTCATTTCAGGAAACAAAAAAGTAGAGCATTTTGTTACTTCTGCTCTGCAGTACAGCGTCTCCCCACATGCGCTCAGTGTGGAAAAGTGAAATGTATGTTAAAGTCTGGAGACTGTGTCGTGAGACATCCAGGAGTTTATACTACTGGAATGGGAATGGTGGTAAGTCAGTGTACCAAAATATATGTTTTAATTCATAATGAATCACCAGGCGGTAGAGTTCTCTAACGGCTCGCCCAGGTCTGGCCACATTACCTACTTCTACCACAATAGCATCAGTGCTTGTCACTGTTGTGTTCTGGTTTGGAAGGTAAAGTAGCTAGTAAACTCAAGCCTGTGGCATTACCTACCATAGCACACACCGCTAACAGCTTTGCTTCTGTAGTGATGGTTGGTCTTTCCATCAGGTAAGCCATCTGTTTGTTGGTTATCCCAGATATTAAAAAGATTCCTCATTTTACAATTGATTTTTTTTAAAGCAAGAATCTTCAAAACTTTATTTCAAGAGCTAAAGTTAAGGGCGTAGAAGCACAAAGGTGGGGAAAGGGATAGAGGGTGTTAATTTCTGTGTGGTCATTCAATAACCATTCAATTGAAATTTTAAAAAAATAGTGTTAATTTTCTCTGGTAGTAGGCTCCAAGTTATATAAAATCATACAAAGTTTAGTTAAGTGGTGTACCTGTTTTTTGAGAGAATGGTGCCTATTATAGGTTTGAGATCTGACTCAATTCATGATTCAATGAAGTTTCTTTTGCTGTATCTATAAAGATTCTTTTTTCAATTAAACTTAAGTAATTTATAGGAACATATATATTTTGATTCAAAAAGTAGTCAAATAGAACACTATGGAAGTTTGTTAGAGTGCCTCTAAATTGTGCATCTAGAAATAGGCACAGATGCAGAAGGTGACAAACCCTCTCCATCGACTAGAACCCTACCTGACCTGTTACAAAAATAGGCAGTGATGTTAGGTCCACCACCTTGCAATAGGGCACCTGGGTGATTCCGTTCTAACTGTGATATAATGTCAATACCGTGTCATGTCTATTTTTAGAATTTATTTATAAATTGTTAGTTTTTTTTTGTCGTAAACATTAGAATTTATGAGGTAATTAGTTTAAATCATTTATTACGACAAAAAAACTAACAATTTATAAATAAATTCTAGAAATGGACATGACACGGTATTGACATTTAAGTGATATATTGTAAGTTTTCTGTAAGTGGCAAGTTATATTATATGAAAATAATGTTGAAATATGTTTATTATTTTCCAATAAGTACAAAAATTTCATAAATTAATTATTAATTAACGACCTGTGAGAACAAACAATACAGGACATTGAATATCACAGTTAGAACGGAATCACCCACCTGCACACCAGAGGCCTTATTAACTAGAATTATACCTAACTTGTTGCATAAATAAGCAGTAGGTTTGTTGAGGTTTAAGGTTCCAAAACCAATTACGGCAGTCCCACTCTGACTAGAACACCATTGTAAAATTTTTGATTAATATCTATGGTATATTTTTTACATAAAAATTCAAAGAACCAACTATGCATTTCTGGCTGATGGGAAAAGGCATGATGCTCTTTCCCTCCCCGCCTGCTTTCCACCCGTCTGTTGAGGTGGCTCTGTTCTCAATTGTTACCTTATTTTTGTATTTATATTATACATGTTGGTACATGTTGCTGTTTAATCATGCCAATATTGTCTGTATCTCTTGTATGATGATTGCCATTGATTCAGGGTGCAATATGTGACTTCTGTGAGGCATGGGTGTGCCACGGTCGCAAGTGCCTTACATCACATGCATGCACATGTCCTCTCGCTGATGCTGTGTGTATGGAGTGTGAAAGAGGTTTGTAATTTTTGTTTATAAGTTGCCATCTTCGTTATTACTAGATTATAATCTGCGGACAAAAAGTATTATGAGTTTGAAAAAGTTATTTTTTAGTATTATAATTATTAGGGGCATATATAGTTTAATACATCAGAGTATTAGAATTTGTTCAGTAGTATGAATTTGCTGAGAAATTTAACTATTTATCAAATTGAATATAGCCTATGCTAAATGTTACTAATATGGTAGCTGTAATAAGTCAAGGAGTTTTACATACACGTAAACTAAACTATATCAACTCAAAAATGAAGTCCAAAAAATTCTTTTTTTTGTAACATTATTTCATCAAGACATTTTATGACTGCCTAATAAGTAATCTAATCGAGTAGTCCAATTATTAGCCTTTCCATAAAAGTATACATTAAAGTTTCTGTATTAGTTTTACATATTTGATGTTGTGTGATCGTAATTTTCACAGGTGTGTGGGAACATGGAGGACGTATTTTCAGATGTTCCTTCTGCCAAGGATTCCTATGTGAAGATGATCAGTTTGAGCATCAGGCTTCTTGCCAAGTGCTAGAGTCTGAGACTTATAAATGTAAGTTATTGGACTTCTTATATTGGTCAGACATTTTGCGTTGTAATTATTTACATATATACATACACATACATATCTTCAGGCCAGATCCCTTACAGGGTAGGCTGAGAGAACCGAGTGCCATACATCACGATCTTTGCAGACTCATGCCGCTTTCTCCACATTACATTCATACACATTTCATACAAACATGCCGGTTGTAAAGACTCTTGACACTTGACTTGTAATTATTTAAGTTTGCTTTACCATTCTACATGTCTACCTTGGTTTTTCATAAAGTTTTAATGGGATTCTGAGGGGATGAAAGCTGGTTTTCTTATTGTAGGTCAGTCATGTAACCGATTGGGTCAATATTCCTGCCTACGTTGCAAGATATCCTTCTGTGAGGAGCACGTGCGACGCAAGGGCGTGCGACCAACACGGGGGCTCCCGCCCTGCCCACGCTGCGGCTATGCTGTGCAGGCCGCTTCTGAGCTCAGCATGTCCAGTGAGTATTTTACTCCACACTAAACTAAGTCACATCACTACACAACACTACATTACACCCCATTGCTTAACACTACACTGTGCCAACTTCCTTAAAATACACATCTCTGGACACCTTTCCACTCAACACTACCACACAAGATTGCACTATACTACACTACAACACAACGCACTCTACTACACACTACCCTATTAATAACACACTTTCAAGCCTTGTGAACATTGATATAAAAAACCCAAGATACACAATTAGTGTCTCAAAAACGTCCTCCGCAAATGAGTGCACAACTTTAAATTGTGTGCTTATTACAAATAGAATCGCGTCGGCCATGACACCGTCCAATTTATTACTTTTTGTACATTGCTTTGTAAAAACAACTATAAACTTTGCGCTTAAGGTTGGATATGCTAAAACGTATGTTTTTGCCTTATCTGTAATTATTTAAATGAAATTAGGGACAGTTTTGAGTGTCAGTTTTGTTCGGGACTGTGCATCTGGGGTTTTTTATATCAATGCTTGTGAACCTCTTACTACCTTATATATAAATAAGCTATTGGCCACATCCTCAAAATTTGTTGACAGTCTGTTTGTTAATACTCATCACTTAATTTATAAAACCAAGTATTTTAATGTACAATGAGCATAATTTCATAGTCTGAATGTTTTTGCAATAAAAAAATATTTTCACAAATATATAGCCTATGTGAGATACGTAAATCTTTGTCATATATTCATATAAATTCTTGTTATAGAATAAAGTAAGAAAATATATAAATATAGAAGTATATTGGTGGTAAAATTGTAAGGTGTATTGTGTCGTATAGAGGCAACCCTCACAGAAAGACGCGGCACATTGTTAGCACTTGCATTTAAACTGATGGATTAGAATATTTTAATTCAAATGTGTGAACTTGTTTAGAGTTCTTTCGTTTCACAAGATTCAGGACCCATATTTTTCTTGCACTTCTACATGCATTCTCATACAATAATAATATTTACTTGCTATGCATGGATATTTATTACTAGCATATTCTATAATAACATGGGTGTTCGACAGTCATACTTTATTTTTATTATATTTTGGTGCTGTGCCCAATCTGGTTAATAACCTCCTCCTTTGAGATATTTATTTATTAACATTAGCTGTGTTTCAGTCAGTTGTTGTTATGAAACTTTAACATTCATTATGCTGACCATCAGGGTTGTCATTGCTGTTGCACATTCTGACCTTAATAATGCGAATGTTGGTTATGTCAAGGCTGCGTAAAATATGCTAAATGGTTCCTTCCACATATGTCCTTATCATGTTACATATTAGCAATGCTGGTATTGCTTTATACCCTCATCTTTGGTACACTTTGACAAGTTCTGGAGATTTATTTCAATTTAATTTGGAGAAGGCATAAATTAGAATTTGAAAGTTGTTATATCTGATTATATGAAATTATCCGAGAGTTAATGTATACGTGAAAAAAGATAACCATCGCCTATAGACGCCGAAGATAATAATAATGTGTAATAATGGTTGTAGTAGCATATACCGTTATCGGTTACCTTAACCTCTGAACTGGAATATGACAAGATCGTCCTGATTGTACAGACACTACTACGGCACAAAAAACGATTAGATCTAATCATATTTTCTAAAAGTTTTAGATTTTTGAACTTGTATAGTTTTTACTTATTTGAGCTTAATATATCTTAACTAGCTGTTGCCCGCAACTTTGTCCACATGGACTTTGTTTACTCTGCACTGCTCCTCCCCCGTAGGTGATAGTGTGATAATATGTAGCCTATAATGTTGACCCGACCTGTTAGTAATATTCGTGCAAAATTTGAAGTAAATCCATGCAGTACTTTTTGAGTTTATCCCGGACATACATACAGACAAACAGACAAAAATTCTAAAAACTATATTTTTGGCTTCGTTATCGATTGTAGATCACGTCCCAAGTATTTTTTAAAAAAAATATTCAATGTACAGTTTTGACTTTCCTACGATTCTATGTATATATAGATATATGGTTGGTTTCTACCTTTGGCACAGATATGTAATATATGTATAGATTTAGCGAGAAAGTTTCAGAGATGGCTTGCAAGGTCAACAGGTTTACATATATTTTGGTGGGCAGTTTCCTTAAATATTGATTTGGTCAGGACTAGTATTTGAAATGAACAAGTGGCCAAAATGCAAGTGTAGTAGCGGAGTGTTGTGTTGCAGCGCGCTCGCACCGCTACGGCCGCCAGGGCGCCGCCGCCGCCGACGACGACGACTGCGCGCCCGCACACCGATACCACGGTCTGTACACACACACACACACACACACACACACACACACACACACACACCACACCTCACCCCACATCACCCCACATCATCCATTTGTTTTGCGGAATATAGAATACGCGTACCTAACATATGATTATTTACCCATCAATAAGGTAGAAAAAAAAATAACATCTTAAAATAAACATACAAGATTTGAAACTGATAACATATTCAGCGAATAGTTTATACATACATATATATTTAGACTGCGTGCTATAAATGATAAATTATATTCATGTATACTAGTTCTCTAAATAACAATATTTCCCTGATGTCATTATTTGCATACCATTAAAATACCTATTTTGTATTGTAATATAGTGATTGCAATTGTTTTGAAATTATAATGCTTTTATAGCAATATGCGAAGGTTGAGTGTACAACCTGTACCACATGCGTTACTGTATACATACACGGATACGTGTTGTGGATTGTGTCCATAGTGTGTGTGTATGTGTGTATGTGTGTGTGAAATGCTGATTGTAACCATGTCGAGTCAAATACGTAGATAGGTAACTATTGTTTTGACCAACTTAATGGATATATTTGGTGAAACAAAGTTCATAGTAATAAAAAATTTTTGTTTTGTGTGTCTGAACACAGACGGTTTCAAATAAAACATATTTTTTATCTTTTGCTACGTAAAAGTGTTAAAACCTATAAAATAAGTGTATAAATTTACAACAGCACCGTGACATACTAAATAAAATAGCGGCATTGGAATATTTCTATGCATCTATGAAGTATCCTGATTATAATCTTTGATCAGTACTCTAAGTACTAACTTGATTACTGAGAAATTAGTTGTACCAAATATTATTTGTATTTTGAATAACTATTACCCGCTGCTCAAATTTAATTTATTTTATATAGCAGAGGGGAGTGACGAGCTAGAAGTGCACTTGATGGAGTGTGATCACTGCCACCCATGGAAATCCACAATACCAGACATTTTGCTGTTGCGTAGCCAACCTTTTAACAATGAAAAAGCTATTTTCTTGAAGGTCTCCAAGTCGTATCCACTCAAACATCTCCGCCGGTAATCTATTCTACAAAGTAGTGTGAGGCAAAAATTGCCAAAAGAAACGCGCAGTTGTTGATTATCAGAATCGAGGTGGTGAGAGCGGAACTTTGAGTTTTGACGTGATGTCCTTTGATGTAATTCAGCGGCAGGAATTAACCTGAACAATTCGTCGGGACACTCCCCATGAGAGATACGAGAAAAGATGTGTAGAGCGAAGTACCTGTCTCTGTGAAATTCCAAAGAGTCAAACCAACTAAAAATTGCATGATTATCAATGATTCGAATTGCTCTACGCTGAATACAATCAAAGGGAAGAAGTTGGTACTGAGGAGTTCCCGCCCAAGGATAAGAACAATACTCTATGTGAGGCCGAATTTGTGCCTTATAAAGTTGGAAGCTGGCAAGAAGTACTGGTTCGCTTTGCTGAACACATCGAGCCTTTTGGAGGCTAGTTTTGCCTTATCTTCCAACTGACTGTGAAACCGAACATTGTTTGATATGTCGACTCCCAGGATTAGGATATTGTCTGAGACAATCAGGGGTGATTCGACAAAATGTCTTTTTAGTGGTGCAAAGCTGTGACTTCTTGGGGTTAGATGTGACGAAGCGTCACCTAACGCACCATCAACGAAATTAGCGCTATTTTTATAATTCCCGGGAAAACGTACTTTTTCACTCGCAACAGGTTGTGTGTACAGATATGCATGTTAACATTGTAAAAATATATGTTTCATTTGAAGTGAAATGTCTAATTGGATTTCATATTATGTAGCTGCAATGTTATAAATGTTACAGGGTACGAGGATGAGGGAGTCGCGGAGGGTGGAGACTACTCGTACTCCGAGGAGGAGGAGGAGGACGAGGACGAGGAGGAGAGTGAGGAGGAGAGCGAGGACGAGGACCCCCGCTAGCCGCCCGCGCCCGATCGCCGGACCGCCATTATATCGGTTCAATAAACCTATAATTATACCTACATTTATTTATTGTATTGTTTAACTACCTACACCCTGCAGCCCGTTATATCAGTTTTTGATGAATTACGCGAGAACCATTAATTTTCCCCCGTGTTGGTCCCGGGCTCCTTTGAAGAATAGGCCAACTGCCGTTCTGCCAGGCAGGTCGTAAAAGGCGACCGAGTGGCTATGCGCGTCACTACGATCGTGACTGTTAGGTGATAGAGTTCTGCATCGGCTCGACCGGGTCTGGTACCACCGCCTTACCTATTCCTGCTGCAATAGCGTCAGTGCTAGTCACTGTCGTGTTCCGGTTTGACGGGTAAGGTAGCCGGTAAACTTATGCATGTGGCATTCGAACTCGCCACAAGATAGCGACGCACCATTAACACTATTAACACATTAACATTGTGTCTATAGGCGATGGTCGACTCTTTCCATCAGGAGACCCATCTGCTTGTTTTCTATCTTATGGAATATTAAAAAAAAAACCGAAATAGAAAATCGCCTATGTACTATTCCAGGTCATCATCTACATGTGTGCCAAATTTCATCCAAATCATTTCAGCCGTTTTGTTATGATTGAATAACAAATATCCATTCATCCATATATCCAAACTTTCGTATTTATAATGTTATTATAAATTTATTTTGACCGATATTAAAATGCTTCAAACGCGCGAAATGATAACGTTGTATGTTTAGCGGATTTGAAAAGGCAGGGACCGGGAGCACTGGCTCGCGCCGCATTGCAACAATCCGCCTCGATTGCTTTCATGCATTTTATATAAACTATCAATGCGTTGCCATCGGGCTCGATACGCTGCGCTTCGTCGCCAGTGTGCTATGGCGAGCGAAATAGTGCACACGTGTTTCTGCGTGTTTTGAGGATATACATTTTAGTCGACGATATAAAAAGCTATATGATTTGCAAAAAAAAAAACAAATGAGAATAATATTCAGAAAAAAAGGGTCAGTTCTAACGTGCTATACTAGCTTGGTGCGATGCGGGCCGAGGTCTACGCGAGAAGTTTCATCACCACTGCGTGAGCCAGTAAATCGATCAGGACTGTACAAGCCAGCAAGCGCGTAGCTCTTCATACATCCTCTGTAGGAAAATGAGGAGATAGCTTTGGGGCTGCTGGCGCCCTTGCCATGGTATCTACCGCTGACCGTGAATACGGTCAGATCTTTGGGTTAATAAATTGAATTACTATTTGGTTGGCTTTGAAAAAATATGGAGTTGAAATGGAGTTGCGGTTATCAATAAGTATAATGTCTTACACACACTCGAGATCTTCACGTCATCACAGGCCAGTCGTGCCAGGGGAGACTTAGGGGATGCCCAGCTATCGGTGACCGCAGCGACGACTTGAGCTAAAGGTGGGTGAGAAAAGATTTTAGAGGATAGTACCTAAGTCTCTGGGATATAGCTTCGCGTTTGAAGGAATGCCAGGAACAATGGTCTGGATCGTGGGTTGGGACGCTGAGTCGGCGCCACTGTACATCCGTCTTGCTAACTTCTTTGTGAAGTCTTCCACGTTATCTACATTCAAATCCCTTTGGACTATGGTGTATTCGGTACCACGCCGAGTGAATAGGAGAGCCGGAATAGGCGTGTTAATACTGGTGCCAACTCTGGAGCACACATTTTTAGCATGGGGGATAGCACGGAGGGATGCCATCCGGCCCACTCGACTTGTGGATGTCCAAGGAAAGTAGTGCTTTACGCACAGATGACTGCCGAAATTGTGGTTCTGGCATAGAACTATCACACTGCGGGATGGTAGGTGGTGCGTTCCCTTGGTCATCCAGAGTCGAGTTGGCCGTAAAGAAGGAGCCCAGGAGATCGGCCTTCTCCTTTGCGGTATGGGCCAAAGAGTCATCGTCTCCGTGCAAGGATGGAAAAGAGGGCTGTGAGAAATTCCCTAAGACAGCTTTGGCGAGAGACCAGAACGCACGAGTGCCGGAAGGAAGGCGAACTAATTTCTCACCAATTCTGCCAATGTGTTCCGATTTTGCCTTGGCGATAGCTCTTTTGAAGTACCTCGAGGCGAAATTGTACTCCTTACGTAATGTGCTGGTTTTTTCATCACAAGATGCGGACGCTGCAGCCCAAGCCCGGTAGCACTCCTGCATGCGGCGCGAAGCCGTTTTACAGGAGCGACCAAACCAAGGCTGAGACTTACCACCAATTGATACCGCAGAAAATGGTATGAGAAGTTCCATGCCCTGCAGCACCACATCGGCAATAGAGTCAGCGACGACATTTGGGATCATCCAGCGAGAAGCACAACCGCCCCCATGGGTAGGACGCAAAAAAAGACCGCATCCCGTCCCAATCTGCTGACCTAAAGTGCCAAACGCGACGACAGCCTGCTAAAGGAGGCCGTGATAGGCGCAAACCGGCACTTTACTCCGGATCAGGCAGTGGTCTGACGAACCAAGTGGGGAGTCCACCGATACCTGATAATGGTCCGGATGAGAGGTCAGCAGAAGGTCCAACAGTGAAGGCGTATGGTCATCCACATCGGGAACTCGCGTGGGCGAGGTTACCAGTTGTGTAAGACCATACGCCAAGGCAAAATCGTGAACAGACCTCCCCGCATAATCGATGGTGCGCGAACAAAACCATTCGGCGTGGTGGGCATTAAAATCGCCCAAGATCACGATCTCTGCGGAGGGGGTCTGCTCTAACACGGAATCTACAGCCGTTTGTAAATGCTCAGCGAGCCGGTCAACTTCAGTATTCCCGCCATGGGACCTGTATAGGCACGCGTAGCTGCGTGGATGGTCGTCGCAAGCTACGCGTAACCAGAGGATGGATAGGTCCTGACCTTCAAGTCTACCGAGGCGCCGGTAACAGATATCTTCTCTGATGTATGCGCACACCCCAGCCCGCGGTACAAAGGAATGTTCCAGTTTGTACCCCGGGTAGGAGAGGTAAGAAATATCAGCCGGAGAAGATATCTGTGTCTCGGTAAAAAAGAGCAAAGCTGGCTTCGCCGTCTCGAGATGGTAGTGGACGGCGATCAAGTTTGAATGAAGCCCCCTGACATTTCAGAAATCCACATTAAGCGTAGTAGGGGGTGCCATGGCTTTCTTGCCCTGTTTGCCCCGGACAGTATTGTCTATGAGCGCAATTTCGCCCCCCCCCCCCCCAGAATACGCAGGGCAGCCTGAGCATCCATGATCTGGCTGGAATCCAGAGCAAGGACGCTCAGTGGGGGATTTTCCACTGCTGGTGCAAGTGGTACCCCCCTGGGGTAGATTCTCTTTTGATTGCGCATTCATAGCGTGAGGGGGGGGGGGGGGGTTAGGCCTCCGGGACTCTCACAAACCGAACGAAACGCAGCAGTAGGGCTGCTACGTTACGTCGGTGTTAAGTGAGAGAGTGGTATCTCCCCGGGCGTGCCGGCCTGAACAAGACTGCGGTTAAAATCACTTAAGCGCTTTTTAGTTTTGTATTCACACATTTTTTTTTTCAAAATTTACAAAACTATAATGTTATAACGATAGATTAAAAAAACCTCTACTTATGTTTTTTGTACGGTTACAAGACTAAAATGCGGCTATCTGCTCTCGCGCGGTTGATATATCCGTCAAAAAGTTCGGGATGGAGGGGAATACGTTCCTAATGTGTTGTACGATCCGAGAAAGTAAAGTTGGCAACACTGCACTCAGTGCGGCGCACAGCGTTACCAGAATGTTACTTTTGTAACATTTTGCGTTACTATGCGTTCCAACTAAGAATAGGACTGTCAGGATGACATATTGCTCCGCATTTTGCAAAAACTTCATAAGTGATGGCTAAGGCGTGCAAAACAATTCTAACAAAGAAATACTTGGATTTCGCTTACGAATTTGATAAACACACGTGTTAGTGAGAACATTTTGTAAAATAATCGGGTTTTATTAATCTTTTCAACATTTTACTGAGATATTTTTGTGTCATTGTTCGTGTTGGTGGTAAGTTAATTATTTACTAACATCTATAAGGCCCTTCGGGCAAATAAAACGGAAATATAGGGGAAATTACCCCCGGCATTCCGCTTAACATCCAAAATTCACTTGACCTTTTTTCCCAGAATGAACCTGTAAGTACCGGAAAAAGTGCTTCAAAACGCTCTTCTAATACAGATCCTGAACCGATTAATCATCCCAAAAGAATAACGAATCCGGAGAATCCTTCACCGTCTACTTCGACAATATACACCCATCCGTCCCTAGAGACACCTTTTAGTTATTCTTCCGAAAATAAAGGCCCGTTTTTAGTCCACTTATCTCGATTAGAATCGGATCCCTCAGCGGGATTAATTCTTCGCCCAATCAAAATCGGTCTATTTCTGACCCATAATAATATAAATGGAATTGTTAAGGGCAGCGTTAAAAGCGCCGGTAGGAACAAAGTAGCTATAGAATTTATTACTGCTGAACATGCCCACCGATTTATTAAAAATGAAGCTCTAGCCACAAATAACTTAATAGCAAGGATTCCATCATATAACATCACCCGTCTTGGCCTTGTCCGTGGAGTTCCATGCGAATGGTCCATGGCTGAATTTGTGGAGGCTGCCCAGTTACCTCAAGGCTGCGGGATCATTTTAAAGGCACGCCGTCTAAACCGAAAAATAATATCTGAGGGTAACACACAATGGGCTCCTACCCAATCTGTTGTGGTGACAATTGCGGGTCAAGTTTTACCAAATAATATCTATTGCCATAATACTTCCCTACCAGTAGAGACATATTTACTACCCACAATCCAATGCCACAACTGTTGCCGGTTTGGGCATATCAAGGCACAGTGCAGATCGAAACCTCGATGCTACCGTTGCACCCAAAGCCACACCGGTGACAGTTGTGACGTTGATGAGCAGTCTGCAACGTGTTTATTTTGCTCTGGTAATCACTTTTAAACAAACAAAAACTGCAATGAACAATCCAGGCAAAAGTCAATTAAAGTGATTATGTCACAGCAGAATATATCATACATGGAGGCATCTCAACAGATTCCCTTACAACAAAAATCATACTCACAAACTCTTACATCACATTCTGCTCCTGCCATCCATTCCTATCACCAAGAACCAAACCAATGCTCCAGTTCCCAGGCTCAATTTAATCTCCCCACCCACTCACGATCTTACAAGAAAACCTTCTTAATCCCAGTTCGCCCCAAGTCCTTACCAGATAAAGGCTATGACAGACTGACTCACCATTCCCTTATATCACTCCCTCAATCTGCTCTTCCTAATGGCTCCGCTATACAAACAAATAATAATAATAATGCTTTAACTCCAAATGAAAACCTCGTGGAGTTACTCTTAGATTTTGTGAGTAACTTCATCCTTAAGTTTAACGACTGTATACCGACCAACGTTGCCGACAAAGTAACACATCTTGCAAATTTAATCCGACCCTCTGATGGATCTAGTCCAATTCCTACAATGGAATTGTAGATCTATCAGACCGAGAAAACCTGACTTAATTTATCTTTTAAATAAATTCAGCCCCACTGTGGCTGCCATCTCGGAGACATGGCTGCTCCCTAATACTTCTTTTAAGGTTAGGGGCTATGCATGTCTCTGGGATGACAGGGACGATGGGTATGCGGGCTGTGCCCTGCTTATCAATAAATCTTTTACCTTTTCCCAAATTAACCTCCCTTCACACAATCGTGCAGTTGGTGCAGTTGCAGCCAAAGTACTGGACATCAATTTTTTATCTGTCTATATACCCCATCCAAATCAAAACCTCTTATCTGATCTCTCCTCTATCTTTTCTGCTGTTCCACATCCCAAAATCATTTTAGGGGACTTTAACACCCACCATATATCTTGGGGTTCCCACTACTCTGATTCCTTTTCACCATTTCTCTTAGACTTATTCGATAACAATAATGCCATTATCATTAACACAGGCTCTCCAACTCATAGAGTTTATCCTAATCAGAATCCCAACTCGGCCGTGGATCTCACAGCTTGTTCTCCAAACTTGTCCTCAGTCCTAACCTGGAAAACGTACCCACATACCTTAGGTAGTGATCACTTCCCCATATTAATTTCCCTACCCCACTCTGTAGTACCTATTCCCGCTGCTGAACCACTTTTAAAATACAAACTACATGATGTAGATTGGAACAAGTATGCTCAGGTAGCTGACAATAAAATCTCAAATATTGCAAATGTTCCTATAACCAATATTGAATCTACCTATTGTATGTTTACTCAACTACTGTTAGAGAGTGCAGATGCTGTTTTCCCTAAGAAAAAAAACCTTCAAAGCACTTATTATCCCCACCTTGGTGGGATGCCGAATGCACTAATGCTGTTAAAAATAGGAAAGAAGCAGAGAAGTGCTACAACCATTGTATGACATCAGAAAACTTTATAAAATATCAACGAGAAGCAGCCAACTGCAAAAAAACTCTAAATAAGAAAAAACGTAATGGTTGGAAGCACTTTTGTGAAAGTCTTAAGCCAAAAACTCCCACTAGCCAGGTGTGGAAAAGTGTGAAAAGGTTCAGGGGCTCCTTTGTTCCCGACTCATCCGCATCTAATAACCCCAATATATGGCTTAACTGTTTTTCAGATTCATTGGCCCGTCCATTTGTCCCTAATAAAGAATTCTTCTTTAGTCCTCCTATCCCCAATTGTCCTAATCTAGGATATCAAAATAAGTTTAATCAACCCTTCTCCTTTGAAGAATTGAAATGTGCTCTAGATGGTCTAAAAGACCCTACCCCCGGTGAACCCTACCTCTTTTTTAAAAAATCTTAGTTTTTATTCAAAATCCTTTTTCCTCAAGCTATTAAATGCTATTTTTACTTCGGGAACTATCCCTTCTTCATGGAAGAAACAAATAATAATTCCTATTCACAAGCCTGGCAAAGACCCCTTAATCCAATCTTCATATAGACCCATAGCCTTATCTTCAGTGCTTTGTAAAATTCTAGAACACCTTATCAAAAATAGACTTGAATGGCTGGTTGAGAACAATGAGGTCCTCCCAAGAAGTCAATTTGGGTTTCGTAAAGGTAAGGGTACTCTAGACAGCTTGAGTATTCTTACCACTGACATAAGAATTGCCTTCTCCAATGAAGAACATTTAGTTGGAGTCTTTTTAGACATCTGCTCAGCATGTGATAATGTCTATCTTCCGCTACTCAGAAACAAGATGTTACAGCTGAGTATCCCCGAGAGGATTACTAACTTTATATGCAATCTTTTTATAGACAGGCAAATTATAGTCAGATACCAAGGTTACCAAATCTCCCTTAGACATATATGGTCAGGCCTTCCGCAGGGCTCTGTATTAAGTCCCCTCCTCTTCAACATATACTCATATAATCTCGAAAACAGCACTAACTCCTTTGCTAACCTTCTCCAATACGCAGATGATCTAGTTTTATATAAATCATCCAACTCTATTCATGAAACCGCAACTGCTCTTAACTCTGCCCTTTATTACTTAAATTCTTGGATGGAAGATCACCACCTTACTCTTTCTCCATCCAAAAGCAGTGCTGTTGTTTTTACACGCAAAAGAAATATTCAAACTCCCACACTGATTTGTAATACTGAAATTATCCCTGTTCACGACACAGTAAAATTCTTAGGCATTTACCTAGACTCCAAGATGTCAGGTGTTGCTCATTTTAATTATGTCTCCCAGAAGTCTGAAAATAGTGTTAATATTCTGAAATCCCTCTCAGGTGCATGGTGGGGCTCACACCCCTACTGCCAGAAGCTTTTATACAATGCTATTGTTCGCAGTCATTTAGATTATGGATCATTTATTCTTGAGCCCTGTAATAAAATATCTCAACAAATTAGATTTAATACAAGCAAAATGCCTTCGGACTGTAATAGGAGCTATGAGATCCTCACCCAAAAATGCACTTCAAGTTGAATGTGTTGACCCTCCATTATCATTACGCAGACAATACATTTCAGATAAATTTCTCTTCAAAATTTCACAAAATCCTAGCCATCCATTATTTCCTAAACTAGAAATATTATCCCAAAAAATTTCTACCTCTCGATACTGGACTAATAAGAATACCACTCGATTAGTTCATAGTTATAATAAGTTTAGATCTTTGCAATACCCTCATTTCCAGACTACTATTAACCCCCTCTTTAAATGCAACTATGAAGCACTAATATACTCTCCTTTAGTGATTCTGAACTTAGGCATTGCCAAGGGAGATCCTAATGCTAACTCCCTGTTCAACGATTATGTGTCTAGAACATATGCTGATTGGTTGTTAATGTTTTCGGACGCATCCCTGCAGTCACAGGGTGAATATGTTGGTTCCGCTGTTTGGATTCCCAAATTTAAGGTTGTACTCTCTTTTAAATGTCCTCCTACAACTTCCATTTTTACTGGGGAAGGAATTGCTATTTTTGAAGCCATCTCCTATGCAGAAACCCACAATATCAAGAAAGCAGTCATATTCTCTGACTCAAAAAGCTGCCTACAGGCAATTAATAGGAATCAATTTAGGACCAAGTTTGGGCATCCAATCATATTACACATTAAAGAACTCCTTTGGAAGTGTAAAACCCGAGGACTGGAAATTATTTTATGTTGGGTCCCTGGCCACAGTGGCATTAGAGGCAACGAATTAGCAGATAAATGGGCCAAATCATCTTCAGTTTCGGGCACTATGTTACACTTCAAATCTTATGCAAATGATCTATTATATTATGCTAATACCTTGCTTAAAGACTCCTGGAATTCTGGCTGGCAAATGACCAGAATCCATACTGGACGATATTATGGTTTAATCCAACCACAAATCCGCTCCAGACCCTGGTTTTTTAAGTTTCGTAAAGGAAGTAAAAGAGCTAAATCAGTCATTTGTAGACTACGTCTAGGTCATGTGTGTACTCCAGTGTTCCTGAAAAAAATCCATGTAAGAGACCACTCTATCTGTGAATGTGGTTTAGATGAAGGTTCTCTTGATCATATTTTTTTCAACTGCCACAAATATTCCACCTCTCTTTATGATATATTACCCCCTAACATTCCCCGTCCTATGAATATCCACTCTCTATTATGCTTCATTGATACTCTTTTGTCCAACTCTTAAGCCAGTATATAGATCATTTTAACATTAAATTGTAGTTACTTTTAACATAGTATAACTATTATTGTGAAATGTGATTTGTGCTGTCTATTTTAACACTCTATGTTTGTGTGAATGTCTCGAGTAGTTGTGTTTGTTTCAGGTGGTGGTGAAATTTCAGTAAAATACTTAACTACGCCTACCGCACATTTGCATCTCCATCGTGACTTAGTCACTACGTAGACATTGGCGGAATCCTATTGCTCCCAAGCAATGGTCAAAAGCCATAAAACAAATATAAAAAAAAGAAATACTTTAAAAAAAATATTTTTATTCTAATTGGTATACTTTTTATTCAGATTCCCATCAGATCATGTTACCGTGTATTAAAATAAGATGTAAAATAATTAACACGGCTAGACTGATATATTTTACTATTTTTTTATTGATGAATATTATATTTTAATACTTTTTAGCATATTCTGGACAAATACAACCCAAACCCACAAAAATCGCAACAAAATTGCCCCCGTCGTTTGTGACTTATAAGTGGTATAACTAACACTTTTTTACATTTATATAAATGAATAGCTAGACTGATGTTTTTTAGTAATTTTTTATTGGTGAAAATAACATTATTAAAACGTTGTTTGTTTTTCAATAAATCAGCAATATTTTTTGAACAAATATTTTTGTGCTGACATTACTTATTTCACACTTGTGGTATGAAGTTGATAACAAGCGCAATCCTATTCTTATTTGGAACTTATGTTACTTCCATGTTACACGACTCAAAATGTTACTTTTACGTTACTTTTAGGACTTATGAAAAATATAAAAAAAAAACAGCAAATAAAATTGACTAGATCGAAGATGAGGTTTTTTTATAAACTGATTAGTTATCTTTACTTAGATATATGGAATACAAATTAATTATTTGATCAAAAATTATTACGATTCCTTCGAATGTGAGTAATAAAATGTCATATTGTTGCGTACTTCGGGTTCGTAATTGTAAGAAAACACTACTTATATTAAATCCGTGTATTTACAATACAAATAAACACAACGTAATACTTAAATACTCTGAATAACACTAGTCACTCACTGTACTATCACTGAACTTAGAACACTACACAATAAAACACTTCTCGCTTCGCACGGGTTGCTTCAAGTATCGCTCTCGATCGCTTGATAAAAACTGTTCTGTATTTGTCAACACATCTCTATTTATACCCAGGGTAAAGTTCTACCTGGATCCAGAAAAATCTAAATGTATCGGGAAACAATGAATCACTTCTAATCACTTCTTATTGTAAACAAGTATTGACTCATAAATCCTAGTACACTCTACTTTCAACCTTATGCCCTATACCACAAAGTTCATTATGATGTAGCTTAGATCAACTATTTGTTTGTCAATAGGAGTAGCTATCTCTTTCTTTTATTTCTAGATCTCGCCAGCGTTCCAACTCTACACGTTTCTAGATTATTCGTTACAATATTATAGTATCAGTGAAATTTTCCACATAAAATAAGGAAATGTTACTTTTCTCGTGAAAATGTTACTTTATGAGCTGTTATCGTACATATTTTTACTCTTTCTCGTAAAAACTACTGCACAGATTTAGATGAAAATTTACAGCAATGTAGCTTAAACATTGAAATAACATAGTGTTCATTTTATTTCGAAATTCACACGTGAACGGGTACAATCCGAGGAAACAGCCGGAATTTGTGTGTTCGTTGCTGTTTATATTGATTTGTTGCATACCAAATAGCTTAGCCAACGCCAAACAGCTTAGAGTGGCTAAATCAGAATGAAGTTGAAGGAGCAGATGATTTTACTGAAAATCATATGGAC
This sequence comes from Apodemia mormo, assembly GCA_036924255.1. Lineage (NCBI taxonomy): Eukaryota > Metazoa > Arthropoda > Insecta > Lepidoptera > Riodinidae > Apodemia > Apodemia mormo. The sequence continues at coordinate 28,560,369 of JAUPFN010000022.1, forward strand.
ATGTTGGTTCTAATAGTCTCTCTTGAGACCGCGCATAATTCTCCATGGATTGAATTAAACTAGATATTCTTTTTTTAATCGCAGTAGTTACGATTTAAGTATTCTATTGTTAAATTTTTGTTACACTTATAACTCTCAGCAATAATGATTACTAGTCGTAAATAAAAGCACGAAGCAATTTTTTTTCCTTTTTACAATAACAATCTAACGCGATTATATATTTGAGAAACCCGCATTTTGAAAAATCTCACGCGAAATTGGGGGATTGGGGAGGGGGTTGAATAAAATCTCACGACATCTCACCAGGGCTCCCCCCTGAGAGGGACAGAAAATTTAAAAAAAAAACACCTCACGTAATTTATGAATTTATCAAATATTATGTAGTTTATTTATTATTAGTATTTATGTTATCACTTTCAAGTTTTGATTCGTAATGAACATGCCATCACAGAATGTAGCATATATATAACATTGAGGCATAATATACAGTGATATTTTTTACATTATGAATATCCTTGTTACAGGCGGTTTACTATTTCACAAACAGCTAAAACCATTGTACTTGTACTATTATGTATTCTGTGCCATAGTAAATATGGTAACAGATAGAAATCTTCGAGCAGTAAAATGTTCACATCAAGCATAAACTGATGTCGAACATTATAATACATTTTTTAATTTTTAATTTTATAGTTTTGATAGCGTGTAATACTATTTAATTCTGAATTCCAATGAATATAAACACGTTGAATAATGATAATTTTTGATTTTTATATTATAACTAGCTGCAGCGTGCAGCCCGGTGCATTATAAAAGTTTTTGGCGAATCCCACGGGATTACCTAATTTTTAACCGGAATAAAATGTTACCTATGAAATATTACAGGTCATCATCTACTTGTGTGCCAAATTTTATTTGAATCCGTTCAGTAGTTTTTGCATTATTGAGTAACAAACATCAATCCAAACATCCAAACTTTCACATTTATAATATTACTAGCTGTTGCCCACGACTTCGTCCGCGCGGACTTCGTTTACTCCGCACCGCTCCTCTCCCTTAGGTGATAGCGTGATAATATGTAGCCTATATGTTGACCAGACTGACTTGACAGACTGTTAGTAATATTCATGTAAAATTTGAAGTAAATCCATGTAGTACTCTTTGAGTTTACCCCGGACATACATACAGACAAACAGACAAAAATTCTAAAAACTATATTTTTGGCTTCTATATCGATTGTAGATTACGCCCCAAGTATTCTTTTAAAAAATATTCAATGTACAGATTTGACTTTCCTACGATTTTATTATATGTAAAGATAATATAGATTATGAATGATTGAAGCTACACTTATTTTATTTTTGTATTTTATTTGACGCCCTTCGAAAAAACATAATATATACTAATCTAAAATGCCGTTACAGAAATAAGTTTGCTATTTAGCTGCATTTTAGCTATATAATGAAGTTAAAATTTACCTTAAAAAATATATTTTTGGAACGAAGTTCCTTACGGCAGGCTTGGAGGGGATAGGGATTTTGCTGCGCGACCGAACTGAAAAAATGTGATAGTAAAACCGTAAGAAAAATGCGTGGAATAAAAGCGTTAAATGAGACGTGCGCAGGCGCGACAGTCGCGTACACAAGCGAGTAGTGCCGTTTAGCCGAAGGAAGTTCGTTCCTATCTGGTGTCCCGCGACACCACATCATTTTTTTTAAAATATTACTAATCTAAAAAGCGATTGAGCTACTTTAGCCGCATTTTAATGTTATTATGAATACCTTGATGCTAACTTAAAACAACTCTAAAGTTTTTTAACGGCTTTTCTGTTTAGAATTAATGAGATTTTTTTAAGTATCGTATTTTTTTTACAAAATGAAACTAAAACCAAACACTAAAATGCCGTCGTTGTTCGCCCTACGGCATTTTAGTCGTAGATTTATGATTTGAAAATTAGATGAACACTAAGAGAAAAAGTAGTTTTAGTTTTTTTATTATTGAAAAATGCTTGTTTTAAAGTTACGTTATGTGAAAGTGCTACGTGAGATCTATCAATCAGTACCTAGAAATCCCATTTAAGACTTATGGTTAACAAGTAGCATTCATTTTAACAAAATCCCGCGTATTTTGCGATTATCTCAAAAAGTAGTTTGCGGACGTCAGTATGGGATGCCTTAAATGTGAACATTGGCTAACTGGCTAAGTTAAAACAAATTTTGGAACGAAGTTCCTTACGGCAGGCTTGGAGGGGATTGGGATTTTGCTGCGCGACCGAACTGAAAAAATGTGATAGTAAAACCGTAAGAAAAATGCGTGGAATAAAAGCGTTAAATGAGACGTGCGCAGGCGCGACATTCGCGTACACAAGCGAGTAGTGCCGTTTAGCCGAAGGAAGTTCGTTCCTACCTGGTGTCCCGCGACACCACATCATTTTTTATTTTTTTCTAAATCTTAGTATTTATTTAAGAAATAGACAGACAATATTTAGTTACAGGGCATCAGTTAAGCAAACAACTATTTCAAGTAAGAAACAATGCAGCTCTATATGCCAATGAATGTGCAAATTACAAGGTGGAAGCAAAAGCAAAATAAGTGCTCTTAAAAAAGTTTAATTCAGGGAAATTCAAACAGCGTAATATGGCAACTTTAAATTGACAGCCTCTACGCTACATTAGTACACAGCATAGACTAGTACCTGTTATAATATTGGGGTACAGACAGCATGACCATGAAGCTGTATTATATCTGGCCTCCAGATATAATGCACTTCTAATATTTACTTGAAACACAACTTTTAATACTGCTGTCAACATCATCTTCTGAGTTCTCACCCTCTCTTTCTAACACAGCTGTATAATAAGAGATGGGGAGACCCCAGAGAGTGAGATATAACGTAGGTATTTGTTTCAAGTGATAAATACGAGTGCTAGCTCCACCTATCTCTAAGGTGCCCCACAGACCACGAAATAAAGTTGTTTTCTTTATTTCGTGCCCCAGACCTACAATAATATTGCCCAATACTTTTATTGTGCAATAATATTGAATACCTCTTTGTTTCCAGACGTTCAATAAATTCACTCAATAAAGTTGACAAACTAGCCTGATAAATATTTTCGTGCGAGTAACATGTCGTATGACGAAGTTTTGGCGGCAACCATGCTGATGATTTTGTTAAATAAATCTATACAATTCTATACACTCAAGTAAAAACTTCCGTTCTTCATCTTTTATTGATTGGTTTTGTTTCGATCAACACTTATATTGATTAGTGAAATGGCCTGAATGTCGAATTTCGGCCAAATGTTGAGTTTCGGCTGAAAGTTTAATTTCGGTAGAATGTCGAAATTCGGCGGAATGACGTATTTCGGTCACATGTTCAATTTCGACCGAGTGTCGAATTTCGGCCAGTGGTCGAAATTTTGGTCCATTTTAGTAATGAACTATTAAATTAACAAGATGAATAAAATTACCCCGAAATGACGAAAATTTCTTGCTCGCCATTTTGCTTAAATTTACGACACGACCATACATTAAACACCACGACTGACCGATCACGACCGTTCCAAGCTCTGAAGTGAAAAATATTGTGCAATATTAAACCTAAACAGTGCAAGAAAAAAATATTGTACAATAAAAATTAAACCCGCTCAAACTTTCGTTCAATCATTGTGCTATCTTCAATATTAAGAGGCTAGTCCCCGACCGTGGGAATTTAAAATTGAACACACACATCCATATATTTCACTAATCATATACGTCGACCATGCGTCACACTAGGGCCCGTACTAGGCCTAGAAATTGTGTATTCATTGCGTGTTTTCTTCTGCGACATACGTAATGACACTTACAAAAACCGCAATGTTTCTATTTTTCATTGATTTGGCAAAACTCAAGGTGGAGCCATAGTGAACGCGTTCTACGTGTAGTAATAGATTATGTTATTCACAACTGATTGATAATGTGTAATTATGATTAAACTGCGATTAAGTACTAATACTTAATTACTTAAATAATTAATTCTTCAGAATATAATACAGGGCCATGGTACGTAAACTAAATGTACCTATATTAAAAGCGGCTAAAAGTATTCAATTTTTTTTAATGTATCATAAAATTAATCGAATCGGAACCGATCTTCTCAAGGGATCATAGTCATTTACGTATCTATATATGTACATATATTCAGTAACATAAAAGCACACAGTCTTACAACACGACTTATTTGTGGTTGAATTTAAGTTTTTATTTAATGTGAATGAAGCCATTGGTGACTACTCTGTTATTCAAATAGTTAATAACCCTGTCTACGCAATCATTGGGGCTCGGGTTTGATTACCCACAGGGTCAGGCATTCATATATTGAGCATAGGGTTTGAATTTCTGGGGTTGGGTTTTTAATAAAGATATTTGAGTGTTTATATGTGTATTTCTATGTATTCATGTCATTGAGTAACACTTACATAATTAGCAAATAAATTGCTTACTTTGGGGTTAGGTCAATTTGTGTAATTTATATACCGATATTATTTTTATTATTCTGATATAAAGTTTGTTTGTAATTAAATAATCCATCCAAGCGGCACCTATGCTTATAAGTATTTCATAATTAAAATAAAATAAAATTTACCTCAGAATGTTGATCGATTCTTATGTTTACTAGGACTCACCTATACAATATTCAATATTATGATACTGTTACGCTTGCACGAATATGTAGGGGAAAATTGGATGAAGTCATATAAATAATAGTGACTGCATATTTTTAAAATTTTTTATATACAAGGGTATGTGAAGAAAATATAAAATTTACTTTGCTAATATAATACAGTGACATAGTAGAAAATCTAAAAAATATTATTAAATTCCCACGACGTATATAGATAGAATTTACTAATTTTGCTCCGATTTTCAAAAATCGAGTTTTCATTAGATCTTCACGGTTTAAGATGTCGTCACGGTTTAATATGTCTATGTATGTATGCGTGTGCAAACATCGCACTACTTTTGAACGGCTTGACCTATCGAAACAAAGTTGATGGCATTTAATTGGACTCCAACCAACTTAGACTGTCTAAAGATTTTAACCAATTTGGTTTAGAAAATTTTGAGAAATTTGGAATATCAAAAAATTTTTTGACCAAATAGCATTTTTTTAAAATAACTTCTAGGTTAATGTACCGACTGAATACAAAATCTAATCGGCTCTTTTCCTCAAAAAACTGCGTCCCTTCCATAAATTGAACTAATAATTTTTGGACCTTTTGCAACAATTTAGTACGTAAAAAACTACGTCAAATACCATTTCAATTATCGAATCAAGTTCCCAAAAGTTACAGCTTTATATATATAATTTAGGGTGATTCAAAAAAAAAAAATTTTTTTTTTCTTTCAAACAAGCTCAAAAGTTTCATTTGGGTGTAAAAAAATTACTGTGAAAAGATGAGCTCTTAATATTAATATTAAGGTTGTTCTCATCGCATTTTTTTAATTCCCATAAGAATAACATGGGAAAAATTTTTTTTGCTTCTTCTGATTTTTGTACCGTTTAAACGACTGCTTGACTTATAAATTGCTATTCTAATCTTTATAGAGAATTGAACGCTCTACAAAAAAGGCCTGAATCAATTTTTTGATTTGTCCACGCGTTCAAAAGTTATTCAAGATCAAAGTTCAATTGTTCAAAAATTTGATCGAATTTTATAAATTACATCAAAACTGTTGGTTTCAGAGTCAAAATAAAAATCAAATTTTTTGTCAAATATAAATTAGACTTCTGATAAATGTTGACCAATAATTTTTTTTTTTTCAATCAAATCAATATGATGCTTTTAAGGAATTTTTTTTGCAATAAATCAAAAAATAAACAATTTTATTCTATTATTACGTTCACATTCATTTTATTAATAAGTTCTGTTTAAAAAATTGCTTGTCTATTTACATTAAATAATTATGATTGATGTGATTTTTTATAACAATTTGGAAAATAATAATAATAATAATAATAATAATAATATTTATTCCATTGCTATAAGATGGAACATAAATAAATAAATATCTTTAAAAAAATTTTTGTAATTTCAGATACAAATGGCCAATTTGTTCTTTTAAATTTTCAGTCGATAAACACTATTATTTTCTTGCTCCGTCGATAAAAAAATTATTTCCCAATAGATGGAGCTCAGAGCTTCAGAGCTATGTTATTATTATGATAAACATACTGAACCAAAATTTTTTGTCCTTAGCATTTTTATTTTAACAAAGTCAGAGTTATTTGCAGTTATTATTATCTATTACATAATATTAATTAAAAAAATTATTTGAGCTTAATTTCAAGTTAACCATGGATTACTTGAGTTGTATTGTGAGTGATCCAATTGAAAATTTTAGTGGACGCAAACTTCCTAGTTTGGTAGAGGTTATGTCGGTATTTCTTTACCAAAAAAAAGTTTTAAAATTTCAACATAAACACAGTATTAATTTGACAATAACGAAAGTTCAAGAAAAGTGGTCCGAAGCTGGTATTCCAACGTGTGGAGAGCAATTTGCGCGAAAAAAACTTTCAAATTTATTAGATGAAGTCAAAAAGATACAGAAGAATTATAAGCGCAAAAAATCAGTAGCACAAAAGAAGAAAGAATCAAATTTTTCTCAAAAATTAAAAAAATTATTTGATATCGCCAAACTGAACGTCAATAAATACATTGATGAAGAAAAAAAGTTGTTCTTGGCCGGGCAAAGATCAAAAAATCGATTCGGATTTATTGATAATAACACTTTAACACAACAAGAAGATCAAAATCAAGATATAATGGTTGTAGATTCGGCTGGTAAGTTTATATTACAATTTATACTTACATTGATAGAAGGATTTCTTAGTATTTAAGAAGATTTCTTTGTATTTAAGAAATCATTTCTTAAACATCATTTCTTTGTATTTAAAAAATATTTCTTAGTATTTAAGAATTATTTCTTAAATACTAAGAAATATAAATACTAAGAAATATAAATACTAAGAAATATTTTTTAAATGCTAAGAAAAAATGTTAAAGAAATAATTTCTTAAATGCTAAGAAATCCTATCAGTATACTTTGTCAATCAACTATAACTATCGGTTTTATATAAACAACTTTTGCTATTTAGATGCAGATGAACCTGCTGTTGATATGATGCTTGCTACCCAAAAATCCGCAGTATTACTGTCTGGTTTATCAGCAACAACATCTAGTCAGACATCAAATGTTGTATCTGACTTTGAAAATCAGCTAAGTCAACAGTACCAACCAAACAAAATTGATGTGATGACACCCGAATTATGTGCAGCACTAGATCGAGCAAAAGTAACAAATAGAAATGCTACTTTTATTTTAGCTGCTACTTTTAAGAGTGTAGAAATCGATCTTTCTACTCTCAATTTAAGCTACAGTACAATTTATCGAGCGCGCATCAAACATAGATCAAACATTGCGCAAGATTTGAAAAAAGAATTCCGTTCTGATGATCGTTATGTTGTCCACTGGGACGGTAAAATTTTGCCCGATATAGCTGATTCACAGTCTGTTGACCGTTTAGCAGTTCTACTTTCTGTCTCTGGAGTTGATCAGCTTCTTGGAGTCCCTAAAGCTGATAGTGGAACTGCTTATCAACAAGCTTTAGCTGTTATTTCGACGTTGAATCAATGGAACATTGCTCCTTACGTAAAAGCAATGTGTTTCGATACTGCAGCTGTCAACACAGGTAAACTTTATTTAATAATTACAAGTACTTATGACATTATTGTATTTGATTTCTACTGCATGACTTCAGCGTGAGCGTAGGTATGCTCTCTTCTCGCTTTAAAATCAAGATCTCATGTTTTTATATATTTTTATCTGTTCTTGTTGTAGGCATTTATAAAGGTACATGTGTTCAAATTGAAAAAGCATTGGGGAGAAAATTGGTGTGGCTTCCTTGTCGTCATCATGTATTAGAAATTGTTTTACGAGGAGTTTTTGAAGTTTTTTGGACCACTACATCTGGTCCTAACGTGCCGATTTTCCTTCGTTTTAAAAAAAAATGGGATGACATTGATCGAACCAAATATAAAAGTGGAATAGAGGATGAAACTGTGGCAAACGCTTTAAATGAAGATAAGATGAAAATTATTAATTTCATTAATGATTGCTTACAGGTAAAAATTGTTCATTATATTTCCTTGATACAATCAAAACTAATACTTTCAACTTATGTTTATTAATTTGGTCTTTTAGATGTCTCAGCCTCGAGATGATTACCGGGAGCTTTTGGTATTATCTTTAGTTTTTCTTGGTAGTTGTCCAACCGATACGTACACTTTCAAGCGTCCTGGTGCTATGCATCATGCGCGATGGATGTCAAAAGCTATCTATAGTTTGAAAATGTTTATTTTCCGGGATCAATTTCATCTTTCCCCTCGTGAAATAATAAGTTTACGTCAAGTGTGTATCTTTATAATTTTATTTTACATTGAAGCTTGGTACACGGCAACATCTGCTATTCTGGCACCTCACAGAGATCTAGAGTTGATGAAAAATTTGATTTTAAATAAAAAAATTGACTCGGAAGTATCACAAGAAGCTTGCAGAAAGATGAAAGAACATTTGTGGTATTTAAATGACGAGTTGGCCACAATATCATTATTTGATGACAATGTTCCGATCTATATTAAAAAGAAAATGCTTTATGCTATTAACACTCGAGAGGGCTCTACATTAATGGAGCAGCGATATCATGTAGATGTAAATTTAAAATCGTTATTAGATAACGATTTAAGCGACTTTGTTTCGAAAAACTCATTGGAGTTATTTAAAAAATTTGATTTACCCTCTGATTTCATAGAAAAAGATATTTCTACATGGCCTAATGATGACAGCTACAAAATATGTCTGGAATTTTTCAAAACTTTGAAAGTAACGAACGACGTTGCTGAACGGGGTGTTGCATTAATTGAAGAATATAACCGCTGCCTAACTAAAGATGAAGAACAGTTGCAGTATTTGTTGCAGGTTGTTCGGGGCCATCGACAACGTTTTCCAAATTGTTATAAAAAATCACTTCAATCATAAATATTTAGTGTAAATAGACAAGCAATTTTTTAAGCAGAACTTATTAATAAAATGAATGTGAACGTAAAAATAGAATAAAATTGTTTATTTTTTGATTTATTGCAAAAAAAAATCCTTAAAAGCATCATATTGATTTGATTAAAAAAAAAAAATTATTGGTCAACATTTATCAGAAGTCTAATTTATATTTGACAAAAAATTTGATTTTTATTTTGACTCTGAAACCAACAGTTTTGGTGTAATTTATAAAATTCGATTAAATTTTTGAACAATTGAACTTTGATCTTGAATAACTTTTGAACGCGTGGACAAATCAAAAAATTGATTCAGGCCTTTTTTGTAGAGCGTTCAATTCTCTATAAAGATTAGAATAGCAATTTATAAGTCAATCAGTCGTTTAAACGGTACAAAAATCAGAAGAAGCAAAAAAAATTTTTCCCATGTTATTCTTATGGGAATTAAAAAAATGCGATGAGAACAACCTTAATATTAATATTAAGAGCTCATCTTTTCACAGTAATTTTTTTACACCCAAATGAAACTTTTGAGCTTGTTTGAAAGAAAAAAAAAATTTTTTTTTTTTTGAATCACCCTAATATATATATATATATATATATATATATATATATATATATATATATATATATATATATATATATATATATATATATATATATATATATATATATATATATATATATATATATATATATATATATATATATATATATATATATATATATATATTAATATTTTGTTGTTTACAAGAACATCATTTCATATTTGTAAAATAAATTTCAGACTAATACACCCATTGATCTCTATTACTCAAAACACTTTGTCTAAAACTAAAACTTGGATAAAATCGATTAATTCGTTCGGGATTCATCAATAGCAATTTTTTTTGTATTTCTTTGTCCTTTTTCAGCCAATTAATTTTTTTTGTAGTTAGTAAAATATTTTAGGTTCTAAATTGCATTCAATAGCATTCAATAGCATTCAAAAGATTAAAATCGACCATTATTTTTAAATTAACTAGCTTTTAAAAAATTGAAATACTGCCAATTTTATAAACTGTTATTTTTTTTAACTCTTCGAGCTTAAAACCTCAATTTAGCACGAAGTTTCAGGGATGGCCTGCAGAGTTAACCAATTTACAAATTTTCTTGAATATAGGAATTTGAATATTACATATGACTCTAAAATACTATAAACATTTTGCACGCCTCATAACTCAAAGCTTTTGAAGTAGTGTTTCACTTCTAATTCGTTAAAATCAAGCACTTTGGTAAATTTAAAATGCCTGTATGATCACAAATTTTTTTACTGTTATTTTATAAATGTACATTTATAAATGTCATTTTTTTACATTTATACTGTTACGTGCATCAGGCTCGTAATTGTAAGAAAATGCTACCTATATTTATTATATAGTATAAAAGTAATAATACACGATGTATTTACAACACTAAGGTACAATAAATACATTACGATGAAATACGTAAATACACTGATAAGCTAACGTAAATACACTATACACACTGGTCACACTAGCTGTACTAACACCAAACTTAACCGCCTACGCTGCATCACTAAAACACTTCTCTTATTCACTGTATTACACACTGTTCACTTCGCTTCGCACTGGTCGCAAGATTACTCGCAACACTACTGTGACATGAGTTAACCTAAATTAAGAAAACACTAATTAATTTATTTATATTCATTAAAAATTATTTTATGTAGTTATTTCCACAGAACAAATTAACTTAAATTAATTAATGTAGTTATTTCCACAGAACAAACACGATAACTACCAAAAATACGGATGGTCTCGATACCGGGTTTTTCATTATTTCTAGAATTTCATACTATTTCACGTGTTTCGTATGTTATGTCAATTCAATACCGTGTTTGTTTTTTTTTATAAAACAATATATATTAACAATTTTTTTCTCCATTTCTTATTCGTAAGATAGCAACAAGCTGATGGCTCCTGATGAAAAAAAAAACTATCGCCTACAGACACGAAAGATGTTAATGGTGCTATCCGTTGTTATTCGTGTTGCAGAATGACAATGCCACACGCATAGGTCTACCGACTACCTTACCCTCTAAATCGGAACACGACAATGACAAACATTGACGCTATTGCGGCAGGAATGTGTAAGGCGGTGGTACCAAGTACCCATGCGAGACGTTGTGGAACTCTACCAAGCTATGAAAGGTTTTTTGCAAAATATACTTTATTTTGTTAAAATAAAAAAAGCTTTAAGTAAGTCTTACCTATTCCTGTTGCAATGTTAGAGCTCATCTCTAAAGGACATAGATTTATTATCGTTCATGCCGGAGAAGGCTTTGTGGAAAATGCTTGTTTGGTTTTCAAGTCGCAAACAAAAAGTCGTGATTACCACGATGACATGAATCACACAAATTAAAAAAAATGGGTTTTAGAAAATTTGGCTCCCAATTTGAAGGCGTCCAGTCTAATTATAATGGACAATGCTCAAATCATAATAAAAGTGTCAGAAAACCCCCAAACACAAACAGTAGAAAAAATGAAATAATTGATTGGTTAAGAATCAACAATATTGAATATTCGGAAGAATATTATACAAGATCACAACTTTAAGAATTAGTAATTAGAAATAAACACGAACCAGTGTATACTGTCGACGCTATTCTAAAATGACTGGGAAGGTAATAGCTTAAAAGTTCTACTAGATCCTTTAAGACATTAATAAAGTGACATTATAATATATTGTTATTATTAACCGAATTTAAAAAGGAGGAGCATATCAATATGTCTTAGTTTTTTTTTAAATATTTTATGTATATTATTCGATTGGAAAATTCTTTTTTGATTGAAAGGTATACTTCACAAGTGGTCTTGTTTTAATTTGGCTGGTCTGACGCAGGGTTTCCGGAGATACAAGACATAAGAAGTCGGTTGTTTTGCAATTTTATTGCGATTAAATGATTAAATATAATATTTTAAGTATATTCAGTATTGGTTAGGTATGACGATCTCTGTAATTTAGATAAATACCAATGTGAATTGGCCAGAAGAGATATAAGTTACTTCATAGAAAGAGAGGCTACTTCTAGTTGAATATAACTAGTTATTAAGCGTTAAGCGAGTGAAATTAAATTGAATTTGTATAGCGAATTTTCTGGTGTTTTGAGATTATGTGCCCATTTAATTTTACTTATTTTTTCTCAGATATTGCGTTTAGCACTGTAACACACATTGTGATCTCAATCCTATTGAGATGGGGGGATCCATAAAATGAAATGAAATGAAAAGTAGTCCAATCAAATATCAGAAATAATACGGAATGCTTTCAATTCCATTCCTGTAGATGAATGGGGCAATCATTGCGCCCACGTAAAGAAATTAGAAGAAGAGTATCGAAAAATAGATACTAATTTGGACCAACCTTTTATCGTACAATTATACTCTGAGAGTGACGAAAGCAGTGACGATGATGATTTCAAGATGAAAATGATGAACATATTGACAATTTGCAACCTCTCGAGATAGTTCATGGCGGAAATAATTAGAGCAAACAATTTTAGTTTTTATTTTATTTTATGTATATTTGTAAAGTTTTAATTTTATTTAATAAATCCTATTATCCAAACATTTCTTTTTTTATAAGATAAGATACCAAACAAGCAGATGGCTCTTCTGATGGAAAGAGAAATCATCGCCTATTGACACCAAAAATATCAATGGTGCGTTGCTATCCGTATGGCGGGATGGCATGCCACATGCATAAGTGTACCGGTTACATAAGCCTCCAAACCGGAACATGACCATGACAAGCACTAAATGCTATTGTGTCAGGAATAGTAAAACGGAGGTACCAATCACCTGGGCAAGACGTTGCGAAACCTACCACCTAATAGTCACGAAAGTAGTGACAAGTTTAGTTTAGTTTTTATTTCGTCTTTGACGACCTGTTTGGCAAAACGGCAGTCAAATTAATTAAATTTCGTTTAAATTTAACCAAAAACAAAGGGATTTTGTTTGTTGGTAACCCTGATTTCACACCAACGCCCTCATGCAAATGTCATCCAAGTGCCAAAAGATCCTTGTAGCACTATAGAAACATACAAGCGTCGATTTACGACGAATGTTCAATCAATCATCAGTGACTTATGTAGTATAGTGCGCACGGAACTAGTTGGCCGCGCGTTAGGTATGTGAACGGTGGGGCGGAGAGGCAGGGGCGCTTGCTGTCATTACTCAGTGCGGCGCCGTACTTTGCGACGGCAACACGCGTTGAAAGTTCCGGCTAGTTTAGACAAAACGCACATAAGATTGCAATAGCGAGATGAGTCCGCCGATAAAAAGACAATCTAAGGAAATAATATTTAAAGTGCATACATTTTTTAATAAACGGAAAGCCGATGTCAATAGTTTAGACTATAAAACTGATGCGAATATACATAAACTAGTAACAGAAGCAACAGGGATATCAGAACGAAGTGTTAGGAGAGTGATTGCTGAAAGTAAAAAATCGTTGCAAAATACAGGGGAAGCAAGATTTAGTTCTCCACGTAGACCAAAAGAAATAAAAAAGAAAATACAAGTTGATGACTTTGATTTAGCAATGATAAGAAGAAAAATAAATCAGTTTTATACGGTAGAGAAAAAAATTCTAAGTCTACGAAAACTAAATGCTGTGTTAAAAGAGGATAATATTTTAGACTGCGGATTGACTTTTTTATGAACACTTTTGCATAAACTGGGATATTCATTTAAAAAATGTAAATCGAAGATACCTTTTAATAGAGAGACCAAATATTGTTGAATGGCGAGTGAAATATATGAGGGCTATAAGAAAATTCAGAGAAGACAAACGAAATATATTCTTTTTGGACGAAACTTACGTTAACCAAAGTCACAATGTCCAAAAATGTTGGCAATCTTCGTCGGAGCCTGGAATTTATACAGATATAGGCAAAGGAAGGCGTTTGATAATAGTTCACGCTGGTAGCCGGAACGGGTTAGTTGACGATGCTTTGCTAATTTTTAAATCAGATTCAAAAACGGGGGATTATCATGGAGACATGAACTCTACAAATTTTTACAACTGGGTTGATCAAAAATTAATACCTAAACTTCCACCTAACTCAGTCATAGTTATGGATAATGCTGCCTATCATTGTGTGCAAGTTGAGAAGAAACCGACTATGTCCAGTTTGAAAATTAATATGCAGAACTGGTTGCAAAATCATAATGTAACATTTTCTCCCACGATGATCAAAGCTGAACTCCTGAGGTTGATTAATGCGACCCAATCAGAAAAAATATTCAAGATTGACGAACTTCTGAAAGCTGCATATCATCCAGACCTCAACCCGATCGAGCTTGTGTCGGCAAATATTAAAAATTGCCTGGCCAGAGATCACATTAATGCTACATTGGACGAGAAAATGACAATACTAACAAGGCTATTTTCCGAATTCTCTGCCGAACAATGGCAAAAATGCGATGACCACGTACAAAAAAATGAACAGGAATACTGGAATCATGATATGAAATTTGATACTATGATGGACCAAATCATTATAAGTTTACAAGATGATTCTGAATCAAGTTCAGAGAGTTCAGAATTAAGTGATTCTGAGAATTGAGTTTGTTTGTTTGTTTGAACGTGGTAATCCCAAAAACTACTAAACCGATTTGAATAATTCTGATTTTTATTATATAATACACATATTTAATACACATCCATAACTCATCATTATCTCGTTTCGTGGTCATTTGGAGGCAAAAGCAAAGCTTTCGTCCAAGAAACTTGTTGTTCTGAACAGGGCAAAACAGTCGATTGTTTGCGACTCTACAAGTCACAAATCAGGCTTCATAGGAGTACTGTTCTCATCTTTGGCCAGGGGCTCCACAATACCAGCTCCTTCCTCTTGAACGCATTCAACGCAGAGTGTCTTCAATGCCGATCACGATAAACGTATACTGATGACTCAGCCTGAACTAAATACTTTTCGTAACTTCCACTGACACGTGTTTCGTTGAAGGTCGAGATAGAAAGAGACCCATAGATAGAGAGAAAGGGACCCAACACAAAGGCGACACATTACCCTTATACCTGCTTTTCTAATATCGGCGGCAATAGTAGAATATTTTAGAAAAATATACGAAAAACACGTGGTGGTGCACGAAAACGGAACGAATAATACTTTTTGACGCTCGTACGCCAAAACTATTGATTTTATGAAAAAAAAATATTAGTACATAAAGTGTAGGAAATTTCCTCTAATTTAATTTAGTACACGAATGTACTATCGTAAAATGCGTCGTAAAGGAGATATTCCCAAAAAACCCTTTTTAGGCGCCATTTTTCAATATGGCGGCGCGAGTGGCGGAGATACGAGGTGGCAAAGTTGAAATTCAAAAAGAGCATACCGAAATCCATAAAACAAGCAATTTTCAAAACTACCGGAAAACTTTCCAGGTAAAACTACCAAATTACTGAACTAACATTACAAAGTTCAATTTGTATTTATTTATTCTTTTCAATAAATGAAAAAATATTGTTCACGATATCTTCAGATTGGTCATCACTGTCTAAGCTCATGTGCATTGCGAGCAGTTGACAACCCGCCCCCTTACCCCTGTCACCACCTAAGGCGCGGCCAACTAGTTCCGCGCGCACTATACGTAAGATCTTACGTAGTATTGTATAAAGATGTGCGACTGTTACTGATTCCAATAATCGAATGATTTGATACTACTAATATTAATATTCGAATACAAAAACAATCGATCGCTAATTTGCAAATTCGAATAAAACCGCAAGTTCATTCATTTGCTTCTCCATACAAAACTGGTCTGTATTCTCGTACAATAAAGTTTACTTTTAATTGATATTCATAGTAATAATTAAATAGTTACTGATTTGCGAACCGCTAGTTTACTCATTCAGTTTGCCATACAAAATTGACCGTCTTTTCCATACTATAAAGATTACTTTTAAGTTTTATTTGATAACATAAATTAGTTAAATTAGTTTTTACAATCAAAATATTTCTATATGGGTGCAACAAAAACTACGATATTCGAATACAAACTAGTAATTATCGTTAATTTCGATTATTCAATTTACTCACGAAACTGGGTACTTATTCACAGTACATAGAGTTTACTTTTAGATGAGGTTCCGAATATTCGAGTATATAAACTAGTAGTAATGAAATTTGAATCGAAAGAATGAGACGACGGCTTTTCAAATTCGAATGAGTTATAAGGTTATTTGAACAATTTGAATGATTTCTACAATCGAATAATTCCAATAATTTCATTCACAATCGCCCATCTTTAGTATTGTATACTCTTTGACGTAAGATTCCAAAATTTTGTATTTTTGGGTTAACCAAAAAATTATTTTTATTGCATTTTAAATCTATTTAATTAAACTATCTATTAAACATAAATTTGGTTTTTTGATTGTGGGTATTAATATCACACTTTATGTTTATTCTAATTTTTAAAGTTGTGAGTAATTTAACGCACCGGCACAGAACCAATAATTAATACCAAAAAACGGTGTCTGTATTCTATTATCAAAGGAGAAAAGTTACAAATGGAAATAATAAATTGTTAGTTTCATTGTAGATAAAAGTCGGTAGGTAATAAACATCCAAAAAGTATATATAAAGGTTAAGGTACCCTTATAATATCAGATTGCAGAGGAACGAGACGTATTATTAATTGATAATATGAGTGACCCTGACGTGATTATAATGGACGTAGAAGAAGAATCAGAGCCCAAGCCGTGTAAATCTTCCAGTACCGAAACAAAAAAGTCAATCTCACATTTACCTTGGATTGAGAAGTATCGCCCCCATACGTTTACAGATATCGTGGGCAACGAAGATACAGTGTCAAGGCTTGAAGTTTTCGCCAGAACGGGCAACGCTCCTAATATAATAATCGCGGGCCCTCCAGGTGTGGGCAAGACCACCACCATCCTATGCTTGGCCCGTGCGCTACTTACCTACCTACCTCTACCGATATGGGCTCTGTTCTACCGAAATATAACGATTTTTCTACGATTTCACAGTATACATGGAAATTCTCCCGATTTTACACTTTTAAGTTGGCAACCCTTTTCATTTATGTTTAATGTTACGGGGAAGCCCTCAATAGTATGGACCTAGTGCAGAATGTAGTTCATATTTTGGGGAATACCCTTGACACCCTTGTGTCCTACAATTCGATGTTTTAAGGGGCTTCCCGCTCGGGAATTTACCTGTCTAGTATATATAAACAGTAATTCGGTTTTATTTTTTAATTAATTTTCTTGACTTTGAAGAGTAAGTACCTAACCGAAAGAATCCTTACAAAATCAGATAATTAAGTTAAAATGTCGTCTGACGAGGAGCCAAGCACAAGTGCGAGTGTAAGAAGAAAAAAATATCTACAATATTATAGAAAAGAATGAGAAAAAGAATTTCCAGGTTGGCTGCAAGGTAGTCGTAAAGGCGAAAGCTATGCCTATTGTATGAATTGTAATAACGATATCAACATCACATCAGGAAAAGACGCTATAAATAAACATAGTTCTTCACAAGCACACTCAGTATCATCAAAGAATATAAAATCACAACCGAAGATATCATCATTTACTGTGACCAAAACTCAAAAATCTGATATACTGGTTAAGCAAGGTAATTTTTTTAGTTATTTAATTTACTATTTACATTGTTATATTATTTTGTTCTCTACATATCGGTTTATAGAAGCAGTGGATATAATTATACCCTAATCGCTACTAGACATACTAGATATATCTACGTTATTTTAATTCTTTATTTTTAATTTCAGGTGAAATAAGATTAGCCTTGTTTGTTGCTGAACACAATCTACCATTCACTATTATGGAACACCTACCGCAGT
Source organism: Apodemia mormo (assembly GCA_036924255.1). Taxonomy (NCBI): domain Eukaryota; kingdom Metazoa; phylum Arthropoda; class Insecta; order Lepidoptera; family Riodinidae; genus Apodemia; species Apodemia mormo. The sequence goes on from JAUPFN010000022.1 coordinate 28,578,376, forward strand.
TGATGCAAGTCGTTTGTCGTGATTCAAAAATAGCAAAAGAAATAAAATGCTCTTCAACCAAAACTCATGACATAATTGATCATATTATAGGTAAAGAAAGTTTCAATAATTTATGTGAAGATCTAGGGCAAACTAAGTTTTCGCTTATTATTGACGAGTCCACTGATCTTAGTACGACCAAACACTTGTGCTTAGTTGTGAGATATGCGAAAATGAATCGTATTAAAGATTGTTTTTTAGTTCTTATTCCATTAGAAGAAGCTAATGCAGCAACCTTATTTGAACACATTGTAAATTTTTTTAGAAGCAATAACATTCCATATAAAGATAATTTAATAGGTTTTGCATCTGACGGGGCAAACGTAATGATGGGACGTAATAATTCTGTTGTAACATTGCTGCAAAATGAAATTCCTAACATTTTTATACTTAAATGCGCCTGCCATTCGTTTCACCTTTGCGCGTCATATGCTTGTACCAAATTGCCAAGTTTTATAGAGGATCTTGTAAGAGACATTTACAACTACTTTTCTTCTAGCCCAAAAAGAGTGGCAGAGTTTAAAAACTTTCAAATATTTTGCGACTTAAAAGTACATAAAATACTTCACCCCTCTCAAACACGCTGGTTATCAGTACATGCAGCAGTGAAGAGAATATTGGAACAACTCTCTGCTCTTAAACTATTTTTTGTAGACCAAATATCTAACAACGATCATCTTTTAGTTCCAGAACATATATTACAGAAGCTCCAAGATCCTACTACGATATTATTTTTGGAATTTTTAGATTTTGTATTACCATTACTTACCGATTTAAATAAAGAAATGCAAGCAAAACACCCGAAAATTCATAATTTATATGAAAAAATAACTGGAACATTAAAAACTATTTTTGATTGTTTTTTAAAAAGAGAATATTTAACTAGCACTCCAATCGAAAATGTTGATTTTAAGAATCCCAGAATTTTTATGGATATTGATGACGTATACTATGGTGCTGCTGCGTCTAATACACTACTAAGTAGTTCAGAAAATCTAAACTCAGATCAAGTAAATTTGTTTAAATGCAGATGCCTAGATTTTTATATCGAAGCTTGTAAGCAAATAACCACGCGGTTTCCATTGAAAAATAACCCAATAAAAGGTTTAGACATAATTGATCCAAAAAATGTTAAAATTGGCAAAACTGCTTCGATAGTTCCTGTGAGTAGGCTCTTTTCCAATATTGTTCACAGCAACGATTTCCAGGAAATTGATACAGAGTGGCGCATTTTAAGAAATTGTGAACAAATCAAAACATTTCCTTGTGATGTAGAACTATTTTGGGATGAAGTAAGTTTACTAAAGCGTGGCGATGAAACTCAAATGTTTTCATTGTCTAATTTCACCTTTAATATTTTATCACTTCCCCATTCATCCGCTAACGTTGAACGCATATTTTCACATATTAATATTTTAAGAACAAAGCAGCGAAATAGGCTTTCCACTGAATCAATCACTAGTCTATTACATTCAAAACGACTCTTTAATACAGCTAATTGTTACGATTTTGAAATTAATTCGAAGATGACCGCGGCTATGGCCAAAGAATATTGGTATAAAAAATAATTATGATTGTTACAAATTAGTCTGTAAGTTTATTTTTAAAAACGAATTTTATTGAATATTGTATTTTTTTTTTTGTCAAATACCGATTTTGGGTATAAATGTACCGATTTTAGCTGGCAATTCTACCGATCCGCTCTATGACGTTCGAGACCACTGTATTGTACATTGTTCTACGTCTAATTAATCTGTGGAGTGTGGACCACAGAACAATATATGGTGTGGACTGTGTCGTATTCTGTGCTGTGGTTGATGATTGAATTCAGATTCTATATAGTGTATAATCTATGATCAGATTCATTGATATGTTGACTGTCGATACTGGAGTTATTTGTTGTCTACTTTTCTGTTTATTTAACAAATAGCTTTGTTACTGAAGGCATTAGTGAAAAACGACTTAATTGTTCATAGTGTTTTCCTTGTTTAAATGCCCTTAAAAAGCACAATGGTGTATGCGGTTCGGTGAAAGTGTTAGTGACCGTGAGGCAGGTGATTTGGTTTGGACGAAGTAGGCGAGGATGGGCGTGGGCTTGCAGCCGCTGGAGTTTACCGAGTGCCTGGCCGATAGCCCGCACTTCCGTGAGAACCTCCAGCGACACGAAAAGGAGTTAGAGCGTACCAGTCAACAAATCAAGAGGCTTATCAAGGAAGTCAAGGATGTGGTCCAAGCTGCGAAACGTAAGTATTTTCTTTACTCATGATATTTATTTACCAACTCTCCGTTTGTCATTTTTATTTCATGTAGGAAATGTCTTTTCTGTTTCAATAACAATTAAAACAAATTATGTCCATTTTTCTATAAATGTTATTTTAGGATGAGAATGAAGTAATACGTCGAACAGTTACCACTATATGTATCGTAATCAATGATAGCTACCTTTGTCTTTTTTGGCCTGTGTTTATTGAAAACATTGTTATCTAACAATAGAGCATAATAATTGTTTAACTGGGTGTACTTATGTACTGAATGGTATGTTCTCTTTAATTTTCCCCTTTACACGGTATGCCCTTGGTTGTGATCCAATTATATTCACAATACTTCTATTTGTTTTCAATGTTTGTTATTTAAATGTTTGGAGCAGATTGATAATTTCTATGTTCAGCACTTATAGTTTATTTAATATAATATGTATATTTGAGCAATGATTTACATTGTTTTCTTTATGTAACAAGTACAAATCTTTCAAATGTAAGATACTGTTAAACATTGTCCAATACATGCTATCAACTATAAAGGAGGTGGCATGTGTTACCAGGTTAGGTGTGGAAGTGTATATCGCTGACACTGGCTTGTGACTGTATGTGCACAACAGATTGGAGACAATATAGTCTTGAGGATGAGTCATATATTTGATTTGTTTGTCAGTCCATAATTAACACCAACGCAAAAATTCAAAGGAAACAAAGAGTAGCTATTAGTATTGCCTTATCAGTATGTTGATGGTTTTTGTGCATGTGCTTCAGCTGTTTGGGCTCACAATTGTGTTGTTATCTCCATAGTGAAGGTCAAATGTATTACAAACATTTTAAAGTATTACAATTTTCGGGTTAATTGCTATGTTAATTTCACAATTTTTGTTACAAAACTATGTACAGTTATTAAACTTTTAAATTATAAATATTGATGTCTAACTTTAAGTAATGTTTTGGAAATAATATTTGTTGTGTGACTCATAGCTTCCTAGTAATACCACAGGTCATAACATTTTATATGTATCCAAATTCATAAAGTGTATTGGGATCACATTTATCCAAATTGATTAAGTGTAGAGTTCTGCATTGTCTCACACGGGTCTGGTACCACTGCCTTTCCTATTCCTGCCGCAATAGTGTCAGTGCTTGTCACTGTTGTGTTCCGGTTTGTAGGGTAAGGTGGCCGGTAAACTTATGCATGTGGCATTAGACCACACCACAAGATAGCAACACACCATTAACATCTATGGTGTCTATAGGCGATGGTTGTCTCTTTCTATTAGAAGACCCATCTGCTTGTTTGCTGTATTATGAAATAAAAAAAAATAAAAAACGAAAAGTAATATACAGTGAAAACTCTTCATAACAAATCTTAAGAAAACAAGCATTTATTTCCATTATCGAGGGTTAACCCTATAAGAAGCATAGAAAAAATAATAATCAAAGGGAATTGAACACAGTATATGGATGTTTGGCTGCATGAGTCCATTATTAATTCATTTATTGACTAGTATTTTTTGTGATTCATATCTCAACAAAACTAATTGTAATAAAAAAGTAGTAGGAAAGTGTAATAATATGTAGTATTTACATGGTAAAAGTTGTACACTTGTTATTACAAAAGTTACATGTGAGTAAGAGGTGTAGTTCATTATCCGTTCACACCACCAGCCATTTTCGCATTTTTTTCTAAAAAAACATGGACCGTTACGCGCACACGTTCCGAGTTCGTTCCGGTGGACCGTGGTCACAAAAATGATTTATGAGTTGCTTGGATTGAATCCGATACTGTAAAGCATATATTTTTAAGAGGTCTTGAGCACTGCAATAAACTGGTGTGAGAATTGTTTAATTTAAATATCTTAAGCTACAAAATAATTCAGGTGTAACACAACACTTTGAGAAAAATATAACTTATAATAGGATTTTTAATTTAAAAAGTAAATCGATGACCTATGCTTTTTATATTTTTTTATATAATTGATAAACATATACGGAAAAAAATAAACAACATGTATTATAGTACAAAAATATTTATTTACATTTTTTTTTTTTTTTTCATAATTAATACATAGTTTTTTTCGTAATTTTTAAATAATTTATTTCTCTTTCAATTTAACAGCTATTTTAATTATTTTTAAATATTGTTAAGGATATTTCACATTCACATCATATGATTTTTTTGAGATCATAGATATCAACACTAAAATTTACGAAAATAAATTAAAATAGGTACCGTCATACCCAAAGCGCTGGTATCATCAAGTTGGTTGTTAACGAAAAATATTTTTATTAATTGATATTTACGTTTTTTTTTAAAATGAGTATCTAAACTGTTAGATCTTGAAATAATCTTGATTATAAATAAAGTTTAAATGTTGATTAATACGCCAAAACACTTTTAAATTAACCTGTATCATAAACTGCAACCAACACATAACACACAGCACAAATCAAAATGACGGACTAAGTTCTTTTATTTTTCCCCAAGAGTGTATTTGAAAAAGAATGCCAATTTGATGTTATTCTTTACAATGTTTCGTTCGAAAACGATAAAATACTATAGAGTATTGTATTAAAACTGGTAAATAGTGAAAACATTGTTTTTTTGGGTGAAGTTAGCGTTGGTCCTTATAGAGACCATAGTGTATTAACGGAGTTTTCTCAGAGATCGCATTAGTTACCAAAGTGATGTGAGCGGTTATAACAAACAAAACTAATGGACAAGTAAATAAGCAAAACAGAATTCACATTATCTCTGTAGTAAAGCGAATGATTTTGTGGTTACTGCTATCACATTGACACATCACAGTGAAATGCTGCAACACACCAGAAAAACAATAGATTCGTCCAAAAAATTGGACTAGTCAAACAAATTGGAATTAATGCTTTATTCATTTATATATAAACTAGCTGTTGCCTGCGACTTCGTCCGCGCGGACTTGGTTTACTCTGCACTGCTTCTCCCCTGTAGGTGATAGCGTGAATATATGTAGCCTATATGTTGACCCGAACTGTTAGTAATATTCATGCAAAATTTGAAGTAAATCCATGCAGTACTTCTGGAGTTTACCCTGGACATACATACAGACAAACAGGCAAAAATTCTAAAAACTATATTTTTGGCTTCGATATCGATTATAGATCACGCACCAAGTATTCTCTTAAGAAAATATTCAATGTATAGTTTTGACTTTCCTACAATTTTATTATATGTATATAGATAAACTGGTTCTTTATGCTTGTATTCAATCAGATTGGTTTTATCTATTTGTTGAATCAGAACAGTGGTACTACAAAACTAGAAATAAATAAATAAGTATTATTAAGTATACAATGTACAATATTTAAGACTCAATTCACCATTTAAAATCAAGCACTTTTTTAAATGTGGCAACTAATTGTCAGAAGTATGCTACACGCTGAAATGTTAGGGTAGACATAATATGTAGACATGGGTAGGTGATGCGTGTAATATCACAAAAGTAATATCACTCGGAAAGGTGATGCAACATCACACATCACACTAGCGTTTCAACCATCACACGTTACTTCATTCATCACTCGGTACAGTTCGGTTAGTGTCGTTTCTGGCCGTATCACATTATACTACCAAGAGAAGAGTTTGGTGCGCAACGTGCGGGAGATATGCAACTGGCAGTATAACTCAAATAAATCGAATAATACCGAGATCGTTGGTTCGAGCTGGGAGAACGGGTATATGAGTACGTTTAGTATGTTAGAATGATTTGAATTGGAAACATTTGGTGATAACAATTCGGTTCATATTTGTTATAAATAAGATGTGCAATCTTACTTATAATAAAAATGAGTACCCTTATATTATGCAATAACTGTTTAAGACATTTTAATTGTTCTGTGTGCCGCACGTCGCGTCGTTTGTTTTGTGCATCGTGGTCTAGCGGTTAGACTACTCAGCCATACTTCGACCATGAAATCCCGATCGGGCAAATGTATTACTGAGGATTTACTCGAAAATCGCCTATGTGGTCTAGTGGTCCAGCATGAGGTCCCGGGTTCGATTCCCGAGTCGGGCACATAAAAAAGTGTTTTTTTTCAGTTTTCTGATAAAAACAAAGTTGCCCGGGATTGGAAAGTGCCCGGTTGGCGATAGGCTTGCCACCTATCACATTTGTGGGACCAATATCTTCGGCTAATCGTGGGTGCACTTGTTGTACTTCTGCGTACCTCTTCGGGGATACGGGCGTGAAGATACTTTACTCGAAATCTAAAATCTCAGTAGCAGGTCGGAGTCTGGCGGAATGGTGTGCCAACCAAGAAACTGGTGAATTGTGGAAAACTAAAAGTCTATAGACGTTTGGTTTATTCTACTTACCCCACATAGGTGCCGGCGTGATGATACTTTTAAATCAGGTACCTACATAATTAATTGAAAATTTACGATTAATATAATTGTACTGTTATAATAAAACATTCAATCAGACTAAAATTAGTAATCAGTTTAATCATCAATTATTATGGTACTCTGGTTTGGAAAGAAATATATACTCAGTGTAATGACTCGTAGTTCGCACAAAAAAGCGATGCATACATCACATGCAACGCAAGACACTAAACGCTACTCGAGGTGATATTTCCTTAAGGTGATGTGATGAGTAATGAGTGATGAGTGATGTTTGCGGGTGATATTACTTTTTCAAAGGTGATGTGTGATGTTGCATTACACTTCAAAGTACCGTTTTGCGCATGTCTAATAATATGTACTTAAGTAATAGTAGAAAACATGTGCTTTGCCAAAAACTCAATGTTTATACAAAAAATACATATTGTATGGCAATAAATATTTACAATCATATCTCTGGTAATCTTAAATCATTGCCTTTAAATAAACTGCAAAAAGTTATTTAAGGCCTCGAGTCCCATGCCCAGTATTTAGTGGTGGCATTAGTTCCTAATTGACCTGTGCCAACGCTGATACTGCGTTGTACAAATAATATGATTTCTCTATAATTAAACCATATTTTATCATTGTGTTAACGACTATGTAATGATAGATATATTTTCTATCACTAGGATTCAAATTAAAGTTGTTTAGTAAACTACTTTCCATATATATGTAATAAAATTCAAATTCCAATTAGGTGCGGTCATATTTAACCATATTTATCGTCTGGGATTCAACAGGTTAATTTGCTTATTGAAAAAATATATAATGTGAATGAATTTTTTGCTGATAAGTTAAAATGTTAAACTTAGCAAGTTATTAAGTAATTTAAAAAAAAAGCAAATTTAAACATTTCGATTGGATAACAAATGCAATTTTGTAAATTACTTATAACAAAACTAAGATAAGTCTGCTGAGTTTCTTTCATCTGATCTTCTCAGTGTGTCCACATGAATCTTCTCAGTGTTCCGACCCAATAATAATTCTAAAAAATTGACTTGTCAAAAATGCATATATGTAAAAAATAAAATATCTCTAGGATCGATAAATAAAATATATCTCAATATTTCAATGTAAATAATATCTAGAAATGTGCAAATAAGTAGTATAGTAAGTATATATTCATAAACTACATAAAACATAATTTTTAAATATTTGCACACCATCCCATGGTAGAATATGCTGGTAAATTTGATTATTTTAATAACTTATTTTACACCCATGTTTCTGCAAATAAATATTTTTCATTTAATTTCACAATGCCGCTGTTGAACTGAATTGGTGTCGTTTAATTACTGTTTTTTATATTTTCTGATAAAGTTTTAATTTTTTTTCTTTTTTTTATATCAAGATAGCAAACAAGCAGCTGGTTCTCATGATCGAAATAGTCAACCATCGCCAAGAATCAACCATATAGACACCAAAGGTGTTAATGGTGCGTTGCTATATGTGGTGAGGTCTAATGCAACATGCATAAGGTTATCGGCTACTTTACCCTCCAAACCGGAACACGACAGTGACAAGCACTGACGCTATTGCGGCAGGAATAGGTAAGACAGTGGTACCAGACCCGGGCAAGACAATGCAGAACTCTACCACCTAGTAGCCACGATGGTAGTGACTCATATAGCCAATCGGTCACATTTTATGACCTGCCTTGCAGAACGGCAGTTGGCCTATTCTTCAAAGGAGCCCGAAAGCAACACGGGCAATCTTTGAGATGACCCTGATTTCATTAGAAAGGATAAGAGTTACGCATTACAAAGAGATGCAACTTCTAGGTAAATATAAACGTAGGTGATCAAGCTCGACGCGATCAGAATTCGACTTAATCGTATTGTAGCAAGAGAGCCCCTATTTCTTTAAACGACTTTATGGAGTGCCTCTTCTATTCTTGTACTATTATATTTTCTGTGACTTGGAGGAAAGTTGGACTTCGGTCGCCTTTTACAACTTGCCTGGCATGGCGGCATTTGCTCAATACTCCAAATAAATTCTGATCAACACAGGGAAAATGAATTTGATTAATAATTAATTAATGTTAAATTATAATTTATGGTGCATTTCTAGTTGCTATACTAGGGCATGATAAATCTACGTAATCCTTACCTCAAAGACCTACAAAAAATATAGATGTAGCCATTGTAAACAATTAGAAACAAATCGGTGAAGATAAATTTTGTACATGTGTGCGTAAAACAACGCCAACATTTGCAAGCATCGTAAAACATTACGTATGTATGCTAAAGAAAAATGTTGCAAGCATTGGCTTTCAAATTGCCATTTACTGGTTTAATATTTTACTACTACGTTTTATAAATTATAATGCGTTTTACTTATATTAATTATATTTGGCATTTTATTTGTTTTACTATGATACTTTCCTAAGTCAGAAACAAAGAAATTAAGAAGGACTTGAAATTTATTTATTTTATCTACTGTACATATACCATTATGTTATGCATATTTACACATGTAAATATGCATTAATTACATAGTGAAATAATATTTTTACAAACATTTTTCAGCATATTTTACATTTTTACTCTAAACATATTACAACCAATAATTAATAGGTTTTTAGTATTTTTTTTTTTTACTTTTAATGCTAATTATTTATTATATATTCTTAATACTCATCTTAAATAATAATATATGACTTCTTTTCTACACTTAACTGTACACACAAGAATAATAATTTACAGATTATGAAATAAAATTAAAAATAAAATACGAGCTTATTTATTTATTTAATTCTGTATTGTACACAGTAATCACTAAATTAACAACAATAATAGAAAACAAGCACAATGGGCGAGCGATTCTGCTGTCAGAGTGATTGGAAGAGATACGTGTTTTTTTCTCGCAATCGTATTCCAAGCGTTTTTTCAATATTTCTGTTTTGAGTGATTTAATAATTGTGGTGATTGGTCTTTGTGCTTGTCAGGTATTTGTTTGTCTATAAGTGTTGTGTAGTAGTTAGATGTAAGTTTAGAAACCATTCGCCATGTCGGCGGATGTAAGCGACACTGAGCCTCCTGATATTAACAATGATCATTCTCAGGAGTCAACACCTAGAATTGCGTCTAAACGCAAAGACGACATATACTCCTCCGATTTACCTACACCTACCCCAAAAATCCCGGCAACTCAACCCGGCAATGTAGCAGCGGCTATACAAACTGTCTACACTCATCCGGATATAGACAAAAAGAAGCGATATGCGGATTCAGATAAAGGCCCCTATGTCGTACACCTATCTCGATTAGAAGACGATCTTGTTGCAGGTTCTTCTATCAGAGCAATTAAGGTTGGTCAACTGTTACATACTCCCAAAATTAACAACATAGCAAAGGATGGTATAAAGAATATAGGCAGAAACCGTGTTTCAATTGAGTTCAAGACAGCTGAGGATGCAAATAACTTCCTTGTCAACCCTGCTGTCTCAGATCACAAATTTGTCGCTTCTATCCCTGCTTACAACATTACCAGAATGGGCATAGTGAGAGGTGTACCCATTGACATTAATATGGAAGAACTTGCAACAGTATCTGAGACCCCTGTTAACTGTGGGCAGATTATCAAAGCCCGTAGACTCCACAGAAAAGCCTACAAGAATGATATAGTTGAATGGATCCCAACCCAATCAGTCGTGGTAACTTTTACAGGTCAAACCCTTCCCGCTAAGATATTCCTTTATTATTCTTCACTTCCAGTTGAAAATTATATTCTGCCTACCATACAATGTTACAAATGTTGCCGCTTTGGCCACATTAAAGACCAATGTAGAGCAAAACCAAGGTGCTATCGATGTGCTGGTGACCACACGGGAGACACGTGTGATCGTCCACCATCATGTTTGTTTTGTTCAGGTCAACACCAAGCTGTGGATAACAACTGCCCCGAATATAAGCGACAAAAGTCAATAAAATTGATAATGTCTCAAGAGAGCATCTCCTACTCTGAGGCCGCTGCTCGCTTTCCAGCTGTTCGCCGTCCATATGCTGAAATTGCTACTGAACTATTCTCCCCACCCAAATCTCCCATCCGCCATCTAAACCCACCAACCACATCCCATCAAAACCAGCAGCTTGGATATAAGAAAACCGTATCTATCCCACGCAACGTAAGAACCAAGTCACTTGATAGAGGATATGACAAATTAGCTCACTCCCAAATTATTAATGATCCTGCCCCTAGCTTAGGTAATGGTTCAGCTTTCCCCATGGGGCTGTCGTCTCCAGACGACAACCTCCTTTACAACCTTCTAAATACCCTTACTAGCATTTTAACCCGATTTAATGACGCCCTACCGAACAACGTGATACTCCAACTGGAAAACCTCTCTAAATTAGCATCTCACAATGGCTCTGTGCATTCTGCAATGGAACTGTAGGAGCCTAAGAAATAAGAAATCTGATTTAATAAATTTAATTAATAACTTTAAACCCTCCTTACTCTCCATCTCGGAGACTTGGTTGAGGCCTGGGATGCATTTCCGTGTCCCTGGTTTCTCCTGTCTCCGGGATGACAGATGTGATGGCTATGCTGGATCTCTGATCCTGATCAACTGCTGTATTCCTTACACACAAATTCATTTTTCTTCCCACAGTGATGATTTTAATATTGTGGCTGTTAAAGCCCTTGGTATCACTTTCGTATCAATTTATATCCCCCATCCTGAACCCCATTGTATCCTTGAATTAAGTGCCATTTTATCTTCCCTTTCTCCCCCCATATGTGTGATGGGTGACTTTAATTGCCACCACCATATTTGGGGTTCCCACACTACAGACACTACTGCCCCATTCGTTGTCGACTTGGTGGACGATTTAAACCTATGCATAATGAATAATGGTTCTCCTACTCGCAGGGTCTATCCTGACCAAAATCCCAATAGTGTGGTTGATCTCACATTATGTTCGCCAAACTTAGCAGCCAGAATGGACTGGTCCACCCTATGTTCTACATATGGCAGTGACCATTTTCCCATCCTGCTTTCTGTCTCCACACAAACTGTCCCAGCCAAACAATTTTGCCCTCTCCTGAAACATAAAATATCAAAAGCAAATTGGGATGAATATTTAACTTACACTGCCTCTGCTGTACATGCTCTTCCACCTCCCAATTTGCTCAATCTGCAATCATCCTACGTAGCATTTACTTCTGTTTTAATTGACTCTGCCAATAAGTCTATACCTGTAAAGAAATCCCCAAAGGATATGGTCTCATCCCCCCCATGGTGGGACTCAGAGTGTACCTCCATGATTACCAAACGAAAAGAAGCTGAACACTCCTACTCTTTAAACATGAACAGGGATAATTTTTTTAAGTATCAGGCTGTTTGTGCCCAAACTAAAAGACTCCTTTCAAAGAAAAAAAAAGAAGGCTGGCAACTGTTTTGTAATTCACTCTCTCCTAGATCTCCCCCTTCATTAGTTTGGAAAAATATAAAACGTTTTCGTGGCTCTTTTACAGATAATACCTCTCTCAATATAGATCCCTCATGTATAGAAGGATTTGCTAGCAATTTGGCTCCTCCCTGGGTTCCACCTAGAGAGGAGGCAAACCCTGAAGAATCCTTACTTCCCCTAAATCTTGCTAGACATGAACTTGACAGCCCCTTCTCAGTAGATGAGCTCTTATTGGTCATTAGCAGTCTCAAAGATTCAACTCCTGGGACTGATGGAATCCCTTACAGTTTTTTGTTAAAATCTAGTCATTCCTCAAAAGAGTATTTTCTTAATGTAATTAACACTATCTACCTATCTGGTATTATACCTGAAGAGTGGAGAAGCCATACTATCCTCCCAATCTTAAAGACAGGTAAAGACCCATTGCTGGCTTCTAGTTACCGTCCCATAGCACTAGCATCTACATTGTGTAAGATTATGGAACATCTAGTCAAGAACAGACTTGAATGGTTTCTGGAAAGCCAAAAAATGTTGCCCTCTTCTCAGTATGGCTTTAGGAAGGGTATGGGTACAATGGATAGTTTAAGTTTCTTCTCAACAGAGATTCGCCTTGCCTTTTCCAAAAACCACTTTGTCTTGGGTGCCTTTCTGGATATTGCCTCAGCTTATGATAATGTCCTTCTTCCAATACTCAGGCAAAAAATGCTCCAGCTGAGTATCCCTGTGAGGATGACTAACTTTATAATAAACCTTCTTACTCCCAGATATATTTCTGTTCGAGTAAATGGTTCTATAATATCTCCCCGTACAGTCTGGAAAGGCCTTCCACAAGGTTCCGTGCTGAGTCCTTTGCTCTATAACCTCTATACAATTAACCTAGAATCAACTGTTAATAGCTTTTGCTCCATTCTGCAATATGCAGACGATATAGCCCTCTTATACTCTGGAGACTCTATAGATGTAGCTACATCTAGAATGAATTCAGCCTTATATTACCTCAATGATTGGTTATCAGACCATGGACTCTCATTATCAACACCCAAATGTTCCTCAGTTTTGTTCACTAGGAAAAGATCTCCCCCGGTTTACTCCATCCTTATCAACGGCGATCCTGTACCCCAAGCTAACAAAGTTAAATTTCTAGGCGTTATTTGGGATTCTAAATTGTCAGGAATTCCCCACCTCACCTATATTACAGAAAAGTGCGAACGTAACATCAACATTTTGCGCTCTTTATCAGGAGTTTGGTGGGGCTCCCACCCATTTTGCCAAAAAATACTTTATAACGCATTGATCCGAAGCCACTTTGACTATGGCTCCTTTTTACTGGAGCCCTGCAACAAACTTGCTATATCTACTTTAGACAAAATCCAGTCAAAATGCCTCCGTATTATCATAGGAGCAATGAGATCATCTCCCATTAACGCCATGCAGTTGGAGTGTCAAGAGCCTCCTCTGTCCATCAGAAGACAATATCTTGCGGATAGATTTTTGTTTAATATTGCCCACTTGTCATGCCACCCCTTGCTCCCTAAACTTAGATCACTCTCTGAAGCTACATCCACAATGGGCTACTGGACACATAAAAAGTTACCTTGTCTCGTTAATAGCTTCCAAAAACTCGCAAACACATCCCCTCTTTACCAGTCATCTATGAATCCTCTCTTTGAAGTCCCCTACAGAGCCCTCATTTTTAAACCCAATATAATCTTAGACTTTGGTGCTGTGAAAGGTGACCCATTTGCTGATGCTACTGTTAATCGGAGAATAGCCAGAGACTTTCCAGATTTCCTTGTAATATATACAGATGCATCCAAAAAATCTGAAAGAGAGTATGTCGGTTCTTCAGTCTGGATCCCTAAATATAGAGCAATCCTCAACTTTCGATCCCCACCAACCTCCTCAATTTTTACTGGAGAATCAATCGCCATTCTAGAAGCCATTACATTTGCATACTCCCATAAGTTCAAAAAAACCTTAATTCTGACAGATTCCCACAGTTGTCTCCAGGCTATTGCCTGCAATCAATTCCGTTCCAAGATTAAATATCCCATTATTCTTAAGATCAGAATGATTCTGACTCAAGCTGCCAGTGAGGGTTTTGTTATTGTCCTGGCTTGGATTCCAGGCCACTCTGGCATTAGTGGAAACGAAACTGCTGATCAACTGGCAAAGGACGCTATTCAATCTGGACTGTCTACACATAATCACATATTCTCTTATGACTTACGCTCTACTGCCAGAGTGAACCTGATGTCCAACTGGGATAGTGAATGGGCTAGGTCAAAATGCTATAAAGGCAAACATTATGCCAGTATACAAGAAGATATTCCAACAAAACCTTGGTTCTTCCGTTTCCGTGACTCCAGTAAAGCTGTAACATCTACAATATGTAGGCTGCGTCTGGGCCACGCATGCACCCCTGTCCACCTTGCTAAGTTGAGAATACGTGATACATCCATTTGTGAATGTGGCCTCGATGAAGGTTCCCCTGATCACATCTTCTTTTCTTGCCCCAAGTTAGCATATTCTTTATATGACATTCTTCCCCCAGACATACCTCGCCCTATTAATATGAAGTGTCTCCTTACCTATGTCAACTCTCCCTTCCTTAAAACCTTTGCTGCTTTTATTGCCAGTAACAAAATTAGGCTATAACATTTCTGTGTTCCCTCTCCCTATATGTTTGTAATCAATTTGTATAGATACATGTAAATGGTAGCTCCAAATCTATAACATAGTAGTTGTGTAAGTTTACTAATATTTGTGTTTTTGTTTTAGATCCCTCAACTCGTAACAAATATAATCACCGGACAACTCTTATTATGTGTCTCTCCCATGACTGACTTGATATTGGCAGAATCCGTACCAACGGGATAGCCATTAAACCAAAATATAATAATAATAACAATGGGCGAGCTTATCTCTAGTAATAGAGATTTCTTCCAGCCAACCCGTAACAAGGAAATATTAAAAACAAAGATAATTTTCGACTTGGTTTACAATGAATTAATTGCAATAAAATTAAATCTATAAGAAAACAAAATAATTCCTGTGACCAAAAATAACCAGAATAAATACATAAACACTCATATAGAAAGAAAGAAATTATTTATTTGCCAGAATATGGGAGTTACAAGTTATTAAAATTTGATTAAGTTACCAACATATTCTACCATAATATGGTGTGCAAATATTTTAATATACATTACACAGGCATATAAACTACTCAAAACAAAATAGGGCTCACTTTGATTTTCGCCTTTAAAATGAAAATGCATATTTTTTTGAAGTTTTTATGAATAGATATAGTTAGACAGTAAAGTTTCATTATTTATTCAAACAAAGTAAATGATTTAAAAAAAATACACACATAAAAATGATAAAATAAAATTTACATTAAAAATACACACATAAAAATGAAAAAATAAAATTTACCTTTAAAAATTCGAACTTTCCACGTAACATCAGCAGGAAAATTTAAATATAACATACACATGTTTTATGAATATGTGTATATCTAGTATATACATATAAAGTACGGTGAATCCAATTAAACCAATAAGTCTAACATTAAAATATATATTCTAAATAAAGGGATGTTTTCCTAATGTTTGGGGAAATTTATTCGTATGTTGCTGCGTCACTGCCACAATGGCGCTTCAAATTTGTGTTCTGAGAAATTATATAAAATATTATTTCAATTTTGTTATAATTTATGGAAATTTGGATAGGTACCTACTTGTAAAAATAATCCTGGAAGACTTTTTTCAAAACATGAATTGTTTTTACAAATGTTTATCACACAAGATGGCATGATTTCAAAATAAATACTGTCACAAAAAGAACGTTTCTCGCTCTCAGTAGCTCGCGGCCGACTAGTAAGCCGCCGTCTTCATATTGCCGCATCGCCATCACATTAGGTAACTCACGATACGAGTGCTTGGCTCCGTCTATATTGTTTTGTAGGTCTTTGCCTTACCTATAGTACTTTAAACCTACTTATAAAATTACGAATAACCAAACATAAATATTTATTACGTTTCGGAATGTTTCGGTAAAGTAAAAAACGAAAACTGTATCCTTCTGTTTATTGCGACAACCATCCACACAGAAATTATTTTATATTAGGAATCCCCCATTTTATAAGAGTACATACAGTAATAAACCTTATGTTGCAACAATGATCAGCAGGCCTTTGTACAGTAGGGTGTCCGTTATTTACCAAGTTGATTTTTTTTTTGCGGACGCCCCCTGGATTTTTAGTTTTTGACCTAAAAAAAAATATCCTACATAAATAAGCTCTTAATTACCGAATTAAACCTTGCCCCAATCGAGTTACATTTCCCATTTAAATAACATGGGAATTTGCAACTTTTTCTTATTAATTTTATTCCTCTGAAAAAAATACCACTACGACTATTATCGATGCATATTCTGATAGGGAATTTAATGCTCTACAAAAAAGCTCTCTTATAATTTTTTTTTGAGTTCAAGATTTGGTCAACAAAAATAATCAATTTCGTAAATAACGGACACCCTATTAACTATAAACACAACTTAAACCACGAATAACTCTTAAAGGAATGATTTTATCGAAAAATTATAAGAGAGCTTTTTTGTAGAGCATTAAATTCCCTATCAGAATAGGCATCGAAAATAGTCGTAGTGGTATTTTTTTCAGAGGAATAAAATTAATAAGAAAAAGTTGCAAATTCCCATGTTATTTAAATGGGAAATGTAACTCGATTGGGGCAAGGTTTAATTCGGTAATTAAGAGCTTATTTATGTAGGATATTTTTTTTTAGGTCAAAAACTAAAAATCCAGGGGGCGTCCGCAAAAAAAAATCAACTTGGTAAATAACGGACACCCTATTGTACAGGTACGCGTGTACTCACAAGCACGGGGCGGCCCCCAGGCACACTTATCTTAGAACATGCCACTAGAATCACAAGTTTTGTTTCTCATAGTATAATATAGATGGCGGTGTGCAGTTAATACATCGCGATGATAAGTTTTCTTGTAAATTATATATAGGTTTTAGGACTTCCAATTTATTTAGCATATGTAAGCATATGTATAATTTTTCATTAATGTTGTATATGTAAAAAAAATGTAAAAAAGTCTCTCGAAAGATGTAATAAAATTAATATGTATTCGGGAATATCAACTAGTCTTGGGTTATAACAGGTCGAATCAGATATCTGTTGATCCTGTTACTGTTACTGAAAAATAACAGATGTCATTATCTGTTATTAAAGAACAGCCTGTTATTTTTCCAAGCACGGTCTCAGTAAATAATTCACCTACAGTACAAAATATGTGAGTAGCATATTACGAAGTACTCTGTGGTGAGTAGATAATAGTGAGTACTAAGGCCATTTTAGTAGACGACATTTGGCAGATGCCAGACACGTACAAGTTTATATGGAGCTACTGCGTTTTAGATCCCATTTCACATTCCTAGATTTAAGATCTGACAAATATGACCTTTTAAATTAGCCCTGCTTTAGTTGATTATTGTTTGATACAATCTTAAAAAATGTGTAAACGGTTAACCCTGCAGGCCATACCTGAAACTTCCCGCTAATATGATAATGTATTTTAAGCTAATTTGAATAATGTATTTTAAGCTAAAATGAGTAAAAACTATAAGCATAATAATATATTTTTTTAGTTTAAACATCTACATAGATAGTTAAAAATCACAGTAGGCTATATTGATTTTTTAAAACCTGTGTAGGTATTTTGGAAACAATGATCAATTTTGATTTTTTTAAATGGCATTCAATTTAATTTTTGTGATCTAAAGTTCTATTTTAGCTACATAATTGATAGCCGATAGGTTGAAAAATGTCAAAGCAATATTAAAAAAAAAACATTATAATAAATATAACTAGGTACCAGTTCTGCTAATCACCTAAACCGTGGGAAACTTTTTATTCATATGTTTTTGCAAATACGAATGATCAAAAGATAATTGAGCCTTACATAGATATATTGCAGCTCGCATAGTGCCCACCTACATCTACAAAATGGTCCCACACACACAACACTGTCTTCTCTTATTTACATTTGCCATTTTTCTGAACTAATATTATAAAAACTTTTATACAACTTAAACCTAAATTATTTAAATTTCATAGCTAAATATATCCTATCAGAACTGCTTAATTTATTACCTATATGTACAAAAAGATTATGAATACCTACTAAGTTTTTTATTCGCACTAGTAAACCTTTTGTTTACAAAACAATTTTTGTTTTCGCTAAGTAAATTCAAAACGAAATCGAAAGAACATAATCCGAAAAACGGGATAGAAAACCAATTACCAAAGAAACGGTATGACCTGGGTGTCTAATTAATATCACCTTTATAGTTAAGTCATAAAGTCGTAGTTACGTTGAACATTTTGTGGCCAATGGCGTCAATGCTAACAAAGACGTTCGGAAACGCGCTATAAAGGTTTCGAACTTTCAAATAATTTCTGTTGTAATTTTACTACGAAGAAAAAAATATTTTACCGTTATTTAGATTTTATACGAGTACCTTTGATTGATAATTTTATGCAAATAATTGAGATCGACCTTTTTGTTTTTACATACCTACAAAAGGACGTAATATTTCAACATATCGTTAGAAGTATTCTTGCAGTGTTTCCGAATTGAAAATTAAGAACAGAAACAGACAACAGATTATACGACTAGAAATAGTTGTCACTATTCTAGGAAGATTATTTGTTATAAAAGATTACTATTTGAATTTTCGGATTCAATTAAGCGGGTGTGAGCGAGAGAGACTAATACACACGAAGAACAGGTAACACGAATATCTGTTATTGAGTAGGTACCTAGTACCTAGTACCTACTGTGACTGAAGAACGTAGTGCAGATTGTGATTCAGTATTGTGACTGATATTTTTCAACAGATATTTGATATTGTAGGAACAATTGTTATCTAGTATTTACGAATACCTGTGATTTGTATCTGTTACGATAAATACGCCTCACTACTAATATCAACTCTATGCAGTAATATAGTTAGAGATGGGTTGGACTGGGTAAATCAGAGACTAGGTGCATCTATTCGTATTTCCTAGTCTGTAAAAATACGTGATCCAAATACCTGTTCCACCTAGTCCTAACGATACTATGATCTTATGTGAAATTGATACTATGAACAATAAGTATACGTATGTGTTCTTAAAGTAATTGAATATTATAATATTTTCTAACACTTACGCGAGACATTTACACAAATAAAACTAGGTTTTAAGCTAAGTATCGCGTTTTTTCTGATTTTTATACCTCGACTTTAGATGTTTTTTCGCTAAACGATTTCTAAAATTCGATACCGAACTTAATTACACTTTACATATTTTACATTCTTCCATATTTTGCCTTTTACCTTCAAAATGTTCCCAAACGATATTGCTACGTTTAGGCACCGTTATTATACCTAATTATAAAATAAAAAGTTCAGAGTCACCGATTAAATACTAACAATAGCCTTTTCTGCCATTAACAAACACGTAATCTGAAAAAACTTTATGATGGAATCACGTCCACGATACTAGGTTAGTCTATGATACTAGATACTCCAAAGTATGAATACTAGATACTTGATCGATATCGGACGCGATCTCTGTACCTGTTCTCAATGAAGTATTTGATCGAGTATCGCGTATTATGACGTATAAACCGGTATTCAGCTGTTAGCTCGGCGGTCGGCCATACGTAGCGAGAGACCGGGACGGAGCATATACAGGGTATAACAAAAATAAGCACTAACTTTCAAGGGTATACGTGTACATGAACTAAACAAACACCTGGTAAAATATTATACCAAAAGGCACACATTTTTTGTTTCATATAAATTTAGTAAAATAAGAAATTAAAGTTTATTTTCACACCCCTACCTTGAAGATGGAAGTGATGTGACGTCAGCAACACGTTGAATGAATAGCGTGACGCACACATAGACATGAAGAATACCGCGTACTTGTACTTACACACATTTAATAAGCAATTTTTTACATATCACTTTCGTCACTGATTAATTATTATACATTAATCCAAATTCACTATTTACAGGCAATAATAAAACAACACTGTCTTCAAATTAATTTATAAGTAAGGTTCAAAATGACCACCACCCTTCTCAATGCAAAGAGCAGTTCTGCGTAACATTGATAACCTTACATTATGCAACATATGTGGGGTTATGGACCTAAATGCTGCATTAATTTTACCTTCCATCTCTTCACGTGTATGACATTCCACAGAGTAAACTTTATTTTTCACATAACCCCATAAAAAGTAGTCTAGGCACGTGAGATCTGGAGAACGAGGTGGCCAAGGCACCGGGCCACTTCGACCTATCCACTCTGCAAATCGATCGTTTAAATAATCACGCACAGGGCGTGCAAAGTGAGCGGGTGCTCCATCGTGCTGAAAAATTATATTACGGTATACATTCAGTGGAAGATTTTCCAGATGTTCTTCTAAATCCTCTCTCAGGTGTTGTAGGTACCTTTGAGCGTTAAGACCCTGAGGTAAAATAGTCGGCCCCAAAACATAGTCCCCAACGATGCCTGCCCAGACATTAATTCTCCACTGGTGCTGAAAGCTACTTTCACTCGAGGCATGCGGGTTATTATGTGCCCACACATGTTCGTTGTGCAAATTGAGCAGACCATTTCTTGTGAAAGAAGCCTCATCTGTCCATAAAATATTAAAAGCAAATTCGGGATTTGCTTCAGCACGGTTCTGGTACCACCTACAAAAGTCCATTCTGGGCATATGGTCTGCAAGTCCTATCTCCTGAGTCCTTGAAAAATGGTAGGGATGTCGTCCATCATCCTGCAGAGTACGCCACACCACCATATGGTTTACATTTAACATAGCACTGCATCGGCGTGTGCTGGTCCGAGGATTCTCGTCAAAATGATTTAGAATTCGAGTCTCAATAGCAGTACCTACTCTTGAATTAGGACGTCCAACGTTTCGTTCGCGGTGGAAGGAACCAGTACGCTGAAGTCGTAAACACATGTTACGGAATACTGAGTACGGAGGTAAATGACGTTGTTCTGCTGGTGGCCTTCCATCAATAAACCGTTGTCGGTAAATCTCCCTCGCTTCATTAATGCTACCATTCCTAGCAGCACCAACACATAGCATCATTTCGTAAAATTCACTATTAGTGTAAAGGTGACGGTCATTATTATTTCTACGTGGCATTTTTAAAATCGCGATTTCCAATCAATGGGTATTAAGTAAGATTCATAAAAAATCGGCAATAATAGCAATAGTTACGCTCTCCAAAGACAAACGGCAACTGAATAAAAAAATAAAAATTCCTTTACAATTATCTAGGTACTTTTCCGAACTAATTAGGGTTCAGTGAAACAAATTTAAAAATAATCTTCTTCATCTTAGAGTTTATTCCGGTTATTCTCCACGCTTGCGCTAGGAACGAGTTTGAGTTTGCCGTAGCGACTGTCGTCTAACCTCCGAACCTCTCTGGAGGAAGCCGGTGCCAGGACCTCTTTCATTGTACAGCAGTCAGGTTGTCTTGGGTCCCGAAGGTGGTGGTGGGACCCCTTGCACCATAAATAAAAAAAAATCATTTCCCGTGTTAGTTTGAGTGCCTTAAGAAGAATTACCCTCCATTCTACCAGGCGAACTGAGAATCGAACCCAGTACCTTACGAAGAAACGCCTAAACCGGCATCACTCTTATCATAAAAGTGACAAAAATGTTGACTAAAACTATACGGAACTACATATTAGTATGATTTTACATAAAAACAAAATGGCAGAAAAAAGGGAGTGTCTTGTCTCTTTCCGAAAGTGGTCTTTTCGCCAATCAAAGCGTTTCGTTGCACTTTGTATAAGCCGCAAAACACGTGTAAGTTCTAAAGGCCTGTACAAACGACCGGCGGCGGCTTTAAAGTTAACTTAATACTTTTTCATTTCCAGTATGATAAACAATATTTTGATGAAAAAGATTAATTTTTCTGAATGAATGAACAGGTTGATATGTAATCCCGGCAATCGCTAAAATTAGCAATAGTTTTCGTTGGTTTCGCTTGCGTGGTTTATTTTTGACATTCACAAAAAACTCTAACCACGCGTGCGAAGCCGCGAGCAACGGCTAGTATTTTATAAAATCTTTGATCTAAAATGTAATCAAAAAAACGTAGTCAAAAATTATCTTTTTCCTGAAATAACTACTACTTAGAAAGGTCTTGCCAATTTCTCCCGTGAAATAGCTTTGCTGTGTTTCGGAGAGAAGGGCAAGACAGGCACTGTAATTACTGGCACCGAGACTTAACATCTTATGTCTCAGGATCTTAACATCTTATGTCTCTAACACATGAATGGAATACCTGGGCTAGTTCCAGCCCAGGTATCCCATTTTTGTTCATTAGCGACGTCGACCACTTACCATCAGGTGGCACGTCTGCTAGTTTGCCTATCTCAATAACATAAAAAAAGGTAAGAAGAGGCGCACCTAAAACAAACTTTAGGTTGGTACTAAGTTCCATCAGCCATGTAGTGATAGTGACAAACGAGCCTATCAACTCACCGGGAACATTCCGATTCTTGACATTTTTTTAGCAGTGCTAGCCATGTCAAATTTCATATGTAACGAAAATTAATTTGCGCAATTAAAATTCCCGCGGAAAATATTCAGTAGTGTGTGTGAGCAAGGCCTTAAGTCGGGCGCTTGGTGTTGAGACGCCTAGCGCGATGTCGGTAATACTTCAAATCAAAGGACTTCTAGGCTAATCAATGCGTAGGTTTATTTGTCAAAAATGCTTATAAAAGGTTGTGTTGTGTCTTAATTCTTAATGATAATGCATATTTATTTTGCGAAGTGTCGTGTTATCAACGAGAAAGTTTTACTAAGTTTTTAGAATTGTGTGTAAAAAAAGTGATAATAGCTATGATTTTACCTGCTCAAAAACTAATTACCTATTTAGACACCTTGTTATGTGAAGTTAGAAGCAAACAGGGTAGGTACTAGAGGTAAGTATTATGCCATTAAAACAGTTTGTAAGTTGAAACCATGCCAGATAATACATTGTAAAATGCCTATGAATCACGGAATAGATTTAGGTACCTACACTGAAAACACATGTGAATAGTTGACTTTGAAGGTGGATATTGTGTGATGAAGTAATTTATGTAATGTGTTTTCATAACAAAAAGATACCTTAATTAGTTATATTGGATTATTTGCCACGATTGTTTTAGAATGTATGTACCAAACTAATAGTTTCACTCAGAGTTAGAAATAATAATCCAGGTCACAATAAATTTTAGGTACACAGCTGATATAATTTTGTTGCCAGGCGGGAGATTTTCCTGCATGAAATGCCTAATAGCCGCAGGTTTGCCTTACGTAAACTAGGTATGAGACTACTAGGTAGGTATTTACGATTAATAAAATTTTATGAGATTTTTTTTATTGAATATGAGTATAGTAATTAATAATTATTTTAATATGATCGTAATATGCTATCGAGTGACACCAATAGTCGGACAGTGTTTTTTTTAACATAATGTAATAATTATGGCTATCAAAACCCAGTTAAGTTACCTATGAATCAAATTGTCCAGCCTGGTAATCAAACTAAGGACCCTCATGGGTTTATTCCAACATCAGTCCTGGTAGAAAAAAATATAAAAAAACTCTTTAAATAATATCTACATTATTTACTCTGTCAAGTAATTAGTACTTTGTTGTGCGTCTAGCAGTTCATTGACATCTATCATATGATTGTGACCTTTCATAGCTGCGTAAACCGTGCGCGTACGTTACTGCGTGCTATACTTCAGGGCTGCCACAGATCATTTTGAAAAAAAACTTTGACATTCATTTTCTCAGAAATTTCATAGTTTTTATTTATTAAAAATGTATAATTAAAGAGCTAACCACACATCCTGAACGCTCCTTCAGTATTAGTGCTTATTTTTGTTATACCCTGTATATTACGATATTGTATAACGGTATCTCACTCTTGTGAGAGCGGGAAATAGTATACAAATCGTATTGCTTCATCTCGTAAGCATTTTGTCATGGGTGAGCAAGATAGCAAAACACGTTTTCACAAAAGAGTAAAGGAAACAGTGCAGCAAATGCAATGAGTACTATAATACTACTAGACTACAGGACTGTACGGACTTAGTCTTGTGAAAAATGGAATAGGTGCCGCCTAGTATCGTAAAATACCTAGTATTCGTAACTGTTCTAGTATTTACGACTCATCTCTAAATATAGTACATGTGGCGCCATCTATATTTGTCAGAAGAAATCATTTTTATTTGTACCCATTTTAAGCCTTGAGATAAGCCTCTATTTAGGCATATTACAAAGTACTCTGTGGCGGCCCGACTGATTTGCAAAGCCGAGTTGTCGCGCGCTGTAGGTGCTTATCGCGGTAGCGAGTGTCATAGGCCTGTCCAAGTTCTATCACACACATCAAGCAATTTTGTTAACATATAATGTTTTTCTTTCACTGACTACAAAGCATAAAAATACTCTTTCTTAACTTTCCGCTACATATGTAGAGGTGGTTTGCTTCAAGCATTAACTTTCTGAGGTCACAGACTACTTACTCAAATCCACGTACACTAAAAAATTTTGATTTAGTTGGTCCACAATATGTAGAGCCTGAACCCAGTTTTTTTTTATATCAAGATAGCAAACAAGCAGATGGGTCTCCTGATTGTAAGAGTCAACCATCGCCTATCGTGCATTTGTGTTCGTGTGTGTGTGTACGTGCGTGCTTACTTGCATGCGTAAATAACTTAAAATATTTGTCCAATCAATTGTCACCTCCAAATATTGAATTTTGTTGTTAAAAACTTCATCATGTGCCGCCAAAATTTTGTGAATCGAATGCGCGTTTAAATAAAAATCTGACTTACCTTTTATTTTCTAAAGTCGTTAAAAATATGTGAGTTTCAGATATTCATGAACTGCGTCTCGGAAGTGGGTCAGTGTGCATACTCGTAGTAAACAAAACTCATTGGGCGAGACGCGCGCGTAGTAAACAAACACGCTGGTGATTATACTGTCGTAGTTCGTCACAGGCACGACTTCAGTTGAACAGATGACGTAAGCATTTAAACATCATAAACAAGAATTGAAAAATTCTTAAGGCTGTTGTACCGGCCGTACAACAGTCGTGACCATAGCGCAATTCAAAAGTATTGTTTAGGTGCGCTAATGCTGCGTCCCACTCACGAATATACAAATAGTGTTACGTACTCGGGTTCGCAATTGTAGAAAAACACCACTTATATTAAATCCGTGTATTTACACAATACAACACAACGTAATACTAAATACACTCTACACAATAGAACACTTGCTGTACTATCACTGAACTTAGAACACTACACAAACAAACACTTCTCGCTTCGCACTAGTCACTTGATGTATCGTTCTCGATCGCTTGATAAAAACTGACTCGTGTTTGTCAACATCTCTGTATTTATAGGCAGGGGAAAGCCCTAGCTGGACCCAGAAAAGTCTAAATGTATCGGGAAACAATGAATCACTTCTTATCGTAAACATGTTATGAGTCATAAATCCTAGTACACGCTACTTTCAACCTTATGCCATATCCCACAAAGTCCATTATGGCATAGCCCCGGTCAACTATTTGTTTGTCAACAGGAGTTTTCTAGATAAATAGCGCGCGCGCGCTCCAATTCTACACGCTTCTAGATTATTCGTAACACTACCCCCCTCTTAGTTATGTTCGTCCCGAACATCATTACTTCCATTATAGATAGCTAATCGATCAACATGAACAATCTTCATGGCCCCTCTTGGTTGCTTCTGCACTCGGTAGGTTACGTCATTGATCCGTGTGATTACTTTGTATGGCCCATCCCAACGTCGCTGTAACTTAGGTGATTTTCCTTTTCGTCGAACCGGATTATGTAGCCAAACAAGAGATCCTTCCTGAAAACCTCGATGATTGGCGTTTCGGTCGTATCTGGTCTTCATCCGCTGACTTGATTCCAATGCATTTTCACTTATTAATGAGTGTATATCGCGTAACCTCTCACGAATGCCTTCAACATGTTCCGGTATACTTAATTGGGTCTCTGCATTCGGTGGCGGGCCTCCACTCATTAAGTCTGCTGGTATACGTAACTGTCTGCCGAAGTTGGCATAGGCTGGCGTCACTTTTATGCTTTCGTGTTCCGCTGTTCGGTAAGCCAGTAAGAACAGAGGTATGTATTTATCCCAGTCCTTTTGGTGATCTTCTACCAGCTTGGCTAAGTGTCTTTCCAAAGTTTGGTTAAATCGTTCGACCATTCCATCAGATTGTGGGTGATAAGGCGTAGTTCTTGTTTTGTACACTCCTAATAATTTACACATTTCCTGGAATACATTAGATTCAATGTTTCTGCCTTGGTCTGAATGAATCTCCAGCGGAACGCCAAATCTGCATATCACCTCATTGACTAATTTATCAGCAACCGTCGTGGCTTCCTGATTAGGGATTGCGAACACCTCCGGCCATTTCGTGAAGTAATCCATCACGACCATAAAATACTTGTTTCCGTTATCTGTCTTAGGAAATGGCCCAGCCACGTCAATCGCTATCCTTTCCCAGGGGGCTCCCACGTTGTATAGTCTAAGGTTGCCTCGGCTTCTGACCTGCGGACCTTTCACTGCTGAGCATGACGTACATTTTCGGCACCAATTCTCGACATCTTCTCGGCAATTCAACCAGTAAAAACGCTCTCGTACCTTTACCAATGTTCGTCGTACTCCAAGATGTCCTCCAGAAACCCCATCATGCAACTCACGTAGTACGTCCTTGATAAGTTTCCTTGGCACGACCAACTGTAGATGATGTTCTCTTCCTGAAGGTTTTTCCCATTTGCGGTACAGTAATCCGTTTTGCAACAAAAGGCTTTCCCACTGCGCCCAATAACTTTTCGTAATGGCGCTGCAGGGAGCCAGCTCCTGCCATTCGGGCTTTCCCGTGTCTTGCTTCTTCCAATCTATTAGAGGCCGCAAATCTCTATCTTCGTACTGGGCCTCACGCATCTCATCAGTTTCCCACCTGTCATCCGTAGGCTTAGCTCGCAGTACTTGAACCCTTTCCTTCATCTCCATCCTTACACAATGTTTACAATCTTCCGCACAAGGTCGTCGTGATAACGCATCCGCATTCGAGTGAGACCTTCCACTGCGGTGTTCTATGTTAAAGTCAAACTCTTGCAATTGCTCAATCCAGCGAGCCACTTGGCCTTCCGGGTCCTTGAATTGTAACAACAACTTCAAAGCAGCATGGTCGGTACGCAGCTTGAAGGGTCGCCCAATCAGATACTTCTTGAAGTGTCGAAGAGTCTTCACTACTGCCAATAGTTCTCTTCTTGTAACACAATAGTTTCGTTCCGGCCGCGATAATGATTTGCTGAAGTAAGCTATCACAACTTCTTGATCGCCTTGCTTCTGTGATAAGATACCACCAATGGCAGTGTTACTTGCATCTGTGTCTACGATGAACTGCCCTTTCCGATAAGGATAGCCCAAAATTGGTGACTCACACAACCGCTTCTTAAGTTCATCGAAAGCTTGTTGACACATGTCATTCCAATCGAAACTCTTCTTTTCTTCAGTGAGTCTATGCAGCGGTTTTGCTATTTCAGCAAATCCCTTCACAAAACGTCTGTAGTAAGAGCATAGTCCTAAAAATGCACGAACTTCGGTCTTGTCTCTGGGTGTTAGCCACTTCTGTACTGCACTAACCTTTTCAGGATCTGTCTGTACGCCGTTTTGTGATATCACGTGACCCAGATAGTTGACTTCCTTTCGAAATAAGTGACACTTCTTTGGGTTCAACTTTAGCCCTGCAGCTTGTATTTTATCAAAAATCCTTTCCAGTTGGTACAGATGATGTTGAAAATCTTTTCCTATGACTATTACGTCATCTAAATACACTAAGCAGGCATCGCCTACAAGTCCTCCTAGAACACATTCCATTAATCTTTCAAAAGTCGCCGGCGCATTGCATAATCCAAACGGCATCACTTTAAATTGCCATAATCCTTGTCCTGTGGAGAATGCTGTCTTCTCTTTATCATTAGGGCTAAGTTCAACCTGCCAGTACCCAGATTTTAAATCTAAAGTTGAGAACCAAGACATGCCTGCCAGAGTGTCCAAAGTGTCATCTATCCGAGGTAATGGGTAACTGTCCTTTTTGGTGACTTCATTGAGCCGACGATAGTCGATGCAGAAACGTATAGACCCATCTTTCTTCTTAACTAACACTACAGGAGAGCACCATGGACTAGAAGATTGCTCTATAACTCCGTTCCTTCTCATTTCATCTATCATCTCCTGTACCTCCTTTTCTTTGGCTATTGGGACACGTCTAGCTTTCTGCTTTATAGGCTGCGCGTTTCCAGTGTCAATCTTATGCTTGACTATAGATGTTCTGCCTATATCTCTATCAGTCTTAGAGAAAATGTTGGCATAACGTGAAAGAAGATCCTTAGCCTGCTGCTGTTGTGACGCGGTAAGGTATCCGCACTTGTTCACCAAATCCTTGAGTTCCTGTGGTACGTCTCTTGATGCTGTACTTCCTGTCGATGTCAGTTTTCTTAACGTCATAACTTCATCACTTTGTCCTACAACATCACCTGCTTTAAGCACCACATCACTGTCACTCAAGTTGACTACCTGCACCGCTGCCAAGCCCTTGTCACAAACCAAACTCCGGCCTGTAATACAGTGTGGAATTGCTCCATTGTCTTCAATTAACACACTCCTATTACCCAGGCCCTTGTAACTGGTTGGTAAGTTCACGTGTACCAATGTCTTCGATCTTGAAGGTAAGATGGTTCGTCTAGCCACTGTTACCTTTCCTTTTGATCCCCCCATCCATGAAAATTTCTACTAGCCCACATATGAAAACTCCTGTTTTGCAATCAATCTTGCAGGCATTCTTCTTCATGAAGTCTAAACCAAGTACACAGGCATCCATAATATCGGCCACTACGATGTCGTGAGTGTAATACTCGTCGCCTATTTGCATCACTACAGATGCTTCACCGAAGACGGGTATTGGCTGACCTGTGACAGACAGAAGCTTGCTTTGCCTAAAATTCCTCAATCTCAGGTTGCCATTGTCAGCTACTTCTGGTCGCACCACAGTTTGTGTAGCTCCAGTGTCCAGCGTTAAGCTGCAGTTCTTGCCATTAATCAGTCCCTTAATGGATAAACTATTGCCGTCGCACACCTGGGATATGACAACTTTTGGGGTTGTTTCTTGACCAGCCAGCACCTGGCGTTTGCTCCTGGCTGTTACTCGCTTCCCTGCTGGTTCAACAGGCTGTTTGACGTACCTGCTCTCTTCAGCTGCTGAGATTCCTCCCGCTTGCTGTCGCCAATTCATTGAACCTGTAGGCATAGGTTTGGCTGGGCAGCTAACTCTAATGTGCCCACGTTCACCGCAGGCGTAGCACATGGGGCCCAGTCTCCTAGGTTCCGCTGCCTTTGTTTGAGCCACAACTTCTGTAACCTCACGTACTTTATGTGCTCGAGGTTCGTGGCGAACGGCTTCTACCTCCAGCGCATGAGCCAAAGCCTCCTTCATTGTCACGTGGTGCTGAAGGCGAACAGCAGCACGCACTTCCAGGTCTCTAATTCCATCAATAAACGCCTGGACGATGGTGTTATTAACTGTGTGAGCGTCGGCTGAAGGATACGCCTTCCTCACAAGCTTCTCAATTTCCACGGCCCATTGTTGAAGTCCCTCGCCGCTCCTCTGTACACGGTCCTTTAATTGGGCACGGAACACATGCTCCAAGTGACGCTCACCGTAGCGAGCTTCCAATGCCTCCATCAAATCAGCGAACTGATATTCTTTAGGCATTGCATCCAACACAGATAGCGCCTGTCCCCGCAACGCCGTACTTAGAGCTGTTAAGCAATGTTCGTCTGTCCAACCACTGGCCTTCGCTGCTATTTCAAACTGAGTGCGGTACGCACTCCATGACGTAAGACCGTCATAAGTGGGTACCTTTACCCGAGGACCCACCTGGTGAGAGCAGCTTGTAATGGCAGTACCCGACTTAACTCCCGTGATCTTCATTTTCATGACCTCCCTTTCCAGTTGGTCCACGTTTTCACTTATTTTGTCGCAGCTGGCCTCCAAGTGGTCAACCCTTTTCTCAACACTCTTCATGTCGCGCTTGACGAGGCCCACATCGCTTTTTAACTGGTCTTGCTGCGCCAAGATAATTGACAATTTATCATCAAAACCAGTTAAATGTTCCTTGATCTGTCCCGTAGCGTTTGTTGTTGCTGTTCTTGTAGCTGCTGTTGTTGCTGAAGTTGTTCTTGCAGTTTTTGTTGTTGCTGTTCCTGTAGTTGCTGTTGTTGCTGAAGTTGTTCTTGCAGTTTTTGTTGTTGCTGTTGCTGTTCCTGTCGCTGTTGCTGAATAGCTGCCAGTATGACAGAAAGATCAGCAGGGGCTGAGCTCGATGCTAACGACGTTCTGGCAACACTTGCGGGTTCCTCACCTGCACGCGTCTCGGTGTCCTCTGACGCCCTCTGTGTCTCAGCTTGAGACCTGGTGGTAACACCTTCCTTCGGAATAAGTGGCATTTTTTAACACAATTTCACTTCCGACACCAGTTGTTACGTACTCGGGTTCGCAATTGTAGAAAAACACCACTTACATTAAATCCGTGTATTTACACAATACAACACAACGTAATACTAAATACACTCTACACTAAACATACTCATAGAACACTTGCTGTACTATCACTGAACTTAGAACACTACACAAACAAACACTTCTCGCTTCGCACTAGTCACTTGATGTATCGTTCTCGATCGCTTGATAAAAACTGACTCGTGTTTGTCAACATCTCTGTATTTATAGGCAGGGGAAAGCCCTAGCTGGATCCAGAAAAGTCTAAATGTATCGGGAAACAATGAATCACTTCTTATCGTAAACATGTTATGAGTCATAAATCCTAGTACACGCTACTTTCAACCTTATGCCATATCCCACAAAGTCCATTATGGCATAGCCCCGGTCAATTATTTGTTTGTCAACAGGAGTTTTCTAGATAAATAGCGCGCGCGCGCTCCAATTCTACACGCTTCTAGATTATTCGTAACAATAGTATCAACCCAGTCTATCGCCAGCCACCAATACGAAAATGGTGGCAACCCAATCTATCGCCAACTAACTA
This sequence comes from Apodemia mormo, assembly GCA_036924255.1. Lineage (NCBI taxonomy): Eukaryota > Metazoa > Arthropoda > Insecta > Lepidoptera > Riodinidae > Apodemia > Apodemia mormo. The sequence goes on from JAUPFN010000022.1 coordinate 28,609,764, forward strand.
TACGTAAATGGTGGCAACCTAGCCTATCGCCAGCTACTACTACGTAAATGGTGGCAACCCAGCCTATCGCCAGCTACTACTACGTAAACTTACCTATACAAAAATGGTGGCAACTCAATCCATCGCCAGCTACAAACAAGCAAATATAATATATATATATATATATATATATATATATATATATATATATATATATATATATATATATATATATATATATATATATATATATATATATATATATATATATATAAACGGTCACTTAAAATATCAACCTTTCAAAAGTGCCTCTAAAGGCTTATTTGAATATAACATTTTTTGATTTGAGTTGACACGCCGTTCACCGTTCACGGCTAGCATATTCCTTAGTAACGATATTAAACAAGAACATAGGATTGTTACCTGAATTTTAACTTGTATGTAGATAAGGAAAATACTGATTTTGCCCTGATTTCGAAAATCGAGTTTTCACTAGATCTCCAAAGTTTTAAGGTCCTAAAAACATTTTCCGGCTATTTTCACGACGACGTCAGTATGTCTGTATGTATGTGTGTGTAAGTAAATATCTCATAACTTTTGAATCGCTGGACCGATCGAAATGCGGTTGCTGGTATTCGATTGAATTCCGCTCTACTTAGACTTCCTGAAAATTTGAACCAAATCGGCCCTGTAGATTTTAAGAAAATTAAAAAAAGAACAAAAAAACTTTTGGCGAAACAGTATTTCTTAAATATAACTTTTAGATTAATGTACCGATTGAATGAATACAAAAACTAATCAGCTTTATTCCTCAAAAAAAAAAACACGTCAAATGCATAAAACTCATCAAAATCGGATTATCCGTTTGGGAGTAATTGTTGGCGAAAAATTTTGAAAAAAGTTTTTTTTTCGACAATTTCGAAATTTTTCAACCTATTCGAATTTAATTTTCCAAAAGTTACAGCTTTTTAAATATTAAAATGATTACGTTGTTTTTAGCAAACAAACTTAATATTTTTTAAATAACTTTTAGGTTAATACAACGGTTGACTAAAAAATCTTATCAATTTTTCTCCTTTAAAAACTGCTTTAAATGCCGTTAATTGGATCAAATCGGTCAATTTGTTAATTGATAAACAAATTGACCGATTCATCATTAATCATCATCAATGATGAAAATATTTAAAAAAATGTTTTTTGAAATTGTTTTAATGCTAAAGCAGTATTTTAGATCTAAAAAATTGAGTTGAATGTCATTCGATAGATCAATATCAATATACTTAATGTCATTTTTAAGTAACTTGATGTTTGCACTGAAAAAATCTATGCTTATAGTTTTTATTTCTTTGAGCTTAAAATACCTTAGTATAAAAGGAAGTTTCAGGGATGGCCGGCATGGTCAACCGTTTACATATGGTCAACCATTTTTTAATTTCATAGGATGACAAACAAATAGATGGTCCTCCTAATAGAAAGAGATAGCCGTCACCTGTAGGCTAACCTCACCCAGATGTTAATGGTGGGTTGCTGTTCGTGTGGCGGAGTTGAATGCCACATACATAAAGCCGACTACCTTACTAACTTACCGGACCTTATTACTCTAACAGGAACACGATAGTGATAAGCATTTACTCATTTGCGTTAGGAACTAAGGCGGTTGTACCAGACTCGAGCAGGACGTTGCAGAACTCTGCCAATTTGTAGATACCATGAGTGACACAATCGTTAGCCGTTTACGTACTGCTTGACAGAATGGCAGATGATCTTTTCTTCAGATGGGCCCAGTCCAACCCGGAAAGAACGGCCCTGCAATATCAGGACGGCTCAACCGCCAGCGTAACACTAAATATTGGCGAGTAGTAGGCGGCGACAGGTTGCGGTGTGGCGCGACACCGACCTGCCTGACACCGCCTACACGCGATCACACTTATATTGTTAATAGTCTAAGATCCGAAGTAAAATCGACCTTCACCATCTGTTTAATGAATGAAAATAATTTTATAAGTAATTTAGTATGTTAAAAATTACAAAAAAATGGGTTCACTGAAAAAATCCTGGCCAGGCTATAATTAATTAATAATTAAAAAATCACTTTTTTTTTAATTTCTTCCGATGTGTTTAATGAAAAAATTGTACACCAACCGATCTGTTTGATCGGTGAGGGTCGATTTAACTTCGGATCCTGTACTATAAGTTTTTATTGTGTCTCCAGGCATACGAGTGAGGGAGCCATTTTTTTAAATATTATAAGTCATAGCATAGAAAACAAGCAGAAGGCTCCTAATCGAAAGAGACTACCATCGCCTATAGACACCAATTGTGTGTTACTATCAACGCGCGAATAAAGACAGATGTCAATGCCACGTGCATACTTTTACCAGCTACCTTACCCATCATAACGGAAAACGACAATGACGAGCACTGACGTCTATTGCGTCAAAAATTGGTAAGGCGGATGTATGATGTATTATTAGGTGTGGACTCAGAATGCCACGGTTTTTTTAATTTATAACTGACCGCTAAGAAAGTTAAAATATGTAGTTTAAAAAAATGAGTAGTAGTCGGTACCGTCCCGAATTTCGGAGTTTTGAGTTTTCATCAAATCTCGATATTTTGATGTCCATACCTGCAGTCTTCCTGTTAATTGACTACACCAAACTGTTCAAAACTGCCAAATCGTTCAAAATGAACCAAAACCACGGTTCTAGTGACCTAGTTAACCATGTCCTATAGAACCAACAGGACTTGAAATCTGAAACAAATACTAAATGCCATTCATTGAACTGACGTCTTCATATTATTCAGTCGGTATTTATTACTGGTCTGTGTCCCGTGCGACGTCAAGTCCGAACATTGTAAATTGTCTTATCACTGCTATCTGTCCTTATCGTTGTAATCGCGTTCTTATGGCTTGATTTCACGACGCTCTGACACACTTCACAGGTATATAAAGGTATGTATATATATATAAAGGTATATATATACATATTATGGCACCTAGAACCATGTCGCATATTTTAACAGATCACTTAGGACTTGCAGCCTGTAAGAGACGCACTGGTCATTTATTAACTGATAATTTGAAAAAGAATAGGGTGGTGAAATCAAGACAACTACTTGAGGGTACACATAAGGAGGTCACACAACAATTTTGTTTACAGATAAGATTTTTTTTTATAACTGATCAATATTTTAACAAACAAAATGACCGTGTTAATGTGTAAAACTCTAAGGAAGCTTTTCAATTAGTTAACAGAGTACAATGTGGGCATTATTCGATTTCAGTGATGGTTTGGTGGGGTGTTAGCTATGAAGAAGTGACTGAGCCTTTTTTTGTGAAAAAAATCGGAGGAATTAAAACATCGGCACAAGTGTATCAAATTGCTACTCTTGAGGTGGTTAAGCCCCTTAAGAACCATGTTCAATAACTAAGAATGGTCCTTTAAGCAAGACTCGGCGCCGGGTCGTAAACCTCCATCGACCCAATCTTGGTTAGAAACCAACGTTCTGGACTTCATTAGAGCTGAAGACTGACTGATTTATGGTCAGTTTTTAAGAATATGGCTTGCTCTAAATTTCATGATGATTTGGAGTCCCCTAAATAATCCATATGATAAGCAGTGAAGAATTTTCCCATGGAAGTAGTGCGTGCTTCTATTGATAACTGGCCTCAACGTTTAAAGGACTGGATTGCAGCCAGTGGAGACCACTTCGAATAAGCTTTATATATTTTTGATAGTTTTATATTAATGTATTAAACTAACACACTGTAATATGTAGTAATAAATGTAGCGTGCAGTAGAAAAAATGTTTTTTTTTGTAACAATATTGATAGCAAGAGTCGGTACAATAACAACGTATCATTGAAATGTTGTATGTCTATAAGGCAACACCCATCAGCCTTTCTAGGGTAGGGGATCAAACCCGAGTCTCTGCTCGATTGGCGCTGTAAGTATAAGTTAAGTACTCGTCAAAATAGACGAGGAAACCTTACACCTATTTTGCAATACGAGAAAAGTTATTTAAAATATAAATAATTATGAGCGTGCGAGCCATTCAGATGCATTCAGACTCCTTTGCCTCACAAATTAAAGTAGATGGCGGTATTCCAAGTGACGCCATTATAACCGTAACGTTTGGATATCTAGTATCTACTCCCACTTAAGTGTGACACGAAGAAAATGAAACTAAGCGTGACAATGCTTAATTGTGTCGCGCGTGCCACGGTGACAATTATTAAAGAGCCGAAATCCTGATGCCACTTACTTTCCCACTTATCGCCAAGATACTGCTTTAAGCCGATCTTCGGTCTCACAGGAGACATCCTTTGTTGAGCTTAAAGCTCACTTATTTTAAATTTTGGCTGATCACTCTGCTCGCCATAAAAGCCTGCTCTCGCAGTAACAGTCATTTGGACCAAGTACTTAAGTTCATTTCGAAAAAAAAAAACCAGCGCATCAGCACCATCTATAGGTTTATAATAGCATAGGATACATAGCAAATAGACGTTAACCCTCATTATAAATGACTTATTATTAGTAACTGTCACGTGATCTAGGTGTTGACCTATTCGTATCAGATTATGGGTCCCGTTTTCAATTCCAGGGTCGGGCAAAGTGTGATTGAGGTTTTTCTCGAAAATCCTAAATGTCGTAGCAGTTCGGAGGAGTCTGGTGGGTGATGAGCTATCACTCCCTCGCCGCGTGTGAGCAGCTGTCGGTCCGGGTTATTACTTAAATACACGATAATTATCAGGTGTTTATAATGCGGCCAAGGGGAACCACCACGCATGTCGCCAACCGGCAAACAGGTAAATCGTAATAAACGGGACATTTTTTAGACGTCTGCTTCACTTTGCTACGCCGCAAGGGAAACGGCGTGATGATACTTTTTATAGGGAACAATCGCCGTGCACAGATGCCAAAAATGCATTGCCATCCATGTGGCAAGATTTTTATCCGCGTAATTTCAGCAGCTGCTCCATGTTTAAATTAGTGATGTTACAAATAGTGATGTTGCCAAATATCAAATACCGAACACGCGGTCAGGTCTTTGGCCGAATACCGAGTATTCGGCGGCATATTTGTATTATTAGCGAGTTGATGTGTCAGGTATTTGTTTATGACAGATTGAGTAACTAATAGTCTCGGTGTATTGTATTGCTAAAATATTATCTCTCTAATTGTACCAAAAATAATCCATATCAAGAAATGCTAAAAATATTTTCATTAATAACAAAAGGCTTATGTCCGATAATTTTTAAGTATTAATTGTGATATTTTTTTATAAAATATATTAATCTTTTTGTGTAATATGTGCGACTATTTCTTATGATCATAGCTATGCAATACCCAGAGCCGAATAATTCGCAATATTCTGCCAAATAACAAAGAAAGCGACCGAATAGCTCGAATATCGTATAGTAATCGAATATTTGTGGCACCTCTAGTTTAAACCTGGAAAATGAAAGTGACAAGCACAAACGTATATTATGGCGCAGTAGGAAGGGCTGTAGCCGTACCTTGCAGATCAGTGCTACCTCTATTCCCCGTGTTGGTCCCGGGCTCCTTTGAAGAATAGGCCAACTGGCGTTCAGCCAGGCAGGTCGTTGAAGGCGACCGATAGGCTATGCGAGTTACTACCATCGTGGCTTCTAGGCGGTAGAGTTCTGCATTGACTCGCCCGGGTCTGGTATCACCGCATTACTTATTTCTGCCGCAATAACATAGCAACGCACCATTAACATCTTAGGTGTCTATAGGCGATGGTTGACTCTTTCCATCAGGAGACCCATCTGCTTGTTTGCTATCTTATGATATAAAAAAAACCTAGAAAAATACTATGGATGCAGTACAATAGGTATTTCCAGATAAAATATACTCTGCGTGTTCATTAGATTATAATTTCCATGTGTACCGAATATATGCAAATCCATTGACCCTTTCTAGGCATAATTGAATTATCTATATATTAATACATGAAGGTCAAAGTTAAAAAATGTTTAAATTTAAATTAATTAAATTGTTAAAAACTCCTTTTAAAGCAATCGCGCGATCGGTGGAGTATGAAATTTGGTACAGTTAAAGTTTACGTGTCTGAGGAGTGCAGACCTCTAATGTTTTTAAATGAAATGCATCCGAAATACATTAATAAAAATAAACATTACACACACTACATTCATGCGCCGTACATGACAATATACACACATGTAAAACTGGTATTTTATTGACGGTTAAAGGCAGTTCTCCAACCTGAAAGGGATTTTATTGTTTAATCTAAAATCGAATTTCGGCCGCAGGCGATCGCCTGTAAACCAGCGCTGTAAACATTTAAACGTATAAAATATGAACTGAACTTCTGAACTGAAGTATGGTAAATTTTTACGGTAGACTAAATATGTAGTAGAAAATGTTTATTGTCGAAAGCAATCGCCGTCAGATGAGACGAGAGACAGGAAATGCACTACACAGTACACACATTGGGTGTTGTGGTTGAAGGGTTTCTCCTTAATATATCGTAATAGCAAGAGCAAAACCAGCTATGTCATTTAGTACAAGTTATACAGGGTATAACAAAAATAAGCACTAACTTTCAAGGGTATACGTGTACATGAACTAAACAAACACCTGGTAAAATATTATACCAAAAGGCACACATTTTTTGTTTCATATAAATTTAGTAAAATAAGAAATTAAAGTTTATTTTCACACCCCTACCTTGAAGATGGAAGTGATGTGACGTCAGCAACACGTTGAATGAATAGCGTGACGCACACATAGACATGAAGAATACCGCGTACTTGTACTTACACACATTTAATAAGCAATTTTTTACATATCACTTTCGTCACTGATTAATTATTATACATTAATCCAAATTCACTATTTACAGGCAATAATAAAACAACACTGTCTTCAAATTAATTTATAAGTAAGGTTCAAAATGACCACCACCCTTCTCAATGCAAAGAGCAGTTCTGCGTAACATTGATAACCTTACATTATGCAACATATGTGGGGTTATGGACCTAAATGCTGCATTAATTTTACCTTCCATCTCTTCACGTGTATGACATTCCACAGAGTAAACTTTATTTTTCACATAACCCCATAAAAAGTAGTCTAGGCACGTGAGATCTGGAGAACGAGGTGGCCAAGGCACCGGGCCACTTCGACCTATCCACTCTGCAAATCGATCGTTTAAATAATCACGCACAGGGCGTGCAAAGTGAGCGGGTGCTCCATCGTGCTGAAAAATTATATTACGATATACATTCAGTGGAAGATTTTCCAGATGTTCTTCTAAATCCTCTCTCAGGTGTTGTAGGTACCTTTGAGCGTTAAGACCCTGAGGTAAAATAGTCGGCCCCAAAACATAGTCCCCAACGATGCCTGCCCAGACATTAATTCTCCACTGGTGCTGAAAGCTACTTTCACTCGAGGCATGCGGGTTATTATGTGCCCACACATGCTCGTTGTGCAAATTGAGCACACCATTTCTTGTGAAAGAAGCCTCATCTGTCCATAAAATATTAAAAGCAAATTCGGGATTTGCTTCAGCACGGTTCTGGTACCACCTACAAAAGTCCATTCTGGGCATATGGTCTGCAAGTCCTATCTCCTGAGTCCTTGAAAAATGGTAGGGATGTCGTCCATCATCCTGCAGAGTACGCCACACCACCATATGGTGTACATTTAACATAGCACTGCATCGGCGTGTGCTGGTCCGAGGATTCTCGTCAAAATGATTTAGAATCCGAGTCTCAATAGCAGTACCTACTCTTGAATTAGGACGTCCAACGTTTCGTTCGCGGTGGAAGGAACCAGTACGCTGAAGTCGTAAACACATGTTACGGAATACTGAGTACGGAGGTAAATGACGTTGTTCTGCTGGTGGCCTTCCATCAATAAACCGTTGTCGGTAAATCTCCCTCGCTTCATTAATGCTACCATTCCTAGCAGCACCAACACATAGCATCATTTCGTAAAATTCACTATTAGTGTAAAGGTGACGGTCATTATTATTTCTACGTGGCATTTTTAAAATCGCGATTTCCAATCAATGGGTATTAAGTAAGATTCATAAAAAATCGGCAATAATAGCAATAGTTACGCTCTCCAAAGACAAACGGCAACTGAATAAAAAAATAAAAATTCCTTTACAATTATCTAGGTACTTTTCCGAACTAATTAGGGTTCAGTGAAACAAATTTAAAAATAATCTTCTTCATCTTAGAGTTTATTCCGGTTATTCTCCACGCTTGCGCTAGGAACGAGTTTGAGTTTGCCGTAGCGACTGTCGTCTAACCTCCGAACCTCTCTGGAGGAAGCCGGTGCCAGGACCTCTTTCATTGTACAGCAGTCAGGTTGTCTTGGGTCCCGAAGGTGGTGGTGGGACCCCTTGCACCATAAAGAAAAAAAAATCATTTCCCGTGTTAGTTTGAGTGCCTTAAGAAGAATTACCCTCCATTCTACCAGGCGAACTGAGAATCGAACCCAGTACCTTACGAAGAAACGCCTAAACCGGCATCACTCTTATCATAAAAGTGACAAAAATGTTGACTAAAACTATACGGAACTACATATTAGTATGATTTTACATAAAAACAAAATGGCAGAAAAAAGGGAGTGTCTTGTCTCTTTCCGAAAGTGGTCTTTTCGCCAATCAAAGCGTTTCGTTGCACTTTGTATAAGCCGCAAAACACGTGTAAGTTCTAAAGGCCTGTACAAACGACCGGCGGCGGCTTTAAAGTTAACTTAATACTTTTTCATTTCCAGTATGATAAACAATATTTTGATGAAAAAGATTAATTTTTCTGAATGAATGAACAGGTTGATATGTAATCCCGGCAATCGCTAAAATTAGCAATAGTTTTCGTTGGTTTCGCTTGCGTGGTTTATTTTTGACATTCACAAAAAACTCTAACCACGCGTGCGAAGCCGCGAGCAACGGCTAGTATTTTATAAAATCTTTGATCTAAAATGTAATCAAAAAAACGTAGTCAAAAATTATCTTTTTCCTGAAATAACTACTACTTAGAAAGGTCTTGCCAATTTCTCCCGTGAAACAGCTTTGCTGTGTTTCGGAGAGAAGGGCAAGACAGGCACTGTAATTACTGGCACCGAGACTTAACATCTTATGTCTCAGGATCTTAACATCTTATGTCTCTAACACATGAATGGAATACCTGGGCTAGTTCCAGCCCAGGTATCCCATTTTTGTTCATTAGCGACGTCGACCACTTACCATCAGGTGGCACGTCTGCTAGTTTGCCTATCTCAATAACATAAAAAAAGGTAAGAAGAGGCGCACCTAAAACAAACTTTAGGTAGGTACTAAGTTCCATCAGCCATGTAGTGATAGTGACAAACGAGCCTATCAACTCACCGGGAACATTCCGATTCTTGACATTTTTTTAGCAGTGCTAGCCATGTCAAATTTCATATGTAACGAAAATTAATTTGCGCAATTAAAATTCCCGCGGAAAATATTCAGTAGTGTGTGTGAGCAAGGCCTTAAGTCGGGCGCTTGGTTGAGACCGCGTTGCGCCGCGTTGAGACGCCTAGCGCGATGTCGGTAATACTTCAAATCAAAGGACTTCTAGGCTAATCAATGCGTAGGTTTATTTGTCAAAAATGCTTATAAAAGGTTGTGTTGTGTCTTAATTCTTAATGATAATGCATATTTATTTTGCGAAGTGTCGTGTTATCAACGAGAAAGTTTTACTAAGTTTTTAGAATTGTGTGTAAAAAAAGTGATAATAGCTATGATTTACCTGCTCAAAAACTAATTACCTATTTAGACACCTTGTTATGTGAAGTTAGAAGCAAACAGGGTAGGTACTAGAGGTAAGTATTATGCCATTAAAACAGTTTGTAAGTTGAAACCATGCCAGATAATACATTGTAAAATGCCTATGAATCACGGAATAGATTTAGGTACCTACACTGAAAACACATGTGAATAGTTGACTTTGAAGGTGGATATTGTGTGATGAAGTAATTTATGTAATGTGTTTTCATAACAAAAAGATACCTTAATTAGTTATATTGGATTATTTGCCACGATTGTTTTAGAATGTATGTACCAAACTAATAGTTTCACTCAGAGTTAGAAATAATAATCCAGGTCACAATAAATTTTAGGTACACAGCTGATATAATTTTGTTGCCAGGCGGGAGATTTTCCTGCATGAAATGCCTAATAGCCGCAGGTTTGCCTTACGTAAACTAGGTATGAGACTACTAGGTAGGTATTTACGATTAATAAAATTTTATGAGATTTTTTTTATTGAATATGAGTATAGTAATTAATAATTATTTTAATATGATCGTAAAATGCTATCGAGTGACACCAATAGTCGGACAGTGTTTTTTTTTAACATAATGTAATAATTATGGCTATCAAAACCCAGTTAAGTTACCTATGAATCAAATTGTCCAGCCTGGTAATCAAACTAAGGACCCTCATGGGTTTATTCCAACATCAGTCCTGGTAGAAAAAAATATAAAAAAACTCTTTAAATAATATCTACATTATTTACTCTGTCAAGTAATTAGTACTTTGTTGTGCGTCTAGCAGTTCATTGACATCTATCATATGATTGTGACCTTTCATAGCTGCGTAAACCGTGCGCGTACGTTACTGCGTGCTATACTTCAGGGCTGCCACAGATCATTTTGAAAAAAAACTTTGACATTCATTTTCTCAGAAATTTCATAGTTTTTATTTATTAAAAATGTATAATTAAAGAGCTAACCACACATCCTGAACGCTCCTTCAGTATTAGTGCTTATTTTTGTTATACCCTGTATATAACAGCAAATGTTCATTGTGTTAATATAATCCGTGGGGCGGAATGGTAACGACTAATGCCACATGCACTTTGCTACCTTACCCTCAAAACCGGAACACGATAATGACAACCATTGACGTTATTGCGGCAGGAATGGTAAAGGTAACGCAGTAGTACCGACCCGGGCGAGACATCAGACAATGCAGAAGTCTAACACCTAGAAGATGCGATTTACTTGTATAAAATCGAAAATAACCTAAAATGTATACAATTAAATGCAGTGTAAAGGAAACTTTAGTGAACATTATTGTTACCATGTAAGTACATGGTCCGCGTTAGCGACATTGGAATTTTTTTGGGGCGCACATTAGTTAGTGCGTTGCCAAAAGTTTATTGCCTATGATATATATTTTTTTCATTAATATAAATTATTTTATTACTGTAACGCTTGCTCACAGCAGCAACCAGTCGTACAATCTGTGCTCACCGTTGATGCGCCTCACCCAACTTGCTGTCATTCTCAACTTGTCGCCTTATTTTCAATATTTGTTTAAAAATATCTGTGTTTGCACAACTACCTTATGGCGGTAATCCCAATAAATATTTATTTAGTTAGTAAACCTCATGATGGTGATTGATGAGTGATGAGGAACGGCCAACCCGAGTCGAAGGTTTCTGCTGATGTGTTAGATTTACTGTTATTCAGCTTCAATATGAATCGAAATATCATTGGACGAACTACACGACAATTCGATCAATACCGCACTTCAACGTAAGTATATAATATTTTATTGTGATACTATTGTTGGTCAGTGATACTAATACATAGAAATGCATAATATACATACATGTATATTAATTCATACCTGAAATATATTTTGGTAAACATTCAGACCCACAGATACATACATTTATGCTCAACACACAAATGCTTATTGCTATCGGGAATCGAACCCGAGCCCTTTTGATTGCCTAGTCACTAACAAAAAATTAAGTATACTAAAGCAAATGTGACTTCGTTATTTGTAAATCGTAGGTAGCATTCACATTTGTCTCAAATCTCAATCCGATTTAATGAAAAGTGTTCCGCCGACGGACGTCGATACGTATCAGCTATCAAATAAAGACGAAAATATAGCCATGCAATTGACTTGAGTATTTGAGTTTGAACTTTGAGACTTGAGTATACGCAACTTGAGTATTTGTGTAGGCTTGTTTACTTGTAAATTAAACTATTATACACATTACCACACTGAATTCGTCTCTTGCCACGAGAACATTCTCAATATTAATGGAGTAAAATAGTATCTTATCACTTGAGCAGGTGATATCTAAAGTCATCATAATTTATTTATAGACCTACTAATGCAGGCAGTGGCGTAGTTATAGAAGGGCTAGCCGGGACAGTGCACCGGGCCCTCGACCTCAGGGGGCCTCAGCCTCATGCTGCCTTCGCAATAAATATATATTAGCTATACAATTGAATAGAAAATATTTAATTTCTGTTTCTTCTTAATTATGCCCTGTAGTGAACAATAAGATGCTAAGTAAATAGTAAGATGAAATAGTTTAGCACCTTCAGACTATAATACACTAAACTGCAGTTGAGGGCGGAAATGCCGCCATTTTACGAAAACTGTATCTCCTTATCCGCAACCGTGTACTTGGGGCCAAAATTGGTAAGGACCTTTATATTAGGGCTATTTTTTACCACTTACCATTTACGATTTTGAAATAGGACAACAGTAACGGACTCATTGCCTATATACTTCTCTATCTACTGTGACCGAAACTGTAATCGCCTCTGTAAGTTGCTGAATATACTTATTGCTTCGACATTAAAACACGAGTACCAATACATTTGTATTTGTCTCAGTTGCCATTCGACGTAAAAGCCCACGATTTAAATGTCGTCAAAAATTGTCGGAGCTCATTCTCAAGTAACAAACAGAAACAGCTATGCACCTTCAGATACACTTTTCACGTCATTTATATAATTATAATTTTTATCCTTACGTAAGAAATCGGAATAAAAATTCAACTTATTTATAGGTTTGTTGAGGTAGGTAATTGTTGGATAAATAATTATATTATTCCAAAGGGTGGTCCTTAAATCAGTAGAATTTTATTCATTATGTTTGTTTAAGTAAATTATTACCTGTATTATCTTGAAAATATTTACCTACAAATAAGCTGAAAATATTTTATCCAAAATAAAGATTTTGTCTATTTATTACCAGGTTATGTCAGATAGCCTTGTGGTCTAGGGGTTAGCTTCCTATGCGGCTCAGAGCATAAGGTTCTAGGCTCGAATCCCAAGTTGGGAAAAAGTGTTATTATGGTTTTTCTCGAAAATCCAAAATTTAGTACTTAATAGCTCCGAGTCTGGCGGGGGCATGGGGGTGGTTATGTTACCCGTTGTATCCGGTTATTGCTAGAAATAATCAATAATGGTTATCAGGTCGGTGAAATGTGGCGATGGAGATCACAACTCACCGCGACTAACCCGTAGACCGGTGAATCGTGGTGATCCGAAATGTCTATAGACTTTCGGTTTACTCTGCTCATCCCGCAAGGAAACCGGGCGTTATGATACTTAGGGGCCACCCATAAATTACGTCACACGTTAGGGGGAGGGAGGGGGTCGAAGAAGTGTGATATTGTGTGACAAGGCGTGGGGAGGGGTCCCAAATTTAGTGACATCATATTTTTTTCAAAATATAACATGTTATTCATAAGTATTACAACAGTAAATTTAAAAAGCCACCTGTATAGAATAAAAATAATCGAATGATATCATTGCTCCAATGTAAAATTGTAAAATATGTGACGTCACACTAGGTACAATAAAGAATTAAATAAATAAATAAATACTAGGTAGGAGGGGTTCTCAAAATGTGACCAGCTGTGACAAGGACGGGGGAGGGGTCAAAAAAGTAATGAAATTCATGTGACGTATTTATGGATGGCCCCTTATCACCAGTTTATCACTAATTAAATGCTAGAAATGTATCAAAATGTGGTTGTTGTAAGATGTTGATATTATTTGTAATTTCGTCCTCATGTAATGTACCTACAAACATTGTTATTGTTAGCAAATCACACAAAGTAAGGTGATTGTTCGCCGGTTATTCATTTAACTGTTCATCGGAATGTTTCCGCTGTATGCATTATATAAGTTATTTAAATGTTTTATTATCTGTCGCACACCATATATATTAGGTACCTAAGTGCCGAGAAGAACATTTCCTCTAATTTCCAGATACTACTTCTGTTACAGTGGAAATGTAAGATGTGGATGCGGTTACTTTGTTATATAAATTGATACTTAATTCCATCACTTGGTAGTTTTGCATGGAAATTTTCTGGGAGCTTTGAAAACTGTTATTTTTATAGCTGTTTTCGAATATTATGTTTGCTACTTCGTATCTTTGCCGCGTAAAATGAAAACGGATGGACATTGGACAATATTGTAGAAGAAATACTACTAGGCGCCATTTTTCCGATATGGCGGCGCGAGCGGAAAAGATACCTACTAGGTGACAAAGTTAAAATTAGGATAGACACATCAAAATCAAAATTTTGTTTTCGTTGTGTTGTGTGAAAACAAAAATGTGTTCATTGACAACAACTTTCTAATAAATATTTTAAGTAATAAAAATTGTAATGTTGCTTTGTAAAATATATTAATTTTTTGAGTAATATACCTTTTTCTCATGATTAAGGTATGAATGAATGAATGAATACTTTTTATTGCGCACCAAAATTTACAAAAACAGAATAAGTATAGCTAGTAATTATGTATATTTAATAATTATGTAGTGGGTACACAAAGGCGGTCTTATCGCTAAAGGGCGATCTCTGCCAGACAACCTTTAGGTAGAGGAGATCTTTCAATTGTATATTTTAGGCTTTGGCGTTGACCACATGAGGTCCCGGGTTCGATTCCCGGGTCGGGCACACAAAAAAAATGTTTTTTCAGTTTTCTGATAAACACAAAGTTGCCCGGGATTGGAAAGTGCCCGGTTGGCGATAGGCTTGCCACCTATCACATTTGTGGGACCAAGTATCTTCGGCTAATCGTGGGTGCACTTGTTGTACCTCTGCCTACCCCTTCGGGGATATGGGCGTGAAGATACTTACTTAGGTAATTTTAGGTATTCAGCCTAAAAGTGATAGTTCGCAGTATTCGGCCGAATACCGAATCTATACATATATTAAAATCGTAGGAAAGTCAATGTCGGGGTAAACTCAAAAAGTACTGCATGAATTTACTTCAAATTTTGCATGAATATTACTAACAGGTCGGGTCAATATATAGGCTACATATTATCACGCTGTCACCTACGGGGGAGGAGCTGTGCGGAGAAAACGAAGTCGCGGGCAACAGCTAGTACATATAATAAAATCGTAGGAAAGTCAAAACTGTACATTGAATATTTTTTAAAAGAATATTTGGGGTGTGATCTACAATCGATATCGAAGCCAAAAATATAGTTTTTAGAATTTTTGTCTGTTTGTCTGTATGTACGTCCGGGGTAAACTAAAAAAGTACTGCATGGATTTACTTCAAATTTTGCATGAATATTACTAACAGGTCGGGTCAACATATAGGCCACATATTATCACGCTATCACCTACGGGGGAGAAGCTGTGCGGAGTAAATGAAGTCCGCGCGGACGAAGTCGCTGGCAACAGCTTGTACCAAATAAAATGACTGAATAGGTCGAATAACAAAATACTAACGGAATCGTGGTATCTCTAATTTTAATGTTTTATTGACCTCCACTCTCCCCTTGGTGAGATGGGAAATTTGACTCGATACCCTCCCTCTCTCTTATCTTACGGTTACGTGACATTTTTCAAAATTTGTATTTTTACTATATAGGTAGGTATATAAGTTAATCTAAAAATGTATATATTTGACAAATCCAAACCGTCCCCATTCCCTCATGTGGGTCTTATCTTGAACCCGCCTTCCACTCAAGTAATTTTTAGATGCCTCCATACTCCTGCTGACGTCTGTACGCATTTACTGTAGTTCTCACTCACATGGCAGGTGGTGGTTGGTGGTGTGGATGTGTATTGTGTAGTGACGGAGTGCGGTGTGTGCGCAGGTCTGGGCGCGGCGCAGCTGGCGCTGGCGAGCAGCATGGAGCAGTTCGAGTTCGCGTGCATCGGCGCCTCCATGACGGAGGACGAGCGCGTCATCGGCCGCTCGCTGAGCCACTTCGCGCAGCTCATCCGCACCGTCGAGGACGAGCGCGAGCGCATGGTCAGTCACACACACCATTTTATAACGTATAACGGGTGGACCCGAGAGTGAAAAGCTTGCTATCAAATTGGCACTTAGCAGTGATTAAAAAGTCAGCCGTATTGACACGCCGTATAATTTACTCGAAATAATGTTACACAAGTCAAATCTGAGCTAATACTATGTACATAAAAACTCGAGTCAGTTTCCAGCGTATTCATTAGCTGGCCTCGAAACTCGGTAAGGAGTCGCGGCGCGGGCGCGGGGACACCAGTGAAAGCACGCGGAGTGGCGTATTACGTCAATTACTATAATATGTTTCAACGGATAGTAATTACAAATGTTAACGAGTGCACGTGATTGCTGCCGCGGAACTGGGCCGCCGACAGATTTATGAGCACGCCGGTAACCTGCCGGTGAGAGAACGGCTCCGAGCGCCGTCAGCGTACACGAGGCGATCTCAATAAGGTTTCATTAGAGAACCCGTTACACTGGCAATTTGCAGCTATCTGCTGCGTAGTAGTGATTGAATAAATGTAATTACTATATCAAATACTAAGGTCTCTTTATAGTAAGCGTTTTTACTTAACATACATAGGTACAACGTATGTAGTATGTACAGTGTGAACGAACCTCAATTTTGTTTCACTTTGTTTTTATTCGAAAGTGCTGTAGTCAATATCATTATAAACGTCTGAGTAAAACTGTCGATGCAATACAGCTTTTAGTTTTTTAAAAAAACCGTTCAAAGTTTGCCGATATCCGGGTCTAAAATTTTACAAAATTATTTTCTGCCAAAAATATATAAACTAGTTGCTATAAAACTGATTAAGCCAGTTAATTGTGTAAATACAACTATACTACGCTTAAACATTTTGTTCTTTTAATGTGCTCAAATAATTTCGGTCTTATTTTTTTTCTGAGGTATAATGCCGTATTAAAAGCAGATTTATAGTTTATACATGAAACGATAACTTATATAAATGACTATTATCTGTATTAATATCATATTCTAATTCCGCGTTATTCAAATTATGAACGAAATTTGAATTTTTATTCATTGTTAGCACTTTAAAATCCGGATAAAATAATATTTGTTATCTGGATTAAAAAATATATAATGAAATATTGTAACGTTAGATCGTCCACCCCTATGGAGAGTAGAGGGAGAGGATCCAAGTCACAAGATAAGCTGTCACCAGATTCCTGAAGCTCGAGAAACCTGGTGGCACAAGGGGTAAGGGTCCGGCACTAAATATTTATTAGATCCCCCGGTTCAAGTGTAGAAGTCGGAGTCGCGCTGGTGTAGATGCACGTAAAGGAAACGAGGAACTTAACACGTAAGGAAGCACGTAGAAGGGCACACGCTCAGGCACGCGCGTAGAAGGACGCGCGCTCAACAGGCACACACGTCGAGGGGTGCGCGTTCAACCGGCACGCACATAGAAGGGCGCGCGCTCGGTAGAAACAGCGTGCGTAGAAGGGCGCACGCTCAGGCACACGCTCAGCTGGGACGCACGTTGAGGGGCGCGCGCTCAGGCACGCGCGTAGAGGACGTCTTGTTGGCTTTGGTCCGAACTGTCCCGATTCTGGACCAGCAGAGAAGGCTCCAGAGACTACAACTTCAAGACTTTTCTTTAAGACTTCTTCCTGACACTTTTAGTTACAAGTTCCTGGCGATGACTGACTCGATGATGGCCGACTTGGGTATTTATAGGCCCAAGGATGGTACAATGTCGAAACTCAAAGATATTTGAATTATATTTTTTATATTAGGGGTACATTGATTAGGAACTCATTAGAAGACAATTTCAAATTTTAAGAAAATAATTTTGACATACATTGCGTTATGTCAAAATTATGAAAATCAAAATAATGGAAAATGTTTAAAAATAAAAACATTAATACCAAAATACATAAAAAATGTAAGTATCCCAAAAACTCTCGTAAGACAAATTCAAAACACAGAAACATAAACATAAAAGTAAGAAATCACTACAATATATCGTTTTATCTTCTCAATCTCAACTAATTCTTAAGATTCATCAGTCTTTTTATCATGATTCTAACGAGACATCCAAAAGACAACTAGATATAGAAAAATATCATATATCCATTTACCGGCCATTAACCGGCCAGAAAGATTCGATTTACTTTATTTATGTTATGGAATGTATTTATAGGGGTGTAAGATACCCCGAAAAATACTGAAAGAATTCGATAACACCAGAATTAACATTATTTATTTTCAAAAAATTATTTAATTAGTTTTTAGATGTTAATCACTTTCCATAATAACATCAAAAATACATTTTATACTACCATTTTCCGTGTTACTTAAAGATAAAGGACATTTAAATTTTTATTCAGAAATATATATTTTATCTATATTTTAATAAAGCAAGTCTCGAGATTGGACTGCGGATGAACATGTCTAAGACCAAGCTGACAATAACTTGGTTAAGATGTAGGATAGAAGTCGAAGGAGTGGAGATTGAGTATGTCCATGAGTACATGTACTTGGGCCAATTAGTTTCTTTTCAGGCAAGACAAGACAAATAAGTTGCATGTCACACCGAAAACGCCTTTGAAGAGCTTTTGGTCCATGAAAGACTTTATAAAGGTCACTCTTCCGCTCACCCTTAAGAAGAAATTTATGAACACATGCATTCTCGCTATCTTCACCTGGGCATTTTTCAAATTCTTTGACCGTTGCAATAACGCAATGTCCACTGACTTAATAATAATCTTATTTAATAATCATTAGTGAAAATGTCATGTTTTAAATGGCAATAGATAGAAAATTTAAACAAAAGTAAATTAAAACAGGAAAATAATTCAAAATAAAATCCTAATTCAAGAAAAAACGAAAAATTTTACTACATGTTCCCCAATTTCACGATGTCCCATGCGTACCTTCCTAACTTCGAAGTCTGATAATCCCCAAATATTCTCATCATACTTATACTCAAATCACTTAGTTTGTGGTAGAACAATATAAAATTACTTTTCTTAATGTCTTTTGATTAGTTGTCAAATCAAAATAAGTAAATAAAAGAAATTTTGTTTTGTCCTAGAATTTTTAATAGACCGGAATTCCCAGTTAGTAACTACGATTTTCATCTACTTTAAAAGGAAAAGAATTTGTATTCAGATATTTTTTGATGTTGGAAACTATTTTTTGACAGTTTAACGTCGTTTTCGTTTAAATTCGGATATCTTTAATTTGTTATTTTCCGTTACTTAGTGTTCAAAACAGTGTGTCGACAAAAGCTTGTTCCGATTAGTAAAGTGATTTTGAAAAAATAAATATTATTTTTTTAACAAGAAAGTTGTTTGAAGTTTTGCACCAATTATCTAAAAATAGCTGAAGTTTGTTGGAATCATAACTTTTAGTATATTTTATATAAAATATTGAGACGTGAAGTCATAAAATGTACTTTCGTAACGTCAGGTGAGTATCGTTACATATAGCCGGAATACATTTGGTTACGAACTGGAATCATAAGGCTGAGTACTCAGTAAACTAAAAAAAATAAGTTTTTCTTGAATAAATTTTTACATTTCTTATGTTAAAATTAGGTACACTTACTAGACGCCCCCCGCCCCGTTGATCGAGTAGTTAGCGTATATAGCGTTTATGGGCTCGGGTTCGATTACCGACAGAGGCAGGCAGGTACCTATCACAGGTACCCATATTCTGTATTTTTGGATCTGAGTCTTTATTAAATATGTTCGAAGTATGTATAAAGTATGTTTCTATGTATATAAGACAATAATACTAGAATTATTGTCCAGCAGCCTTAACACAAGCAAATAATTTGCCTACTTATGGGTTAGATCAATATGTTGTATGTATTGAAAGTATGCAAGCAGAAACTACTCTTTACCGACTTTGAAAAAGGGGACGTATGTAAATGTATTTTATGTTTTAGTATGTTTACTGATTTCTCCGCTAATTTTGGACCGTTTATTTTAAATTATTCTTTTGTTCGAAATGGTTTTATTGTTACGAAATCAGATTTTTTATAGCATAAGTTAGCATACAAGCATTTTTAGGTCTTCTTATTTCTACTATAATTGACATGACATGATGACTATCAGACACAAATCTGAATTGCGTTAGAAAGGAGATATAATATAAAAAATAAAGTATGTGCCTATAAACTTTAAGGGTTTCACTCGCTTTGCCTGGGATTCCTTCATCCGTCTTCCCCCCGTGTTGGTCCCGGCCTCCTTTGTAGAATAGGCCAACTGCCGTTCTGCCAGGCAGGTCGTTAAAGGCGACCGATTGGCTATCGAGTCACTACCATCGTGGCTACTAGGTGGTAGAGTTCTGCATTGTCTCGCCCGGGTCTGGTACCACCGCCTTACCTATTCCTGCCGCAATAGCGTCAGCGCTTGTCGCTGTCGTGTTCCGGTTTGGAGAGTAAGGTAGCCGGTAAACTTATGCATGTGGCTTTAGACCTCGCCACAAGATAGCAACGCACCATTAACATCTTTGGTGTCTATAGGCGATGGTTGACTCTTTTCATCAGGAGACCCATCTGCTTGTATGCTATCTTATGATATAAAAAAAAATACTAGCAAGAAAATCTTACAACTGCAACACGTATACTGGTGTGAACGCCGGAACACCTACCTACTCATTTTATTAGTTTTAAGTGACAAACAAATAATTCGTCTTTTGAATCATACATTTTTCTGCTGCCAATCCTGTTTTTTTATACTATTTATGATCATTTCCCGGAGGACGAGTGTGAATATTGTATATATAAAAACAAACCTGTATTTATAAAAACAAAAATGCCACTTACCGGAGCTGAACGAGCTAGGATATTTAGAGAAAAGTTAAAAAAGGATCCTGAAAAATATGAAAATCATAAACAGAAACAAAGAGAAATAGTTGGAAAAAAGGGAAAAAATGCTGATTTAGATGATAACGAGAAAATAAAGCAAAGAGAACAGTGGAGGAAACAGAAAAGAAACCAGAAAGAAGGAAAAAAATTAATAAATCAAGAAATTAAACCGGAAAATAAAATTCAGAACCAAAGTAGTAGTGACTAGGACTAATTATATTTTGATTTTTAATAATGTTTTTAATAATTGTTTTTAAAATTAGTCATTTTCAACAAGTCCGGTTTTCTCAATATCGATTGCGCAATATTTCTTATATTTTTGTTATGATTATGAATTTTGATCATAACTGAGTTCATAAGTAATCAAAATAACAATATAAAACATACCTACATAATCTTAACAAACCCTCGATATCGCAACAAGCGGAATCGTTGAAAATGAAACCTATAGTCACATCTGTGATTATTGTGATTTAAATTAAGACCGATTATTAAAATTTTAGAAGTAGGTGTTTTATTTAATATAAAAGTTTGTATTGTGAACTCAACTTTACGTCCCTATTAGTAACTAAAAGTTCCAATTAATAATTTGTTAAAGTGTGAGTTTAGAAAATGTAATTTTCTTTATTAATTTTAGAAGAACATGACCAATGTAACAACTAAATATTGTTTATTTTGATATGCTTTACCCGACTTTTTAGGAGATTGAGTTTTATACCTTTTATTTTTTTCATAACAGAGTATAATTTGACGACATTTTAGAACAAATGTTACTAATTGGAAGTATTTTCATGAATATTCTGTTAATATATGGTTAAAATAGTTTTCGCTTTCAATATAATGAATGGAACTGATTTAATTTTTATTAAAAAAAGATATATTAAAAATGTTACTGATTGGAAATACCTGTACCCTGAATGCTCTTACAATCTCATTTTTTGGCTTTACTGCTAGTTCAATTATAAAACAATTGGTATTTTTAAAAAGATGATTTAATAAGCTATCTAAAAATTTAAATAAAAAGTGCAAAATCGTTTCTAAAAAAAATAGCATTCCGGTTCCGTAACGGTCATCTTTTTTGAAAAACGCCCACCTATGAAGACAGCAGACGCAGCGCACGCTTCGACTTTGACTGAACAGCAGAAGTCTACGCTCGGGGCTTGCCTTGCTTGCTTCGTTATTTTAGTTTATAACTTTTATTTTCCAACAATTTAATTTCACACCTCCGCTTAAATAGTGTCACAAGTTAAAAAAACGATTCTCGAGTAAAAGGGGTTTAAAATTGCTCCTGCCTATTTTTTTCGCTTTTCCGACCAACGCCACTAACCTCTTTAACGCCATATAGTATCAAATCATTAAAAACAATGGTAGATCACTATCTGAGATAAAACTATGGCATAATACGATACGAATAGTACAAGAAAAGTAATTTTACAATTTTTTGAATTGTAACACTATTTTAGCGGAGATGCGATTTGTTACAAAGAAGGTTTTCATAAAATTTTCTGTAGGGATACTAGTTTAAGAGACACAGCGTGAAAACCCTTTGCATTCCTTTTTCTAAGATGACGGCCGGAGGACAATATTGGCGACTCCACAAACTTGAATTTAAGTTTAAACTAATCCCGCCTATAGATCAAAAAAATAAAATTGCATCCTCTGAAAAACGCCTACTAAGGTATAAAAATTTAATATTAACAATGTGTATGTAAAATAAAAATAATACCTAATACTAAAAAAATATAATTTGTGTTGCTTGATTTCGACGTTCAAACATAGCGAGTACGAAAATTGATAATTTTACGATTGATCATATTCACCAAATGAGTTGATCTTACTGCCACGGATAATAAATTAAAACACTTGGAAGTGTTTTAACTTGATTTTTGGATTCCCTAAACATCTAGTATTTTGTAGTTTTACAAATCTATCTCGGTATATAATCTATGGAAAACGTTATTAAAATAAAAGGTTGTGTTAACATTAAAAAACGTTTACCGAATGTAATAAAAATTATCGTGATGTGACAACCCTAACCACAAAAAATCATAAGTAATAGTCATTTATATAAGCTATCGTTTCATGTATAAATCTGCCTTTAATTAATACGACATTATACCTGAGAAAAAAAAATAGACCGAAAATGATAAAAATACATTTTCCACTTTATTTGACTACAGTATATTGGCAAATTTTTTAAGGGTAGTAAAGTCATATATGCACAATTAACTGGCATAACCAGTATTACAGTATCCAATTTGGTTTTATTGCAAAAAATGATTTTGTCAATTTTTGGATCCGTATATATTATGCAAACTTTGAAGCGGATTTTAAAAAACTAAAACTGAGAGTTTTACTCAGACGTTTATAATTTATAGGGTAGGGTAGGGTAGGGTGTAATTGAAACAAAATGGAAGTTCTTAACACACTACGACCTTCCTTAACCCGAATCAATATTAAATTAACAAACGTAAAATATATATATATATATATATATATATATATATATATATATATATATATATATATATATATATATATATATATACACATACATACATACATACATGTCGCTATCGAAAATCAGACGTGGTTAACCACTCGATCTAGGGGCCAGTCAAATGGATGCCAAACAAAAAGTAGAAAATAATTAAAGTAACGTTTTCCACATAATATGTAATGTATAGAGTTACAGAATGTACATATATTTTGAGTTTAGGATACCCCTATCTCGGTAAATCATAGTTATGTTAAAGGCGTTCCCAGAAAATAATCAGATCATTTTAAAATGAAGAAATATTGCAATTGTCATGAAACTTACACGAGTTTGCCTAACTTCGGCTTAAGTGCATATCAGCAAGTACTTTACTTGAAAGTGTTTTGAAAATTTCATCATTTTCGAACCGACAACTTGCTTACATACCTGATACTAACGTTGCGAGTTAAATAGAGACTTGTAAAAACTTATGGCAGGCTAAAAGATGATATCAGCAAGAGGCGAGCCGGGGTCACTGAACGAGCAAACCTCTCGACTATTGAAGCAGAACTAAGAGCATCAATGTAAATTTGGTGATTGTGAACCCAAAATATATGAGGGATTCATTCAGTGTTTCAGACAAGGACTTGCGAAATGTGACGCGTATAAAGTTCCTCACAAAGCTAGTACCGCACTTGAAGTCGCATTAATACGGTATTGTTCGTGAGTGGTGGCGGCGCGCGCTGCCTTGAGTCCGACCTTCAACCGTGCACTTTCCTTCGCCGATCACTTTTACTGTCGCGCCACCGCGCCGTGCGCCGCGCGCCGCATACTAAAGACGTGACGGTACGGCGCTGACGTCCCGGGAGACACCGTTACGTAGCCACCGCAGGACACATGCTGCCGGATTACTACACACATTGCTTTCAAATTATATAATATCAGAATTTCGACGCGTCCTGTAACAGAAAGTGGTTTTTAAGAACCAGCTAGGAAAAGATCCAAAATTATAGAAGCTATACGGGTTCTGAAGTATAGTTCTGAAGTAATTAATGGTTTCTCGTACAGAATAAAGTGAAGGGTAAACGCGCTTGAGCTAAATACAAGGTTATTGGATGCTTCTCTTGAGCTGCACAAAATATACTTGTGCAACACTACGCAGCGTGTGAACCATTTAAACTACCTGAAACAACCGATTTCAACTCTCTTGGTTGTCCTCAAACTTTCGTTCAATTTCACCAATTTAATACTAGACTGCTATTTTACAGTAATAGATCTATTAATTGAATATCTTTAGAAATATACGAATAAAGCTGCATGTATGCATTAAAGTTTCAGGGATGGATTTTTAATTTTGATAGCCGAAAATAAATATTTTTCCACTGAAATATAAAGCTTTTGAACATATTTTAAATAAACCCAAAACCTGGCAGACGTTCAATAAAAAATTGATAATGATAGAAAGTTGATATCGCCGTGAATGCTTCTTGTTCTGAAAGTCTCCATACTGCGCTGCGGGTACATTCCAGTCACAGTTAATATAAAAAAGTAAAACAATCGAATAAGCCCCCGTGTTGGTCCTGGCTCCTTTGAAGAATAGACCAACTGTCGTTCTGCCAGGCAGGTCGTAAAAGGCTGACTGATTGGCCTTACGTGTCACTACCAATGTGTCTACTAGGTGGTAGGGTTCTTCAACGTCTCGTCCGGATATTTGGTACCACCTTACTACCACCACCTTAACTATTCCAGCCGCATAAGCTTCAATGCTTATGCTTGTCATTGTCGTGTTCCGGTTTGGAGGGTAATGTAGACGGTAGACTTATGCATGTGGTATTGGCATTCCGCCTCTTGGATAACAATGCACTACGTAGGTCACACTATAAGTTTTGCGTAACTTAAAAAAAAACAACATATAACCAAAATATTATGTTTATTGCTTTTCAAAATAATCTCATTTAAATTTTAAACATTTTTATTTATTTATTTTAATATCAATGGAAAACTAACAGCTATACATATCGATAAACAAGAATATATAAAGCAAAAAGGCCAATTATAAGTTTCACTAATAAAACTTTTCACTAATATAACTTAACTACATAAAAACAGACAGCGACATTACGATGACGTAAGCAATCATATAAAGAAATTTGCATTAAACATTTTTTTCAGCCTATGAGTCGTAATATTGAACAAATCAAGGTCAACCTTTTGACACTCCACGTTATGTGTATGGCACCCCCTTATCAAAAAGGAATTTTGTCTATATCTAATTTTAGCTTTGGGTAGTTGAAGTAGATTTCCCTTTCTTAGAAAAATTGAGGGAGCTCGTAGGCTGATTTGATTGAGCAACTCAGGTACATCAATTATGCTGTTCACGATTTTATATAAAAACACTAAATCTGCTGCTATTCTACGCTCACACAGTGGTAAAATATGAAACTTTTTGCGTCTGTCTTTATAAGTAGGTAAAAAATTATTTGTACGGAATTGAATGTACCTTAAAAAAATTCTTTTGTATACTTTCCACTCTATCAATATGGACATTATAATCTGGGTTCCAAACTTGAGATGCATATTCGAGATGGCTGCGAACAAAAGCACAATAAAGTATTTTAATAGTTTTAATGCTCTTGAAATCCGAGGAAATTCTGAGAATAAACCCAAGGGCTTTAGATGCTTTATTGACTATCTCTTCAATATGCGAATCAAAGAGGAGCTTTGAATCAAAAATTACCCCCAAATCCTTGATAACCGAGACTCTGACTATAGTTGTTTGTGATAGCTTGTAATATGTATACTATTGAATTCGTCTTGCGTGTAAATGAACAAACATAATATTTTGATACATTTAAGTCAAGCTGATTTAAGGCACACTAACTCTGAAACCTATCTGATCGTCTTGACGAAGCTTAGAATCTTGAAAAAAAAATTTGCTTCATAATTTTCATATCATCAGCATATAACAGTATTGTAGAGTTATGAAAACAAGATATCTCGTCATTAATGAAAATATTGAATAACTGGGGTCCTAATAACGATCCCTGGGGAACTCCTGATGGTATATATACTACCCCTGAGGTATACCCATTGAGAAGAACTATTTGGGATCTATTTTCAACATACGACACAAACCATCTATATAAGTTTCCCCTAATCCCGATAGCTAAAAGCTTACGTAATAGCAAGTTATGATCAATTCGGTCAAAACATTTGCTGTAGTCGGTATAAATCACATCGACTTGTGACCTGTTGGACATATGATTTGTTATATAGTCGCTGCTGACTACCAGGTTAGATGTTGTAGAACGATCTTTTAGAAAACCATGCTGGTTCTCCGATAAGCAATGTTTAAGCGTAAAAGCTAATTGCTTGTGAACTATTTTCTCTAGTATTTTAGCAAAGATACAGATTTTTGAGATCGACCTATAGTTTTCGGAGCCTTCGGTCCTTTTTTATAAATCGGCGTTATGTAAGCTGATTTCCAGATTTCTGGCACTGTTCTAGTTACAAAAGATTTTCTTTATAGGATCGAGAGTGGAGTAGTGAGTAGTTTCGCACAATTATGTGTAAAAATTGGTGAAATATTATCGGGACCTGCGTTTTTGTTTAGGTCTAGTTGCCTTAAAAGTTGATGAATTTCTTCTTCGTGCACTTCTATCATTGAGATATCTGCTACACTATTTATCGATACCATAGGATTGTCAACAAGCGCTGGCGATGAAGATACAGTTTTTTCTTTTTGCACAAGAAAGTTAGAATAAAAGTAATCGCTAAACATGTTACAAATATCCTCTCCTTTGTCACAAGAAATTTCGCCAAATTTCAAAGTTGATGGATATGAGTTGGTTTCACGTTTTGCCTTAACATACTTCCAAAAAGCTATTGGATTCGCAGAGATAGCGGATTCAATATTTGCAATATAGGTAAGAAACATGTCCTTTTCTAATTCTTCAGCTCGTTGCCTTAATATACAATAAAATTGGC
The DNA here is from genome assembly GCA_036924255.1 of Apodemia mormo. Classification (NCBI taxonomy): domain Eukaryota; kingdom Metazoa; phylum Arthropoda; class Insecta; order Lepidoptera; family Riodinidae; genus Apodemia; species Apodemia mormo. The sequence goes on from JAUPFN010000022.1 coordinate 28,637,114, forward strand.
AATCCGAATGGTTTCTGTATTTTTAAATTTTGTATGATATTTTTGTTTCTCTTTTAAGGTTTTAATTGAGGGTCTTTTATACCAGGGAGGATATTTGCATTCCGGATTACTAGCTTTTGATGGTATATACAAACTATTCACTTTATTAAGAATATCATAGAAAAAGTAAACAGCATCTTCCATTGACCTATTATTAAGTTCGTAAGACCAATCGACGCTATTAAGCTCATCGAATGTTGCATCATAATTGGCTTGAGTATATAAAAAATTTTATATTACACCTATTCGGAAAGCACATTAGTTCTTACTTGAAAAATGAGAAGAAAGTACCTAATTCCAAGCGAACCAATATGCGGGCGGCAAAAATGTATGGGATTTACTTTCTCCCCTTGGGGAGAAAGTGATTTTCGCCCCTCCTTTAATTTTTTAAAATTCATAAGTTTGTATCTCGAAGCACATCAAAATGTTACTGGCCACTAGCATTTACTAAGGAAACTTGACAGTATGTGCTTTATTTCATTTGCCTCCTCAATATTAAAAAAAAACGATTGTACGCGCGAATTTTCTTTTTTTATTGTATCTTCTTCTTACATTCTGTTCTGATGTCTATGTCTAGTAGCGAGAATGAAGATTTATTTACGCCGCCTGAATTAAAAGAAGCTGCTCAAACAGTCATTTTAAACCTTTTGTCTGAAAAGTCCAAGCATAAGTACAACAAAACATATGAAGAATTTATGGGGTTTCAATAATTGTAATAATTTTAATATAAATTTTAACTAAAATGTTTTTGTTTTCCTCATTGGTGTAGTATAAAGCAGTATGTATCACTCGGGAGAAAATGCGATACCTAACTTGAGTGTATTGAGGCCCTTAGCTGCGCTTCGGGCCTCAAACTACACTCTCGTAAGGTATCGGTCATTTTCTCGCCTTGGTGAACAAACTACTAATGCGTGGACGGGCTTCCAATTCCCGAGGCCGTATAACCGTTTTCATGCGATCGAACCATTTTTAAAACAGGAGGACCACAGATCTGAAGGCATGTTTTTTACGTGCTAATTGAACGCTATCGATACCTCTTCGGAGTTGGTAAAAATAAAACCTCTCACCAAATCTTTGATTTTGGGGAAAATACAGAAATCACAGGGGCTAGGTCGTGGCTATGCGCAGGATGAGATGTACTTTTTCGGAAGCTAAAAATGACTTTTGTTGGCCGTGTGTGAAGAAGCGTTATCATGGTGTAGGAGAATGCGGCTTTTGGGTCGTTTTTCGCGAACTTTTTCTAACACCCTGGGTAAACAAATGGTAGAATACCACTCGGCATTAAAACTCTTTTGATCTTCAAGTGGAATTGTACAGTTGGGACCCGTAGCTGAGAAAAAAAACGCGATCTTTTTTTACCAACGTTTCTCGCCTGTTTCACTTTTGTTGGCCTGTTCTCATTTTCAAACACCCATTCGCAAGATTGCTGTTTTTTTGGGTTCAAAACAATAAATCTACGTTTCGTCTCCTGTGACAATGTCATAAACAGCATTAGAATGTCCGTGGTCGTACTTCAGTAGCATCTGTGAGCACCTTTCCACGCGAGCCCGCTTCTGCGCCGCTGTCAATTCATGAGAGATCCAACGACACCAAACTTCCGAACTTTAAATTCTTCGTGTAAAATTTTCTGAATTTGGCTCATACCAATCCCCAATAGTCCTCGAATTGTCTCATAAGTAATCCGGGGTTTTTTTTTTAATTAACCGCTTAATAGTAGCCACATTATTTTCATTGACGGCAGTTGAAGACCGCCTACACGAAATTCGTCATGTAAAGAAACTCGACCTCTCTCAAATTCAGCAAACGATCGCCTCACGGTGCTCAAATAAGGTGCTTCTCTCCCAAAAGCATTTTGAAGACGAGCGGCACAGTCTTGCGGAGAAAGAGAACTTTTAAAATCATAAAAACTCATCGCTCTAAAATCTTTTCGACTTAATTCCATTTTCGTTGCGTACGTAGAACTTTGATGTGTGATAAAAAAACAATTGACAAATCATTTCCCGCCAATTGTTTTTTTTTAATTACTAAGAAGGTTGCAACGTTTTAAAAATATAACATTCGAAATTCAAATAGGTCCGATTAGCTAGAAGTGCAAAACTTTTAGTGTGCCCCTTGTATTAACATCATTGGTGTCTATAGGCGATAGTTTCTCTTTCCATCAGGAGAGCCATCTCCTTTTTTGCTGTCTAATGATATAAAAAATAAGCTATGAAAATATATCATTTTTCTATAATATCTAATAGATATAATTTATTAAAATACAGTACCACTAGCTGTTGCCAGCGACTTCGTCCGCGCGGACTTCGTGTGCTCCGCACTGCTTCTCCCCCGTAGGTTTTTTTTTACTTACTACTTTTACGTACTTTTTGAGTTTACCCCGGACATACATACAGACAAACAGACAAAAATTCTAAAAACTATATTTTTGGCTTCGATATCGATTGTAGATCACGCCCCAAATATTCTTTTAAAAAAATATTCAATGTACAGTTTTGACTTTCCTACGATTTTCTTATATGTATAGATAATATATCTTCTTCTTAGATATATATTATAGTAAGGGCGGCAACCCTAAGTGTGACATGTGCATTTGCGTCACCGCTCCTAGATTGGCGCTGGTAATGTCTCTATGATGACTTTATGGTCGGCGCCCTAGCGTTCATATTTAATGAAATTCTAAAAAGAGGGTTGCACATACGGCCCGAACGTTTGGCGAACTTTTTATAAGAGTCTGTTTACTACTAACTAGTGCTGCACAGAACCTATCAACATATTTGGACAAGTTGTAATTTCCTGGGGCATCTGCACTGCAGCCGGTACCGTCAGACAATTGACGGGCCGATTGTATGAATGTGGAGGTTACTGTGGGGTCAGCATAGCTGGCTATGGTTCTTAAGAAACATTTAAATAATTTAAACCCAATAAAACTGCGAAAAACCTACTTCCCATTTGTTGTATCCCTGTGTGTGTTATAACCCTGTGTTAGATATTCGGAAAATTAAATGGGACCACCTGAAAAGTATATACTTTGGTTCGAAAAAACAATTCACCAATTCGGTTCAGGCGTCTTCCAGTAATCGGTGAACATACATTAGAAAAATTTCGACGAATTGGGACCTCATCCTATTTGAGGAGTCGGTTGAAAAATGTATGAGGCCCACGAACACGTACGATTATTCCGCCGCGGGTAACCGCTCCTGACCCAATTTAATATGAAACTTAACTTGTGAGGTTAACAAGCGGCTCGCTTAGTTAATAAAATCTCGGCTCGGATGGGATACCTAGCCAGTGCATACGGTCCCGTCGCATTACGGCGGCCGGCACATTAGCACGCGATCCACGTTCCGCCACACTTCTGCAGCGTTTGTTTACTGTCCGCTTTCACACCCCGCTGACCGTGTCGGTGTGTGCCCAATGTATTGTGTCGACATTGACACCGTTTGCGGAAATATTACATATAGAGCTATGTTGTAGACGTGACGTGAATGCCTCTGTGTGTTGGTGATGCCTCGCGCAACAATATTCCAATACAAATTATAATAATTGTACGCCACTCCGCACTAAGGTGGTCGTTAGTCGTGCGGTGCGCTAGTACTATTGTTACAGACCATATCTTGAATCTTAACTATGTTTTAACAAAAATAATGAATATTTGTTTTTAGGAACTTGGACTACATTATGATATTATCTTTTCAAAGTTTGCACCGTGTCGTTTTTATCGGCGTAGTCTTATTAAAAACTAGCTGTTGCCCACGACTTCGTCCGCGCAGACTTCGTTTACCCCGCACAGTTCCTCCCCTGTAGGTGATAGCGTGATAATATGTAGACTATATGTTGACCCGACCTATAAGTAATATTCATGCAAAATTTGAAGTAAATCCATGCAGTACTTTTTGAGTTTACCCCGGATATACGTACAGACAAACAGACAAACAGACAAACAGATAAACAGACAAACAGACAAATTCTAAAAACTATATTTTTGGCTTCGATTTCGATTGTTGATCACGCCCCAAGTATTCTTTTAATATAAAATATTCAATGTACAGTTTTGACTTATCTATGATTTTATTATATGTATAGATTTATAGTCGACTTTTAGACTGTTTGCACTCCATCAGATTTTGAGCTAGTACATTTGGATGGTTAGCAATTCTGTCTTTATAAGACCTTGTATATCTGACAATTTCTTCCTTGACTGTAGGTATAACTAAGTCTGTATGAAGTTGTTCGTTTGTTACAAACCATGGGGCGTTTGTTATTGATCGTAGAATTTTGTTTTGAAATCTTTGGATTATCTCATTGTTAGAATGAGAAGCTGTTCCCCACAGTTGTATGCCTTAGATCCAGACTGGCTTAAGTGTAGTTTTATATAACAAAAGTTTGTTTTCTAGTGATAGTTGAGATTTGCGACCAATCAGCCAATAAAGCTTACGAAGTTTAAGGCCTAACTGTTTCCTTTTGTTAAATATGTGCTTTTTACATGTTAGTCGTCTATCCAGGTGTAAGCCCAAGTATCGTACATTATCTGCTTGAGGAATTTCTGTATTGTTTAACCTCACTGGAGGACATGTTTCTTTGCGAAGTGTGAATGTAACATTAACCGACTTGCTTTCGTTAGCTTTAATCCGCCATCTCTTCATCCACATGGCAATACTGTCTAAATTATTTTGCAACAATTCAGATGCAACTTCTGGCTGGTTATGGGTGGCTAAAATGGCAGTGTCATCTGCGAAAAATCCAGTAGTAGTTTCAGTACATGTAGGTAGATCTGAGGTATTCAACAGGTAGAGAACCGGCCCTAACACACTTCCCTGTGGGACGCCAGCGGATATTGGGCAGAGGTTGGTAGTAATATTCCCAACTTGAATCATAAAGTGACGGTAAGTTAAAAAGGATTTTATGATTAGGTAGAGAGATTGCGGCATTGCCGCTTTAATTTTGTATAACAATTCTTCGTGCCACACTCTATCGAGCGCTTGTGATATATCCAGGAATGCGGCTGCACAGTAAGTACTTCTTGGTTTCAAAGGCAAACTTTTATTAAAAATTATATTGTTTGTCAGCCTTGAACTTGATCCACGGGTTGTCATGTTTGTGTCGAAATCCAAACTGGTGGTCAGGTATCACATGCTTTTCTTTTATTATTGGAAGCATGCGGGGAACTAATGACTCATATACCTTCGAGGCGAACAGATTAACATTTTTTATATGATAAGATGGCAAACAAGCATATGGGTCTCCTGATGGAAAGAGTCAAACGTCGCCTATAAACGCTAAAGATGTTAATGGTAAGTTGCTATCTTGTGGCGAGGTCTAATGCCACATGCATAAGTTTACCAATTACCTTACCCTCCAAACCGGAACACGACAGTGTCAAGCACTGACGATATTGCGGCAGGAATAGGTAAGGCGGTAGTACCAGGCCGGGCGAGACAATGCACAACTCTACCACCTAGTAGCAACGATGGTAGTGACTCGCAAAGCCAATCGGTCGCCTTTTACTACCTGCCTGGCAGAACGGCAGTTAGCCTATTCTTCAAAGGAGCCCGGACCAACATGGGGAAAACATGCATGCCTTCGAAATAGTTTTCAATGATCATTATACTATTAAACAATGATCATTATATTATCAATAATAATATAAAGGCAATTGTATTATTAATTAATTATTACATTTATTAAAATTTAATTAGTAATGACCACACAAATATAATGTAAAATAATTTATTTGTAAGTTAGTTGACTTTATTTGACATTTATAAATCTGACATTATTTTGTAAGTAATTACAGTTAATTTAAAGTGGGATAAAATTATATACTAGGAAACACCTAAATGTTTAGGGAGAACCGTGTAAGCTAGCAATACAGAAATTGTGTTTATTTTTAAGTTTACCCACTATCATTTTTAAAAAATATTTTGTTTATGTTATATCTAAAACTAAACTGTCAGTAAAGAATATTACGTCCTGAAGATGCTTTAAAAAGCGAAACCGGTCGATAAAATTAAATAATTTAGTGTATAATAATAGTGAAATAAAAGTACAAGTGAGTGATAAACTAGTTTCAACTAAAAATAATGGAATTTCACCAAGTGCCGACGATTGAAAGTGTAAAATCTACTAGATAATTTTTGACACAAAAATTTTCCCACCACCACCAGGGCGATGGGGTCGTCACATCACTACTACTACATCACTACTATATATATATATGTATGTATATATATATATATATATATATATATATATATATATATATATATATATATATATATATATATATATATTTGCATTAATTTCACTCTTAATAAAATTGGCTCAAATAAGTTTTGCTAAATATTGACATCCATTTAGATTGATTTTTTGCTTTTGTTACTTTCAATATTGCTAGTTTGCATTAGTAGACCCGCGAATTATATGTAGCAACCATATATAATAATAATTATTGTAATCTCATTACTAACTTGTTGTTATAATTATCTATCGATCTATATATATATATATATATATATATATATATATATATATATATATATATATATATATATATATATATATAAGGTTGATGAAGAGTAGTTAAAAATGCAGAACAACGTTTGCCGGGTCAGCTAGTTTAATTATAATTGTAAGTAATTGTTCCTGTAGCGACACGACGGGGTACGGAAACAATTAGTTATTGGTTGGGTGGAAACCACCAAAATGAGACGACGACTCGGCCCGTTATATATGTAGAAGCAAATATTGCTCGTTAATAGTAACGGATATACTTTTGTGTTTGAAAGGGTTCTCCCAGAAAGTCGTTTCTGATGTAAACTTTGAAGAATTAACATTTATAAACGACAATACAGTGTCAAATCAAACACTGATTCCGAAGGCTCGCCAGTTCCACATCAGACAGAAGGCAATCATTGATGTTGAGACTGGTGATAACATTGTTGACATACATATTATGTATCGGATAGTTAATGTTGGCGGAGTCCATTAGCAGGCGTCACCTCGTTAGCGAGCCGCCGCGTCCGCGACCTGCGCCCGTCGTCGCTGTTACCGTCCACTCACTAACGAGTAACGCTCGTGTTTATTTGGAATAGTTTTCAATTGACGACAACTCGCTAAATCATTTACATGTTCCTATAACAATATATTAATGTCGTCAGAACTGAGGTTCAAATTGGTGTATTAATATACCAATATAATATCTAGACGGCGCTATTTTAAAAATTATATATGATCACACCAGTCCCTTGTGGAGTAGGCAGAGTGAACCGGCCGTCAACAGGCACTCATATTCGCCGCTTTTGTCGGTTGGTGTTCGCTGCCTTTATCAACTTTTGATGACTGCCGTTTCTTATTTGCGATAGCCGGGACCAACAGTTAACTTTTCTTTTTCACTGACACGAGATTTCAGACCGCTACTGGCATTTTTCTAAATAGTAAAGAACAGATAGCGCTGTCTAACGCGGGGACGGGCTAACAACTAGATCAAAGGTGTAATCAATAAATCAGAACGAGGAAAAATAATCTTGAAGGATATTTGTACTGTGACAAATATTATTAGGTATATTTTTGAAAGACTTTCCTTTTTTATATCATAAGATAGCAAACAAGCAGATGGGTCTCCTGATGGTAACAATCAGCCATCGCCTATAGATACCAAATATGTTAATGGTGCGTTGCTACGAGTATCTTGTGGCGAGGTCTAATGCCACATGTATTAGTTTACCGATTACCTTACCCTCCAAACCGAGTATATATAAGCACTGACGATATTGCGGCAGGAATAAGTAAAGCGGTGGTACCATATCCGGACGAGACAATGCAGAACTCTATCACCTAGTAGCCACGATGGTAGTGACTCGCATAGCCAATCTGTCGCCTTTTACGACCCGCCTGGCAGAACGTCATTTGGCCTATTCGTCAAAGGAGCCCGGGACCAACACGGGGGAAACAATAAGAAATACATATTATACCTATGTATGTGTTGATCGTTTTGTATAGTGTCTTTATTTAGTGTGTGAACTCCGAACATTCGCCAGACTGTTTTTCATTTCAATGAGTTTACTGGCGAACATATTTGCAACAGGCTTCAAATATTACGGCAGTCTCGATTAAGTTGTATCTTGTATTAGGTAGATATTACTTCTTTTAAAATTGTCACTTCTAAATAAATTGAAAATATATTCTACACTCTTTGTCGTCGACACTTGGTGAAAAAAAATGGTATGAAATTGGAAAATGCTGATTATATTTCAAAGTATAAATCTATAATAAATCTAGAAATATAGATTAATCCCGTTTTAATCAAAATGTAGATCTGAAGACGAGATCTGTGAGGACAAAGACTGCTCCTTCGGGGATGGGAAATATAGATATGAAAATAGCTTAATCACAATCAAAGAAATAAAGATAATAAACAATATGAAGTATATATAATATAATGTATTTGAGTGGCTCCCGGTCATAAGAGTCCCGAGAGTGTCTGACCGTGAGTGGGTGGTGTTTCAGCTGGGCCGCGCCCACGAGCAGATCATCCAGCCGCTGGAGCGCTTCCGGAAGGAGCACATCGGCGCCGTCAAGGTAACTACGCGCTCATAAACACACACACACATACACATATCTACACGCCAAATCCTTTATGTGGTTTGCAGAGAGTGGTGAGTGCCAGAGATCACATACACACATACACACTTGCTTCTGCCACGGTATTACCATCATCAATAATAATTGTTTGTTGTCACTCACACATGTACGTGTATGATAACCGTTACCTGTAAGCTATAGACACGAAACCTATTGTTGGTGCGGTACAACTGTGTGGCGGGGATCTAATGGCAATCTCCGCTGTACAGATGCGAAAGTCAAAGTGCCATGGCATAAGTTTAACGGCTAAGGAAGCCGAACCCTCTGAACTGGAACGCGACAGTGACATGCAATGACGCAAATGGGACCAGGGACACGGAAAGGTAAAGTGGAGATACCCAACTGAAGCGAGACGTCGCAGAACAGTAGGCACCGCCAACCGGCAGCGACGCGTGTGGTCATTCATTTGTTTCGTATGAACTGCCTGGCAGGAAGCTAGATGGTCAATTCTTCAAATCCAGGGGAAATTAATTTAATTTTATAAAATCTTATTCGTATGAGGGAATACATTCATTTTTCTCACATCGAAAATGAATTGTAAAGAACTGAAGGTGTCGTAGTCGTGGTGTCTGTTCTGCACACTCCCGTTCGCAGTTGAGAAACACAATTTTTTACGAGCCGAAGAAGGCATATAGTCTATTTTTCCAAAGTCTTGGATGAACTTCCTAAAGTCACTCATATTACACACAACCGAGCACGCGTCGACGTGAATTTTGATGTAAGTAAAACATCCCTGATGACGTCGTAACTAGCGAAAACTGGTACTGTGACAATTAGGTACAAGGTTCGGCTAGGTTTGGTACGACTGCCATAGCTATTCCTCTGCAATAGCGGTGCTTGTAGCTGTCATGTTGCGGCTTGGAGTGTAAGATATCCCGTAAACTTATGTGCCTGCAGCATTCCAACCCTCCTGCATGGTAGCAACGTAGGTAGTAATAATATCTTTTGTGCATATAGATGATGTTTATTTCTTTCCATTAGGAGAACCGTCTGTTTCTTTGCTTCCCTGTGAAATGAAATATATCTCTGCCTATCGACAATCAAATATAGTAGATATTGTAACACGCCTTACCCACCTTAAGCGGTGTTTGATCAGCGCTCGCCCGAAAAATTTGTCCAGTACACTACTGATAATTTATAATACAAAAACATGTTTGTATAATTTACAGGAGGGTAAGAAGAAGTTTGACAAGAAAACCGCCAAATTCTGCCAAAGCCAAGAGCGAACGCTTTCCCTGTCTACCAAAAAACCTGAAACTGTCTTCCAAGAGGTACGTTCGATATCTCATAAGTGTAGATATGCCGACGGTAACCTGCGGCCTGCCGCGCCAGATCATCGGAAGTGTAAGTGTTCAAAACAACCAAAAGAGAATTGGTTTTAAAGGAATGTGCTCGTACTTTTCATATTAATCAAGTTCATAGCGTTATCTTTAGCTTGTTATATTTTATCTAAATCCGTTCACTCGTTGTGCCGTAATGCGTAACAATCAAATTCTGTACCCGATAATGAATGCTACGTTATATTTATAACTGGCACTTAATGCTGTGATATAATCATACACTTTTTTAAATAATTTTAATTATCATATAATTACACAGGCCAACAAAATAAATGTTTGTGAAAACTTTTTAAACAAATTTACCTATCATAAATCTAATGTATTTTTGTATGCTGAAACCGTATTTCATATCAGTTTTTTTTATCACCCGTCATTTTTTCGCAATATATCAATTTAGAAGCTGCAGCGTGCAGCCCGTTGATTATAAGTTTTTGGCAAATCCCACGGGATCACCTACTTTTTCCGGGATAAAAAGTAGCCTACCTGCTATTTTAGGTCACCATTTACGTGTGTACCGAATTTTATACAAATTCGTTCAGTATTTTTTGCGTGATTAAGTAACAAACATCCAAATTTTCGCATTTATAATATTAATATAGATTGCGGTAAAAAAATAGGAAAAATTTTATATAATATATTCAAATTTAACAAATCGTTGTTTTATAAATTGGTTATATTTTCACTTAAAATCATATTTAATTATTTATTTTTTACATCATACAAGCAGATGGGTCTCCTGATGGAAAGAGTCATCCATCGCCTAAAGATGTTAATGGTGCGTTGCTATTTTGTGGCGAGGTCTAATGACACATGCATAAGTTTACCGGCTACATTAACCTCTAAACCGGAACACGACAGCGACAAGCATTGACGCTATTGCGGCTGGAATAGGTAAGGCGGTGGTACCAGACCCTGGCGAGACAATACAGAACTCTACCACCTAGTAGGCACGATGATAGTGACTTGCATAGCCAATCGGTCGCCTCTTAATACCTGCCTGGCAGAATAGCAATTGGCCTATTCTTAAAAGGAGCCCGAAACAACACGGAAAAACAATATAAAATGTTTTTTAGTATAATATGTTATAAATTTAAATTTTTAATAAAACACACAGCAAATTGAGTATATATTTGTACACTAATTTAGGTTATAATTAGTGAAAAAAAAAAACTGTTAGAATTACCAAACTTAGAAAAGTTTATTTCGTTGCCAACCTCATTACATATAAATAATGTTGCCAACTTCAAAATATTTAAATTGTCAAAAATGTATATTATACATTTTGGTATACAATCTTTTTTTTAAATTAAGAAATATGATAAATTGGTGGGTGATGCAACCTCTTTTTCATTTTTTTCTTCATCAGGACACCAAATTACGCAGGAATTAGTTAAAATTATCGAAAAAGTTTTTAGGTTGTTGGCCTGTGTTTTCTATCAAGGGACAAGCAGGTATTGGCCGGTGCGCCGATACGTATGTCAGTGTTTTTGTCCAATTTCTCAATTAACATGTATATAGAAGTGGATTCCATATATGTCACGGATTGCATTTTGTTCTCGGATGAATTATGATGTTGTTTGAAATATTTGTTGTTGGACCAGTCAGCGTAATGTGTATTCCGTGAAGCGCAGTAGTTTCATCGATCACTATACGCAGCGTACTATTATGCGGAAAATTGAAAACGGCTTTTTCAAAAAGATAAAATTTACTTGTTAAAGATTATTTACTTTCTAAAAATATAACACACTTGTATAACAAAGAAATAATAAAATAGTATATAGAGAGGAGAACCGACTGGTACTGATATAGTACAATTACCTTAGCTATGAGGCTTTTGACGGATTGAGCCGAACTGACTTGCTAGCGAGTGCGGATTCGCGTATAGCCTATCCTCTTTGCCTACCTGCCATATAGAGACATGATGGTCAGCACTTCTGCTAACATCCCCAAGGTATAACAGAACGATACCAAACGAGTGAACGGCGATCTGATGGTAACGGACCATCGTCGTTTCTAGCACCAAACATGTGAATGAATGAATTAATGACCGCACACCGCCACCGCTTACCGTCGCACTAACTAATCGTTAGTTAAGGGTGGTCAACCTGTTGGCAATGTGGGCAGTCTCGCAAGTCATATAGTTCCATAAAAACTAAAAATATTCTGATAATGTATTACCCGACTCTAGGGCGTTATATATGTGATAGACACGTATAACGTCCTGGGTTACATTCCTGGTTTTCCTTGCCAAAACCGGTTACCCTTGCAACTAGAAGAGGCACACGCGCAAGTATGCAAACCGAACGCGACAGCAACTAACGCTCTCGTAACGGCGACAGGCGGCCGGATATGTTTTTTTGTGGTTTCTATTTGTTGAAACGAAGTTCCTTGTCGCGCTTCGGGCGGATGGGAGCTACATGGGAAAAGTGTCCGACCGACACCTTTGTTATAGTACGTTACAGCTATGTGTTAGTTTATTACAGTTAGACATTAGAAAGAGACAGAGTGACGAAAGCGAGAGGAAGGGAGCGTAAACGATGTGTTCACCAAAACATGTGAATTAACATAATTACATAGACATTTTTGCATTGTCCTTTAATTGAAAAATCTTATATATGAAATTCTCGTGTCACAATGTTCGTTCCCGTACTCCTCCAAAACGGCTTGACCGATACTCAAGAAATTTTGTGAGCATATTGAGTAGGTCTAAGAATCGGCCAACATCTATTTTTCGTACCCCTTAATGATAAGGGTTGTCCACCCTTAACATTTTTTACTTAGAAATAATTTATATGACAAAACAACGTTTGCCGGGTCAGCTAGTAAAACATGTAAAAATCAAAGCGGTGTGAAGTAAAACAAGATAATTTCCAATACGCTTGTAATTGTTTTGTTTTAATTGTAGTATTAATTTTCCAAGTGACTGCCCTACCTCAAGACGATGAATAAAACTTTCCTTTTTTTGCTTCAAAAATTTTCTTTATTATCGGCTATAAATTACACACCCAGGCCTCATAAAATGGATCCGGATCTCGATAACCAACTCACATATAATTCCAATAAAACAATAACATGAGACAAAAATTGATCTCAAAGAAATAATAAAACAATTCAATTAAGTATAAAATTTAGAAATCAAAAGTACTTTATTCAATTAAACTTTTTATAAGTTATTTTGACGAGTCGACAAATTTATAGCTCAACCGGATCGGAACATGGCCACACACGGAGAAGATCCGGTGGAAGAAACTCAGCAGGCTTGTCTTTTTTTTATGCATTTATTTTTAAAGTAAAATATTATGCAATGTTGCAATGAGTATACAATTAAGTTAATTCATTAATAACAAATCCAAATAAAATAAACTTTCGTAGATTCTCACGCAATATCACTGAAGGAAAACTAAAAAAACTAGTGTAAGAGATGGAATAAACTGTTTGTAGGTTTTTTCGGAATGGGTTAATTACTGCTGGCCTTGAGGGCCGCCACAGCTTTACCGGTCGCGGGGGCGAGCAGAGTGCTCAGCCAGAATTTATAGGTGTGGGGCTGTACGCCCTCTGCCCTAAGGGTGTCTCCTGCGAGACCGAATTTCGGCTTAGAGTGGGGTCGTGATTTGCGACATGAGAGCTAGTGGCTTTGTTTTGTCCGTCGTATGGTCCATGCCCTTGGGCTCGGTTCGCCGACGGGGGAAACTGGGGTCCTCGTCGACCGTGTGTACCGTTGGCCAGAGTTATCGGTTCATCGGGATCGGTGAGAACGTGGCAAGGCCTACGTTATTTGGGAACCGAATTAGGATCTGGGATGTAGTCTGCCGCGGCTACCACCTGTGGATTCGGGTGCGTAATGGTACGAACGAAGTATCTTTTACAGATTTCTTTGACATAATTTGCTAAACTCGGCAATTCAGGATCTTTATGAAGGTCTACGGTGTTCATATACCACGGTGCTCCCGTGACAATACGCATGAATTTGTTTTGTACTACATGCAGCGGGTGCAGGTCCATACGAAGGAGATGGGCGAACGCAACGCAGGCGTATGATAGGATGGGTCTTACGCACATCTTGTAAATTGTCACCTTGTGTCTAAGTGACATTATACTGCGTTTATTGATGAGATTGTATAACCGACCTATAACGAATTTAGCCTTAGCTTTCACTCTTAGTATGTGCGATCTCTTTGTAGGTCCGGAAAATAAAGAGGACTCTATTTCGGTTCTTGTTGAGTGATGTAGTGTTCGTTTCCCGGTTGTGAAGCGATGTGCGTTGAGTTTTTGTTGTTGCTACTGAGGTGGTGGAGAGTGTGGTGGACGAGGGTGCATAATAGTGCCGCTCGGGGTTTTCTTTATTTTCCGGTGTGTTGAGTTTATCCATTTCTACACTGCACTTTTATTTTCCTTCCAGTGTCATTGTAGAGGTTACACATTGTTTCCTTCTTTGAGTGATGTGTTGTTGCCAAGTAACGCCTGTATCTGTAGACTGTGTATTTAGCTCCTGTCCGCGATGGCCCGTGCTCTTTTCTAAAACAAGTAAGCTGCGACAAGCGAGCAAAGACTTTACCGTGCGGTAAGCTCCGCACAGTGTCTCCTCGGTACCCGTATGTGCGGTGTTGCGGTTTGGCGGTGGAGGGCGGTCGAGTTGGGTCAGCTCCGTTCTCGGCGGAGAGTGAGGTCCGCGGGTGTGTCGCAGGCGGACGCGGCCATGGACATGGCGGAGCGCGACTTCTGCCAGGCGTCGCTGGAGTACGTGTTCCAGCTGCAGGCGGTGCAGGAGCGCAAGAAGTTCGAGCTGGTGGAGACGCTGCTGGGCTTCGTGTTCGGCTGGTGGACCTTCCACCACACCGCGCACGACGTGCACGCCGACGCCGAGCCGCTCGTGCGCGACCTGCAGCTGCGCATACAGCGGGTGAGACACACATACACACGTACACACACACACACCGCGCAAGCGCGCGTGCACGCACACTCCTATATCTTCTGCTGACTGGATCATCTCCTCTGTCCGTTTGTTTTTGATAAATGCCAGTTTAGTATCTCACAAGGGTTGATACTATACTTTCCATATATTTACGTCAGAGAGTTTTAGTTTTAGTAAGTTGAACATGAAAGGCTGACTTTCGGCGGGTCGCGCCCACGAACTGTGAGCTCAGTAGATCGATTTGGTTTCATTTCGCTGGTGGTGGCACCACTTCACCACACCACACCGGTCACAGCACCGACACCATGTAACGTACACGACATACGATGAAAATAACTAGTTTCATTACTTATATACTACTAATGTCACTTCGCCATTCGTTCTAGTTGCATTTTAACATAAATCCCCGTTTTCACTTTGATTAGTACGAGTGTGAGTGTTTAATGCAGGTGCTTAGTATTAAGACAAAAATACGTGAAGACAGCCGTTGATCAGTGCGAGTGATAAGTAATCAGCATCTATTCACTTTTACTACGCTGATTACGAATCACTCGCACCGATCAACGGCTATCTTCACGTATTTTTGGCTTGCTAATAAGCACCGGCATTAAACACTCGCACTCGCACTAATCAAAATGAAAACGGGGCTTAAAGGGCAGCAGCAGCGATTGTTATAAACCGTGTATCAAGTCAATGATGAACTTTAGTTCCAAACAAATTTTATTGCTATACTCGGAATTATAATTCGATTCCACATTTGACATTAGCTACTGTCATTTTGTAAAATAATGATACCACATATAATAGTGTAGTGATGAACACAAAAATCGATAAACAATCGCGGTTTATGTTTATGTAATTATAATATTGATGTGCCAATTAAAGACTAAATTATTGATTTTTATTTAAATAAATACATAATTATTCATAATAATTATTTATTAATTAGTAACCACTGCTTTATTTTATAAAAAGTTAATATTTTTGGTTTTTTATATTAAAAACAAAACTTAAAAGCCTAGATAGATAGTTTTCTGTATTGGCAACCCGTGTGTGCTTGTGCAGATATCGCCATTTTGTTTATCTTGTCATTCGGCTTCATACTCCCAGTTTGACTACACGTATATCTTGTTTCATTACGAATCGATATTTTGTTCTTTTGTTGGGTTTTTGTTAAAGTTTTGTTACGTTGTGATGTTGCGTTTTTTTTGAACTTTGAGTGATTGTATTTGTTTTGGTTTTCCATCAAAATGGTACCTCAGCCAAGTACATCACTAAAAGACGTGGATGTTTTCTTGTCCCCAAGAAAAAACGTCCACGAAAAGCTTTCACTGTTACTGAAAAAGTAATGATCCGCAAGCCTACAAGTACGTGAAAAATGAAACTTCTGTGCAATTGGAGGCCTTTGAAGTTGTGGAAGAAAATGAATGTATGAGCAAACTTGCTGACATATTGGGAATAACCTCACGCTCTGTTTGAAACGTTTCGAAGGAGGTAAATAAAGGTGCGCCGCCAACTCCTAAAAAAACTGGACCAAAGCGAAGTTTTAAAGATAAAATTGACGAATTTACATTCTCCGCAATACGAAGAATTGTTCGGCAGTTCTTTTACCGGAATGAACCTCCAACCATTGCAAAGGTTAGTCAATCAGTCAGACAGTATTATTTTATACCCACATCTTTTACATATAAGTAATGTTTCCAAACTATTATACAATTTACTATTTTAAATTTTACAAGTGATGAACGATGATCCAGAAATGCCCAAGGTTTCCATAGACAGCCTCAGAAAAATTTTGAAGCATCTTAATTTTAAATAAGTTGCACGATGACGCAAGAGCACACTTATTGATCGAAATGATATAATAACATTGCGCCAGCGTTACTTGCGATCTATATGTCAGTTTCGACGAGAAGGGAGACTAATATATATACAAGATGAAACTTGGGTTAACGCAGGTAAGGCTAACATTTTGAATTTATATACATTTTATATTAAATTTAATAGTAATATTGAATCTTCATATACTATACTAATTATTTTTAGGTCATACTGTAAAAAAAAAACTTGGGTGGACAAGAAAGTCACATCATCTCGGCAAGCGTTTTGGAGAGACTGACCACTGGATTAAAAAATCCACCTGGAAAAGGCAAACGTCTCATAGTTAGCCATACAGGTAGTGAAGAAGGCTTACTGGACCCCCTCGTCCATGATTTTTGAAGCAAAGAAAAATTGAAGATTACCTTGATGAGATGAATGCAGTTTGTTTTGAGGAGTGGTTCGCTGGAGTCTTACCAAAATTAAGACCAAACTCTATTGTGGTAATGGAAATGCACCTTATCACTACCGAAAATTGGAAACGGCACCAAAAATGAGCTAGAAAAAAGCTGTCATTCAAGACTGGCTTTTAAATAAAAATATTCATTACGAACCAGATATAGTTAAAGCTACGCTTCTAGAACTGATTCCACATAACGAGTCTTTTAATAAGTACGCTGTAGACGAAATGGCAGCACAACATGGGATCACGGTTTTAAGACCATTGCGAGCTGAACCCCTATCGAATTGATATGGGCGCAGGTAAAGGGGCATGTAGCTCAAAATAATAAAACCTTCAAAATGACAGACGTGAGAAATTTATTTGATAAAGACATTCAAAAAATTACTGCCACCGAATGGTTTAATGCGTATCCCATGTTGTCAAAGAAGAGGAAAAAATGAGTAGACTGGATATGTTAAGTGACAACATCAGAGACACATTTATAATAAATGTTACAGAAAGTGACAGCGACAGCGATAGCGACGACATCGACGATTTATAAAATAAAATATTCCCATAATGAGCGCTTCTTGATTGGCCCGACACGACACCGGCACCGACACCAGTGGACGCATACTTCTATGAAGTTGTAGTGCACGCTGTCTCACCGGCCCAGCCCGGCACCGACATGCTGCCCATTACTTATTAGTGCATGCGGAGGAATCATTATTTTTCATTATATTATAGGCATTCGGAAATATTAATTGAAAAACTTATCGCGGTCATCAATTTAGTTTTTCGAATAAATTATACCACATGCCATCTAAATATCTCCAAAAAAGGTCCCAAGACACGCCCTTTTTACGTCTTAAACATAGTAAATACCTAAAACAAAAGTACATTATTTATGCTGACATCGCGCATCGTTTTCGTACTATTTTTTTATTCACTTAAAAACGGAGCCGATGTAATTATGTCAACAGCGCCACCTATCCCTGATTTTCCAATGAAAATGATTTTTTTATGATACAGCATTAAAAATACATACAACCCTTCTGATGATGATGATGATAATGAAAAAATGACTTTTTTGTGATACAACATAAAAAATACATACAATCCTTTATTTTCAACCCTCTACGATCAACCCCCATTTTTTAATTTAATAATTTATATGGGAAAACACCTTTTGCCGGGTCATCTAGTAAAAATATCCTACTATAAAATTATCAGCCAATTATAGTTTGAATAATTATTATATTTCGAATAAAATACAAGTTGGTACATATATGCTTAGAGTAGTAAAGCTTAGAGTGATAATTGCATTCAACGTTTCATTCATATTTTAGGCCAAAACCGTGTCGATGTCCGTGTAAACTTCGTGTAATCACTTGCGTCGTCACGCACGCAAAGACTCCAAAGACTCGAATAGTGTTGCAAGTAAATAAATATTTTCCCAAGACGGTATTTAAAATATATCTACCTGACCGGCATACAAATAATCTTTCATATTATAACATTATTAATCATTTAGTATAAACTTGAAACTTACACTTTTTATTCGGTTAGGTAAAATATGTTAAATGCTGGGAAATATTCTAGATATCCTCAAGATTATTCCAAGCTATTTAACCTTATATTTTTTTTTAGTTTTTGTGCTTTTATTTGGGATTTAAAATGTTTTTACCTCACTGAAATAAAGATTGTCTGTCTTTCCAATAGTATTATTAGTCATATAGAAAATTTAGAACTTACAATGTTTATTCCAGTGAGGTAAAATTAGTAGAATTACAGGAAAATGTTTTAGAGGTTCTCAAGATATATTTTATATATATATATATATATATATATATATATATATATATATATATATATATATATATATATATATATATATATATATATATATATATATATATTTCAGTAATCAAACAGAGGTAACCAACCGGCACCGAGCGTAAATAAAAAATATGGTCGATACGATTTTACACTATTTAAGTTATAAAAACAGTGTTTGAAGTAATTCTTAAATAAAACCTTATTGAAATGTATCTATTAATATATAATCCTATATCATATAAATGTTTGAAATACATTGCTTGGCAAATACTTGTGTATCATTATGTGTATGTCTGTGTGCGTGTATGTGTATGTATGTTCAAAGCTATCACCTTGGAATCTTTTTTTGTTATAACTTTCATACAAATCTTGCCATGATTCTAAACCTTGAACTAGCTTGAAAATTAGCAAATGGGTAGGCAAGCAGAAACAATACTTACGTTATAAGGTAAACGACGAACGTTTTAAGGTAAAAAATAATAAGATACTTATTAATTAAAGTATTTATTGAAATCAACTTAAAAAATTAAAATGTTTTAAGCTAAACGTACTATATTGAGTCAAGCTACAATTAGCACCACCTAGCATTCACAACTGTTTGGTTCTGATCTTAGAATAATAACGCCTAGAAACCACAAAAAAACGAGTAAATAAAACTAAGCCAGAAACGGCTCAATCGTTTTGCGAGTTGTCAATGCTCAAGATTAAGTTTATCGGACAGTTCACGAAAAATAATTTGAAATGACTTATTGCATTATAAAGAAGTGTTCTAACACCTAAGAAAAACAAAAAAGTGAACATTTCACAGGTAAGTACTTATAATTTATAATTTTTCTGTTCCGTAAATCGACTAAAAACAGATAATTTGAAAAAAACTATAGTGTTGTTAGTTGTGGGAAAACGTAATATGCACTCAATTTTTTATGGCATGTATTTAAATGATCTCTTTAATTTGATAAAAACTGCAAAGAAAAAATTCTAAATGGTCATCAATTTTAATGATTGATCCTCTTTCTTTGAGAGATGAAATAAATTGATATTTTAGTCTCTTTAAAACTACGCAGAAAAAATTTGATATGTAAAACTTACATTAGATCGTTACTTGTTGGTCCTCAAAATTAAGAGAAATGAGCATTAAATGTTCAATATTGTGATATTTTTTTAAATAAAACTATTTATAAAAATTATTTTTATCACTTTTTTTTTATTTTTTTGTCTATATCAAATAATCTTCAATATAATTATTTAGGTACTTATTTTTGTTAAGTTGTAGTCAAAGGAAGGAAACAATTTAAAGGCACTTGATATTCAAAGTTTTATTTTTTGTTATAATAGCAAACTTAATTAGTAATTTAAATATAAAAACTTATCACTGAATAATCAATGCACGTTTTCTTTTTGTTGGTCGGCCACGTTTTCTTTTTTGACTTATTTGAATGTTTTTGGCCATTAGTGGCGCAGTTACATATTTTAGACGAATTGTAAGCTGTACACATGTACGTTTGATAAACGCATCCTTATGTTTATGCGAGACTTTATTCTGTACTTTGTACCAAATATGTCTTTTTGTATCTGACTGTAAAATGGTCACTTTTATATCCATCTTAACCCACTGATAAGCCTATATCCAGTCTGGAAGTTTAACCGAATAGCTTAATAATAGCAAAATAATCGATTCCTTTATGTGACCATTCAGTCACTATGGTTGTAGCAACATCCAGAAATCTCGATAATGGTATTCATTCTCGCAATGTATTGGTATCTTTGATTACGACAGACGGACAGACGACCGATGACGGACGAGTGTCACTCATCCACAAAGTACCGCGTAAATTTATAGATACTTTTTCATTACAAATATTTACCAATAATATTTTTAGTTTGATCAAATAGATTTTAAAGTTTAGTTAAAATATAGATCGAAATCTGTTTATTAGGTAATCAATATTAAAAGCCGAGCTTGACATAAAAATCATTAAATGAACAAAATTAAAGGTCAATAACTAAAAATAATGATCAAATATTATTTTTGTTTATCAAATATTAAAAGAGTATGTTTAAACATAATTATTATGTTACCTTAAATGAAGTTCATGTATAATTTATCCGTAGATCAATTTATGTAGACGCAATAACTAATATAAAGATAAAATATAAAATAACACATCATTTAATTTTAAAAATGCACATGTAAAATAGATTAATTAGTTTTTAGAGGATCAAGTAATATTGTCCCATTTTTTTATTAGTTTAAAAGACAAAATAAAAAAAAAAAACTTCCGCCAGTCCATGTCTATATCTATAATAATATTATAAAGAGGTAAGATTTGACTTTTTGTATGTTTTAAAATTGACTTTTAGCCAGAGGTCTGGCGGGCTGGCTACTGGCTCTTGTAATAAAATGAGTAACCTAACTCGTCCGTTGTTATTTCGTAATAACAAATAAAAATATCCATCATAATTGCAAGGGATAATGTTCTTTACTCTTTTTTTCTGCCGAAGAGAAGTAAAAGCTATGGAAAATGATTTATAGTCAAAAACATAATCCCCGTGCATAATCTCCTCTAACGTTTTTGGCTGAATCGGAGATGATACAGTTCTTTGTGGTGACTCTTTAGCTTCTACGTGCTATATATGTATTGAAGTATGTGACACAATTCTGTAAATCGTGTATTAATACTCATTCATATGAGTAAAGTCGCCATTCGCAACACAAATTTAAATTTATGTGGAATATTAACTTAATTATCAGTATAAACATATTAGGAGTTCGACATTAGACGCAGATCGATTTTAGGTCACGTTACCCTACATGTTTTCGTGGATAAAACTCGAAAATATCGCTTATAAAACTACTTGACACTAAGCAATACGAAATAATGCAGTACGATGGCATATTATTTTATAAGAAATTTAAAAAAAAATTACTTTTTGGCAGTGACAGAGTTTTTTCTGATGGCCACTGTAGTATCTAGAACGCTAGTTGGAACAATTTTTTGTCTTCTAAAAGTCCTCATAATACACGAATAAAAGTTTCATAATATT
Organism: Apodemia mormo; assembly: GCA_036924255.1. NCBI lineage: Eukaryota > Metazoa > Arthropoda > Insecta > Lepidoptera > Riodinidae > Apodemia > Apodemia mormo. The sequence goes on from JAUPFN010000022.1 coordinate 28,659,189, forward strand.
GGTCTGACAAACGACTTTGTAATATTTGTGCCAGGTGAGTCCCAACACTTAAAAACTATTTTTTATGCAAAAGCAAAGTCCAGGCTCTGTAATATCGCACATAAAATAGGAATACACATATTATTAATTATAATGAAAATAGGTAAAAACAAATACGTAGTAGAATATTTTTTCCCTTTGGTTGGCAACATTTTGAATATCGTTCTACTTAGATATTTACGATTTATTTGTTTGGATTTTATACAAAAATATCCGATGCCAAGTAGTTTTTATCGATGAAATGTTATTTTCAAGTTCTAAATACACTTTTGTGAAGCACGGTGACAGCCTTTCACCACACAGTAACTCACATTTTTTCAAATTTCGAGAGCTGTACTCCGCGTGGCACGTGTCGCATGTCTGAGCGGCCGGCGAACGTAAGAAGCCTTTTCAGGCTTCTTTGGAATGGCTTAATATTTCGCGGATCGACTTGGTTTCTATGCGTTATTATTCTATGCATATATGTATGTCCTACACCTATTATTGCTCTAGCCTAGTCAACAAGTGCTTTTTGTGTCAAACTTTTTCTTTGCCTCTGAAAAATATAAACGAGGTTCGATTCAGAATAATGATTTTTAAAAAATCAATAACATCTGTTTGCAAAACCTATAAACAATTAACAGAAACCAGATTGAATTTGGTTTTTTTGCAAATATCTCAAAAACTATTTAACATAAATTTAAAAAGAAGCGAATTCCCAAATAAATGTTTTACTTCTCGTAACTGTAGGACCAATGTAAACCTATGAAATTCGACCGAAAACAGGTGCTCTGGCTTGCACTAACCACGGTGAATATATTAAACGAAAAATATATTAAACTAACAATCAAACTCGCGACTTCGCGTGATCAAAAAACATTACTTCCATTTTTTTTCAATAGGTTATAATAGTAGCCTAAGTCATTCCGGGATAATATAGCTTTCTAAAAGTGAAAGGACTTTCAAAATCAGTCAAGTAGTTTTCGAGTTAAATCGTTACAAACAAACAATCAAATCTTTCCTCTTTATTAGTATAGATATAAAAACTTATTGTTCATTTATTTATTCCGTAGGAGCATAAATATTTCCAATTTTTTATTTTTATATTAAATAAGTTTAAATAATATTTATTCATTAAAGTTCCAAAGTTGGTGCGGCTGGTGCAAGCCAGAGTACCCGTTTGCGGACGTGCTTTCAATTTTTTTGGATTTTTTAAAATATTGATCGTATTATTCCGGCAAGTAGAATTTTTTTGAGAAATTTCTTCTTTTTGTTTTTTTTTTAAATTTTTTTGACCCAAAAGGCATTTGTTGACTAGGCTATACGTACTCAAGTCATTAATTTCCATCTAATATTTTTTTTTAATTTAATTAAAAATTATAATTTTTTATAATACTTGTTTTTTAAATGGATGAATTATGATTATTATTATATATGTTGGCAAAACGATCGAATGAGGAAACCGAATCCTTTTTGAAATTGTCTATAAATTGGTTCAAATAAAACTACACATGATTTACGCTAGTACTCGTCCTTCAACGAACATGTTACGACTTGAATGTCAGAATTAAAAGTCAACATCGATCGGTGTTGATGTGGATAATCCGCGGACGTCGAAGTTGTTATCCCATAGCCCTGGTGTCTAGGACTGCGTGTTTATTAAATATATTTCATTTATACATTAGTACCACTGGTATTTGGGGTTACATTAATTTGTGCAATTTGTGCAGTGATATATTTTATTTTTTACCAGTTATACTTGTAAGAACAAGCTGTTCTTCCAGGATAGAAAAGACAGGTTTGCCCTGCTTGCGCACCAAGTGTCATGTAAATCTGTTCAGTCGGAAGGTGAGGCTGCGCTACAGATGTCAGTATAGTTAGCAAACCATTTACAATATAATCGTATGCAGAGTTGGAGGTCGCGGGCGGCGCGGCGCGCGCCCGACTGTCGCCTGCTCGCGCCTCGCATCGTCTCGCATCGTCTCGCAACGCTCCACACTCAAACAGATATACCGCACGTGTCAAATATATGTGCCCTTTACATGCCGGATATTGTTAACATTATCATTTTCATATAAATTGGAGCCTGCAGCTGCGCATTGGCGACATCAATATCTACTCGGTTGACAGTTGATACGCCTTTATCCGTCGAAAACTGTCCGATAAACCAACTCGGTTGTGCCAGATCGGATTCGAACCCTACATACTCTGTTCGCTTCACATTAACTGACGCAACAAAAGTAACAAGATAAGGCGCTGCCTAGAAACTCGGTGTAAGTAAATGGCTTGACAGTGATATACCTATATAGGAAACAAAAAATATTGCAACGTTATAAAAGTATCTTAATAATAAACCTTATTTCTATACGTTATGGTTCAGTTTTGACTATTGCATTTTACTTATGGGACCTCGTATAATTTAATTAAGTACTTAGAAAATTTAACTTTAAATATACGTACGTAACTTAACGTTTAAAAATACAAATCACTACTAATATGATGTATTCGTGACGTGACGCGTTCTACGTCGGCTGTGATTGAATTGAATAAGACCACACATTAACTGGTGGTTTTATTTCATTAGTCATTTATAAAATCCTGAATCTTGATCTCGGTTGTTTTCGAACCAAAAACCCAAAAAGGCTCCTAACTACTAGTTTGTTATCAAATTAATAAGAGAATGTAGTAATAGAGGGATACTATTCATATTATATTTTCTAAAGCACTGAACGGGCAGTTGCATACAAATTTGAAGCGAAAAAAATTCTATATATTATAAAATGTTCAGGCTGTATTAAAAGATTTTATATTGTAATTACAACGATTTATAGAGGGGAAAATATTAAACATAGACGGGTGCTAAAGCAACGTAGTACTTAATATACAATAAAAATGAATTATCGATACAAAATGGACAACGCTTCAACAGATGTGAAGATGTTAAAAAATGTAGAGTGGCGGCGGTTGATGTCACGGTGCGCAGCTGCGGCCCGTTCGGCCCGCGCGGTCCCCTCGGCCCGCTCGGCCCGCGCACTGCAAGTCATCGCCCATCTGCCCTACCATTGTGTTGTGTGCGCTGCGTAACTGTGCCTATTAATCCACTGCACCGCCCTACATAGCCGATACCTGATGTAACCGCGCATGTGTGCCGCATGGAGTGTGTGTGTGCGCGTGTGTGTGACGCGTTGCTTGTTGCAGACGCGGACCAACTTCGAGGAGACCAGCAAACAGACCGAGTCGCTCATGAAAAAGATGATGGAAGTCAGGCAGATGGTGAGTCATTCGCATGTCATAGATGTAACTGGCCGGGATACTACATTTAAATAAGTCCATATTTCGCTTCCATAATATATAACTATAACTAACAGTGTATATAGCCGCTATGAATTCAGTATTCGGCGACATATTTGTCTTAATGCAGAAGCAGTTGGTTACTTTAGGTGTCATGTCTTAAGTTTATTTTAAAAAGTCTCGTAAATAACAGTAACAACTTAAAAAAATTAAATGAAAAAAATCTATGAAATGTCTTAATTGAAATCAATCGGATTTGTATTTTAGAATTATACAGTGAGTAACAAAAGCCCTGTCCCACCTGAAGGGTTGCATGTGTAAGTCATAACATCATCAAAAACATCGGTGCGCGGGCCGTCCCTGAATTTGCCCGCTAAATTGGGGTGTTTTAAGCTCAAAGGAGCAATAACTGTACCAAAGCATAGTAATAATATAGCAAAGCAAAAATCTATAAAGAGTACAAATTGCAATATTTTATTTTTTGAACAGTTATATATTTTGAAACGGTGATCGATTTTGATTTTCGAATGGCAACCGACACAATTTTTAAGTCTAAAAATGTTATTTTGCTTTTTTCTACAAAATTCATTGGTTGAAAATGTTTAAGTACAGTTAAAATAATAATATTTTATTTAAAAAAATAAATTGACTTCAAATGTCAATTAAATACTCATCTCATTTTGGGATATAAGTATAGCTGATTTGTCAATTTTTAGTATTTTTTCATATTGCACAAAGTTTTCGCAAATTCTTAGGAAGTCTAAGTTTGGCGGAACCTAATTTAATGCCGCTAGCATTAAATTAGGTTCCGCCAAACTTAGACTTTTTTTTTGTATTTTTTCAAAATTTCCCAAAACCTCCTAAACCGAAACGATTCAAATTTTTAGGAAGTCTAGGTTGAACGGAATCCAATCGAATGCCATCAACCGCGTTTCGATTGGTCAAGTCATGCAAAAGTTGTGAGAACTTTACATACACACATACACTCACATACATGTACATACACATATACACACGTTATTGTAAAAAGGGTCGTAAAAGGTCCCAAGGACCTCAAAACGTGGAGATTTTGAAAATCGAGGCAAAATCAGTAAACTGCGTTTTATGTAAAAATGTAGCATAAATTTAAAAATAAGAAAATGAATATATTTATGAAAATAAAAATGCTATTTTAAAATGCTCGTATTTACTTTTCAAGTTCCCTAAAATTTAGCAAATATTTTAATTTGGACAACACCACGTCGGCTCTATGAACGCGGCCTTTTTGATGTCGTAGGGACCTCTGTGTCTGCCGACGGTTTCGCCCGTCATTTAGTGTTTTAAAGTATTATTTTAAATTATTTAAGTTTAATTACATTTACATATTATATCCATATCCACAAAAATAATGACATAAATGCGTATGATTGTGTTAAGCTACCTAACAATGTGTTTGGCGATCGGACAGGGTTGTTGTTACACGCGGCATAGGTCGTTATCCAATGCAGGCATATGTATTTGTATATTTACACCTTAAATGTTGTATTATAAGTGAGGTAATTTTGCTTGTGATTGTTCGGTTGTTGTCGCCTCGTTTTGTCTCAATGTGTTCGGCCCCAGGTATATTGGAGTCTAGTTAGAGTGTGGGAGTATAATGTGTGTGTGTTGCGCAGAGCAAGGAGGAGGGGCCCGAGGAGGGCGGCGTGTCGCGCGCCGGATACCTGTTCCTCATGGAGAAGAGTGAGTGCACACACACACATACACATGCACACACAAACACACATATACACACTGCATTACCTAATTAGCCGTTTCTTAATATTTCACGTATTGTCGCACAGAGATTGCTACGTACATCAATTTTGCACATTTTATTTATCGAATCATATTCTTTATCACAATGTAGTGTTACTTTACTGAACTCAGTTTTATTTCAAATTAAAAGATTTCTTTAGTCATTATTATGTATTTCACAGGATCCCGACGATCCCATAACAGTGGCTATGGCCGCCAATCCTCTACAAAACACACGCACGACACAGACACACCGTCGTCGCAGTCGGTCTCAACGGCGACGCCAACCTGTATTCCGGCCCGCGCCTGGCACTCAGCGAAATGCCACTACTTCCCCCCCCCCCCCCCCCAATAATTAGTCAAAACAACGCACTAAGCCGAGGTCCGTTCTCGCAGGAGACAACCCTTAGCGCAGGTGTTAATTGCCCAAATTTAAACTCTGGCTGAGCACTCTGCTCGCCCATAAAGTCCGGTTACGCAGTAACGACCCTTAAGGTCAACATTAGTCATTTCGAAAAATAAAATGTATTTCATAAAAGGCAACATATTTTGTTGCACCATAATCTACTTTCTAATATGAAATAAAAGCTCTGAGTTTAAGAAACCCGGTGCGATAGTTTCACTAGATGTCAGCAAAAGATATTGCACAGTCAAACTTTCCGTTTTACTATGCAATATCTTTTTGCGTGTAATATATAACAAGTATTGATTCATTACATCCATCCTTCTATACTAATAAATGCGAAAGTCTGTCTGTCTGTCTGTTATGCTTTCAAGTCTTGACCGCTGGACTGATTTTCATGAAATTTGGCAAGGAAATAGTTGAAGTTCCGAGGTCAAACATAGGCTATTTTTTTTTTCAAAAATCAACCCCTAAGGGGCTGAAATAGAGGATGAATTTTGTATGAAAAATTATGTCGACGACATGTTAATCTACTCGCGGGCGAAGTTGCGCGGGTCAGTTAGTAAATCATAATATTTAAAGGCTGTACGTGCGTAGGGCTGCTTGTGCACATTTGAGGTCGTAATATTGATGTGACATTGTCACACAAAGTTATAGTGTTTCTGTTAGGTTCTTCGTGTAGCGGTTCAAGCTATCTATAAAACGCTAAAAGAAAAATAATAAAAAATTGAAAATAATGAAATTTAAAAATAATATTATAGATCATATCATAATTATTATTTATCTTGTACCTACTATATACAAGTTTCAACGCTTCTCATGTGAATTTCGGTCCCCAGGCAGTACCTACACCTTGTCTGGCTGGGAAGATCTTCTTTTTCACTTTCCACGCCCTTTTGTGACGTCATCAACCTCCACAGTTATGACGTCACCTTGAAAATAGTTGGCCCCCTGGTTTTACCGTTTTTAAGCTCTCAAGGGATATCGACTTGCGGTGTTACACTGCATAATTACAGCATTTGCAACGTGAAATTGTTTTCTAGAAAAATATTTTTTTTTCTTATAAACCATACGCAAACATACATACACACGCACACATTGGAACACAAATCAGAACTCAAAGCTACACCGAAAAAATGTATACACATGACTTAGAATATTAGTGCTTATCGAGATATCGCCCTATTTCAATAGTAAAACATTTTTAGTGAAGTATGTTTTCAGTTATTCTCAGTTCAATGTCTGAATGTTAACCATTGCGGTTAAAAAATATATAAAAATGTTCTAATGGGTCATTTAAATTAGGTGCTTAGTTTGAGTTTTCAAGTTGTCTCATTAATTAACCAGATAAAATTGGATTTTTTTTACACGAATCAATACTTATCTCATTTTCTGAAATTTTCAAGATGTCTTACTATTGAACTAGGGTAGCGATATGTTTGTCACTCCAAGAATCGTTAACTTATTTCCCGATGGTCGTGGCGATTACCACTACACAGATACAATAACATTGACCGTCGCGGATATATCTCTTCCGAGCTGATGTATTGATTCACGCGTTACTTTCTGGAAATAATATAATAACTCTATGAGAAACCAAGCTTATTTAATTTGCAACTTCCGTGGATTTTTTAATGTGACTAGTGTAGCGCCACTGAAACAAGAAAGCAGCGCTACAAATGGAACCATCTCAAGGAACACCTGAGAGTCAGCAACACAACGGCACACTGGTGCTCTCTCGTCCTCCATATTTTCCGTCGCATCACCAGAAAAAACATAACCACACAATGTACATACGTACTTAACGCACGTTTCGCTTCGCAGCCGAATATTAAGCATTAATTGTCATTGCGGCATTCACAATATTACGGGATTCGGAAAAAATGATAATATGTTATTATATCATTTTTTCTGAATCCCTGAATGATTTAAACTCGACTTGAATCTAACGCCTCTTTACACTGTTACGGTCTGATGTCTCATAAAGCCATTGTGATACTGTTTGCTTTTACATATTTTAACATGTATGTAATCTTGTAATCAACTGTATCCGTTGTAAAACTGCCCACTTAAAAATGCTATTGTGTTACTTGATGTAACTTGTTTCACTTGGCGGTAAATATGTCAATTAGTGTGCGTGATTGTGAACTTGGGAGTAGACGACGCGAGAAAAGTGGTGTCTGTATAAGTTAGTTTAGGAAAAATGTCAAAGTGGAGCTTATGAGTTACTATTACATAATACTAAATCTAGGAAATATAATAAATTTCCTTTTAGCAATCTTTATTATAGGTACGACGCTATACGAGACACGACGAGGCCGGTTGGCCAGGCCACTGCATTGCATAAAATTGCGGAACAAAACCGGCCATTCCTTTCTCAGCTATACCCTGCTGAGTTCAATTAAGATATAAATTTTCCCCAGGCTTCAATTACGAAGTGAAACTAACGTTGAGTGTGTATGTTGTGATTTTGTTTGTGTCACAGTGTGGAACGAAAGAGGAATATTATGCCACTGACGACTCTTCGATTAGCTTTTGAGGCCGTCCGCGAGTTGGTTTTATTTGTTATTTCGGTGGTATTGTGTACGTGCTAATGTCCGCTGCGGGCGGCAGTGGTCTGAGCGGTGCGTTGTCCGCAGAGGCGTTCGGCACGACGACGTGGAGCAAGCAGTACTGCACGTTCTCGCGCGAGGCGCGCACCCTGGCGCTGATGCCCTACAACCAGATCAGCAAGACGGTGAGCCCCCACACCCACACCCACACCCACACCCACACCCACACTCACACCTGCCCATCACCTCTGCACCTGCGCCCCGCGCATACGCTTCTGCTGGGATTGTGAAGCGTCGCCAAATATGCGCATGGACAACCAATTTAAATATGGTACATTAGGGTCTCAAAATTGTATTCATAGAATTGTATCATTCATATATTTGACCGAAAACGGCATGCAGTAGTTAATTGATTTCAATTAGTTTGAATATCACATTTCAGTATTTACACACTACTACAATATCGATTATAAGTTACTTTAATAGAAGTCTACAAAATATTTAATTTAGTTATATTTAAATCAGTTAAACATGGAGTTAATATTTAGATATCCATTTGCTAGTACTATGTTCATGTTCTAATGTTTTTACAAAATCTACAATTTATTAATTTGCATCTTGCAAAATAAAAGAGCAGATTACTTCTGAAATTATGTTCATCTTGAATGTACGCGGTGGCGGCGCCGGTCTGTGTTTAAATATTATTTTCATTGTTTGTCACGTTATTAGTTTTTGTGAATTGAATTCGATGTTTATTGCTTTGTGGTATGATTTTTGTGGCGACTTTTTGTCAAGTCATTTTTTAGTTCGCCATTTACAATCGTTTAATATAATGTAGTGACAGGAATAGGTAAGGTGGTGGTACCAAATACCAGAGCGAGACGTAGCAGAACTCTACCACCTAGTAGCCACGATGGTAATGCCAAACATAGCCAATCGTTCGTCTTTTACGAACTATCTGGCAGCAGGCAGAAAGAATGGCAGAATATTTTATTCTCCAAATGAGGCCCGAACCAACACGGGGAACATTTGAATTATAGCAGAAATCAGAAATCAGAAGAACTTTATTCAATAAAACTTTTTACAAGTTATTTTGACACGTCAACACTCTTCAAAACTACCGCCGGATCGGAACGCGGCCATATTTATATAACTCAAGTTTAATTATTTAGTTTCAAGGAAATAAAAAACTAAAATGTAATTTAGGCTACATTACTTAGTAATGTTGCGAATAATTAAAAAATTAAAGAGTGAGAACACTGGAAAAATCTAGAAATAAAAGAAAGAGATAGCTTCTATCGATAAACAATAGCCGCCGTTACCCAAACGGCTATGTCATAATGGACCTTCTCGCATAAGGCATTAGACTTGTTTACATTTAGGTTTATGCGTTATTTACGGAACTTTCGGGAATATGGTCGGATTTTTCTTTTGTGTGTAAATAAGGATGTATTGGCAAATAGCAAGTCAGTTGTAAAAAGTGATTCGGAAGCGATAGTTGGGATGATCAATGTGAATTAATATAGTACAGTGAAAAGTGATACGGAAATTATGTTATTTTAGTGATTCGGTTTAATCAGTTAGTTCCTGTGAGTATTGAGTGTGATTAGTGATCGTCAATGTATTAACGTATTGTATTGTGATGTATGGTACATTTGTGTTGTAAATACAGGGTTTTAATATTAGTGGTATTTTATTGCACAATACGAACTTTAAGCTCGTAACAGTAATATGGCTTTTATTACTCTTTTGCTTCATTATAGCAGTTTAATAAAGAAAAGAATACGTTTTATCATTATCATTATCACTCTCATTATTTGTATAATAAAACTAAGTTGATAAAATGTGCGTGCCGATAAAACTTAAAAAGGAGTCCCGGAACGGTAAAGGGACTTATATAGTGTGATAGCCTTTTATCCCCCCTCGAACAAGAAAGTTCCCGTTTTAACCTAAAGGACGTGTTTTAAAGATATAAGGGCTTTTCCAACCCTTCAATTTGGAAATTAAGTGTAGTGCCGCCATCTGTTGAACTTCATTCAGAGTATTTGAATTTCATTCAGAACAACGATTACTTGTGTTGCATTTCGAAAAGCGTTGCGAGCAATTACAGAATGTGTAGCAATGGCGCAAAATTTAAAATTCCAATTTCAATAGTCTTAAATTACATTTGTTATATTTCAACTACCACGTACTCCCGAGCGAAGCCGGGCATCATAGCTAGTTTACAAATATAAACAAGGTTTACTGGTAATATTCAAATTCTAAAATAAATGGAGTTATGAAAAAAAGTTCGTAGATACGACTTTCGTCGAATAATTTTTAGTATTTCTACGTATTTTTCTAGTTTGTCTTTCCAGACTGTCTCTTCTGTACTTGTACTATTATGTATTTTGTGGCTGGGTCATAAAGCTTGGTCCATCCAATTAAAAATGCCACGATAGTTTGGTATCCCTATAACAATTCATATGATAAGCAGGAAGATTTTTTCTTCAACTGGCTTCTGGCTTCAACGTTTAAAGGACTGAATTGCAGCCAAAGGAGATCACTTCGAATAAGCTTTATATATTTTGAATGGGTTTATATTAATGTATACAATAAACCCACAGTAATAGTAATAAATGTTACGTGCAATAGAAAAAGTATTTTTTTCTTTGTAATAATATTTATGGCGAGACTCGGGAACGGGTAGCGGACGGCAAACGAGAGGAGACGTCCCCGCCGTCGCCGCGCACACCTAGCGTCGCGGGTACTTTCGTCCGTGACGTATTACCGCACTTAGATAATATTTTTTAGTAAGGTTTGTTATGGCCTCGGGGAAAATCGTCAAATTGTGGGAACGTCCTCCCCGGGGTACGGTGTCGCCGTGTGCGCGGGCGGTCTCGTTAAGTGAGGTGTGTGGTGTGCGGTGTGCGGCGGCAGGTGGGCGCGGTGGAGAGCGTGAGCGTGTCGGGCGCGCGCGCCACCAGCGAGCCGGAGCGGCGGTTCTGCTGGGAGGCGCTGCCGAGCGAGTGCGAGCGCGCGCCGCTGACGCTGCAGGCGCTGGGCGAGCGCGACCGGAGCGGGTGGGTGCGCGCGCTGGCCGGGGGCGCCGCCGCCAGCCCGCCGCCGCCGCCCGCCGCCGCGGACCCGCCCTGGGGGCTCGACGTCGCCGGCTTCGCCTTCCTCACCGCGCTCATCGCCGCCATCGAGGCGCGCGGCCTCGACGAGCAGGGGCTCTACAGGTAACGCACACACACTCACACACACGCTTCCTCACTAATAAATGTATTACTTTATGTGCCAAACATCCGTAAAGTGAAGAAATTCGCATACGGCTCGCGAGATTATTACAAAACTTTTTAACATCATTTTAAACATAACGAGTACTACCAGGTGGGAATCCCCAAATATATTTCATTTATTTATCTCAGATACTAATTAATAAGTAATTGTAATGACCCTTCGCAGTTTAACCGATGATTAATTAAAGCCTTAAAAATGGATTCGCGTTGTAACGATAGGCACGTTTATATTTGCCACTTGAATTTAACAGAAAAATCGAGTGACTCAAATGTGTGCCAGTGGTAAACGAGACCCTGATTACAAACCTGATAAACTAATTTGAGTTTTTCGACCAAAGGAAGACCCCTAAGCAGTCAACAATTTGCCAAGTCCGACAAGAACTTTATGTAGCCTTCAGAGTACGTGGACTAAAATACAACTTAAAGAAGATCTAGGCATCCTTGATTTTTATGAATACCTACTCAGTACATTACTACTTCTCACAGTCCTCACGTATGGATAACAGATTTCTCTAGTTACATACCAGTATTTTACAGGTCGGGCCTTACTTTAAGGAAATCCATAACTCAAAAAAAAAATCAATTTAATTTGCAACAGCATACTCTCACATCTGACCTTTGCGTGAAAAAACAGCATAAAAAATAAAATTGACTCACCAAATGTCTAGAAAATTAAAAAAAACCCAGTAGCACAATAATTCACCCTCGACCATCACACTTTCCACCACGTCAGCAGCAAAAACATAAGTGTATATATATATATATATAAATATGTATGTATAATATTAATTATCTGCGTATATATATATACATATATGTATATATGTATATATGTATATATATATATATGTATATATATATATATATATATATATATATATATATATATATATATATATATATATATTAAAAAAACTTCAGAGTCCCTAACACATCCCCATGAGGTACCCTCTTTTCATTAATTTTTAATTTATAAGTATTGTACTCGAGTTCGTAATTGTAAGAAAACACCACTTATATTAAATCCGTGTATTTAGTATACAAATACACAAGACAAAACGATGTAATAATAAAATACACTTTACACACTAGTCACTCACTGTACTATCACTGAACTACACAATAAAATACTTCTCGCTTCCCACTGTTCACTTTAAGTATCGCTCTCGATCGCTTGATAAAAACTGCCTTGTATTTGTCAACATACCTCTATTTATAGCCAGGGTAAAGTTCTACCTGAATCCAGAAAAATTTAAATGTATCGAGAAACAATGAATCACTTCTTATCGTAAACATGTTATGAGTCATAAATCCTAGTACACGCTTTTTTCAACCTTATGCCATATACCACAAAGTCCATTATGGCATAACCCAGGTCAACTATTTGTTTGTCAATAGGAGTAGCTACCCCTTTCTTTTATTTTTAGATCTCTCCAGGGCTCCAACTCTACACGTTTCTAGATTATTCGTAACAGTTTGAACAATTTAAGATTAAGTACTCAGCTTACAATATTTTTTGATATCTGCTGCTTAAGTAGGCTTTTATCATTATCTCGAAATCCATAAGCAAATAACTTTTCTAATAGATTATTATATTTAACGCGATTGAATACTTCTAAAATATTCATATATAAAGCTACGGGTAATCGTTTATCTAAGTTATAAATATTTCAGATAAGTAATCATTAATTGCTCTATTTATAGTTTTTCCTTTCCAAAAGCTTTTTTGAGCATTTTTATATACTTTATGTTGTTTAAAACTATACTGAAGTGTATTATAAATTACTTTTTCAAATATTGTTGAGAATAAAAATAGTAGCGTTAGGGGTGCGTAATTATGTCCATATCGTCATGGCTATACTTTTAGTGTACCGCTCTTATCACGGAGTTTTAAACTTATCTGGAAACACACTATTATTTGCACAACAAATTATTGGTGCTATTGTTGGAGTGACATCTATACATATAATAAAATCGTAGGAAAGTCAAAACTGTACATTGAATATTTTTTAAAAGAATACTTGGAGCGTGATCTACAATCGATATCGAAGCCAAAAATGTAGTTTTTAGAATTTTTGTCTGTTTGTCTGTATGTATGTCCGGGATAAACTCAAAAAGTACTGCATGGATTTACTTCAAATTTTGCATGAATAATACTAACAGGTCGGGTCAACATATATACTACATATTATTACGCTATCACTTACGGGGAAGGAGCTGTGCGGAGTAAACGAAGTCCGCGCGGACGAAGTTGCGGGCAACAGCTAGTATTTAATAAATCTTAAAGAAAATTTATCATAACCTTTAAGTGCTTTTATACAGCATATGATATCACTTGACAAATATGGACATAAAAACATCGAGTTTGAAATCATTGAATATCGAGTTTATAAAATAAAATTAGAATTTATTAAATTATTAGTAGGTTTTTCTATAAAGATGTTATTAAAAGTCGCAATTATTCAAAAGAACAATTTCATGTTCGTCCTTTTAATTGAAATAAAATTCTTATCTTAGAAAATTTGATTTGAAGTTACTTGTAACCTTCCAGGTAACTTTTTTAATAATAATTGTTTTATGGCCTTAGTGTTTATAATTTTTACGTTATTTTTAAAAACTTTTACTCTATTTTGTGTATTTATTTTTGCTTGCCATGCAAGATAAATTAATGCATGCATGCACGATAAAAAATAAAATTAGTTCGCCTTCCTTCAGGGACCTGTGCGTTCTGGTCTCTCGCCAAGGCTGTCTTAGGGAATTTCTCACAGCCCTCTCTTCCATCTTTGCACGGAGACGTGACTCTTTGGCCCATACCGCAAAGGATAAGGCCGATCTCCTGGGCTCCTTCTTTGCGGCCAACTCGACTCTGGATGACCAAGGGAATGCACCGCCTACCATCCCGCAGTGTGATAGTTCCATGCCAGAACTACAATTTCGGCAGTCATCTGTGCGTAAAGCACTACTTTCCTTGGACATCCACAAGTCGAGTGGGCCGGATAGTATCCCTCCGATCGTGCTAAAAGTGTGTGCTCCAGAGTTGGCGCCAGTATTAACACGCCTATTCCGGCTCTCCTGCTCACTCGGCGTGGTACCGAATTCATGGAAGACAGCTTTGGTTCATCCCATCCCTAAAAAAGGAGATCGCTTTAATTCGTCTTAACTATCGGCCCATAGCCATAACCTCCTTGTTCTCCAAAATTATGGAGACGATCATCAACTCTCAGCTCCTCAAGTATTTAGAAAAGCACCAGCTGATTAGCGACCGTCAGTACGGTTTCCGTCGCGGCCGTTCAGCTGGTGACCTTCTAGTAAACCTAATTCATCGGTGGGCGGAAGCAGTTGAGTCCAAGGGGGAGGCGTTGGCAGTTAGTTTGGACATAGCGAAGGCCTTTGATCGGGTATGGCAAAAGTAGCGCGCGCTTCTCGCGAAGCTGCCTTCCTATGGGCTTCCCGAGAAATTATGCATGTGGATCACCAGTTTTTTGGCTGACCGGAGCATCAAGACCGACCTTAAATCTGTCAATGCTGGTGTTCCCCAAGGCTGCGTGCTATCACCGACTCTGTTTCTTCTGCATATCAATGACATGATGCGAATTCGCAACATACATTGCTATGCGGATGACAGTACTGGTGATGCTACATACTCCGGCCGAAGCGGTATTTCTCGGAAACACGTCGAAGAGTGCCGAAACAAGCTTGTGTCTGAACTAGAGAATCGACTTACCGATGTCTCTGAATGGGGTATCAAAACCTGGTCACTTTTAACCCCAAGAAGCCACAGCTTTGCGTGTTCACCGCAAAAAAGAGACCCTTTGCCGTATCACCTCGATTTGGGGATACTCTCCTGACAGCCTCAGCTAGTGTCGGAATCCTGGGAGTCGACATATCGAATTACGTTCAGTTTCGCGGTCATTTGGAAGGCAAGGCTAAATTAGCCTCTAAAAAGCTCGGTGTGCTCAGCAGAGCGAGACAGTACTTTTTGCCGGCCCATCTCCTTCAACTTTATAAGGCTCAGATTCGGCCTTACATGGAGTACTGTTCTCATCTCTGGGCCGGAGCTCCCCAATACCAGCTTCTTCCTCTTCATCGCATACAGCGTAGAGCGGTTCGATTCGTTGACGACCAGGCTATTTCGGAACAGCTCGTCTCTGGCATTACGCAGAGATGTAGGTTCGCTCTGCGTCTTCTATCGTCTTTATCATGGGGAGTGTTCCGACGAGTTGTTTGGAATAATTCCTGCCGCCGAATTCCACCATCGGACATCGCGTCAAAACTTAAAATTCCATCCTCACCATCTCGATGTCTGGAAATCCACTACTGTGCGTTTCTCCCGACACTTTTTGCCTCGCACTACTCTGTTGTGGAATCAATTACCGGCAGGGGTATTTCCGAACGGATACGACATAGGGACCTTCAAGAAAAGAGGTTACTCATTCTTAAAAGGCCGGCAACGCAACTGCAAGACCTCTGGTATTGCAGATGTCCATGGGCGGCGGTGATCACTTACCATCAGGTGCACCTCTTGCTCGTTTGCCCCCTCTTCTATAAAAAAAGAGGCACACAACTTAGCTACGTATTATCCATGTTGTATCATTAATTGGCGGTACTTTTATGATTGAGGAACATAATCTAGATTATGAGGCATTTTAAATGTAGCAAAAAATATTGTATGCGTTTTTATGTCTTTCACAAATATAACAACCAGCAGAACAAGACAGTGACAAGCATTGACACTATTGCGGCAGGAATAAATAAGGCGGTGGTATCGAACGCGGGTCTATTCTTTTAAAGCGGTTCAGGTTAGCACAGGGAAAAATGTGCCGTAAATGGTCTCGCAATGGACGCGTTGGTGTATGACGTCAGGGTAGCGAGCGTGGTATCTCGGGTGTTGCGGCTGGGGCGCGCGGGGGAGCTGGAGTGGGACACGCGCACGCTCACTCCGCGCTGACGTGTGTGTGTGTGTGTGTGTGTAGGGTAGCGGGCGTGGCGTCGAAGGTGTCGCGGGTGGTGCGGCTGGGGCGCGCGCGGCGGCTGCCCGCGGGGGAGCTGGAGTGGGACACGCGCACGCTCACTCCGCGCTGACGTGTGTGTGTGTGTGTGTGTGTGTGTAGGGTAGCGGGCGTGGCGTCGAAGGTGTCGCGGGTGGTGCGGCTGGGGCGCGCGCGGCGGCTGCCCGCGGGGGAGCTGGAGTGGGACACGCGCACGCTCACTCCGCGCTGACGTGTGTGTGTGTGTGTGTGTGTGTGTGTGTAGGGTAGCGGGCGTGGCGTCGAAGGTGTCGCGGGTGGTGTGGCTGGGGCGCGCGCGGCGGCTGCCCGCGGGGGAGCTGGAGTGGGACACGCGCACGCTCACTCCGCGCTGACGTGTGTGTGTGTGTGTGTGTGTAGGGTAGCGGGCGTGGCGTCGAAGGTGTCGCGGGTGGTGCGGCTGGGGCGCGCGCGGCGGCTGCCCGCGGGGGAGCTGGAGTGGGACACGCGCACGCTCACTCCGCGCTGACGTGTGTGTGTGTGTGTGTGTGTGTGTGTGTAGGGTAGCGGGCGTGGCGTCGAAGGTGTCGCGGGTGGTGTGGCTGGGGCGCGCGCGGCGGCTGCCCGCGGGGGAGCTGGAGTGGGACACGCGCACGCTCACTCCGCGCTGACGTGTGTGTGTGTGTGTGTGTGTAGGGTAGCGGGCGTGGCGTCGAAGGTGTCGCGGGTGGTGCGGCTGGGGCGCGCGCGGCGGCTGCCCGCGGGGGAGCTGGAGTGGGACACGCGCACGCTCACTCCGCGCTGACGTGTGTGTGTGTGTGTGTGTGTAGGGTAGCGGGCGTGGCGTCGAAGGTGTCGCGGGTGGTGCGGCTGGGGCGCGCGCGGCGGCTGCCCGCGGGGGAGCTGGAGTGGGACACGCGCACGCTCACTCCGCGCTGACGTGTGTGTGTGTGTGTGTGTGTGTGTGTGTAGGGTAGCGGGCGTGGCGTCGAAGGTGTCGCGGGTGGTGCGGCTGGGGCGCGCGCGGCGGCTGCCCGCGGAGGAGCTGGAGTGGGACACGCGCACGCTCACTCCGCGCTGACGTGTGTGTGTGTGTGTGTGTGTGTAGGGTAGCGGGCGTGGCGTCGAAGGTGTCGCGGGTGGTGCGGCTGGGGTGCGCGCGGCGGCTGCCCGCGGGGGAGCTGGAGTGGGACACGCGCACGCTCACTCCGCGCTGACGTGTGTGTGTGTGTGTGTGTGTGTGTGTGTAGGGTAGCGGGCGTGGCGTCGAAGGTGTCGCGGGTGGTGTGGCTGGGGCGCGCGCGGCGGCTGCCCGCGGGGGAGCTGGAGTGGGACACGCGCACGCTCACTCCGCGCTGACGTGTGTGTGTGTGTGTGTGTGTAGGGTAGCGGGCGTGGCGTCGAAGGTGTCGCGGGTGGTGCGGCTGGGGCGCGCGCGGCGGCTGCCCGCGGGGGAGCTGGAGTGGGACACGCGCACGCTCACTCCGCGCTGACGTGTGTGTGTGTGTGTGTGTGTGTAGGGTAGCGGGCGTGGCGTCGAAGGTGTCGCGGGTGGTGCGGCTGGGGCGCGCGCGACGGCTGCCCGCGGGGGAGCTGGAGTGGGACACGCGCACGCTCACTCCGCGCTGACGTGTGTGTGTGTGTGTGTGTGTGTAGGGTAGCGGGCGTGGCGTCGAAGGTGTCGCGGGTGGTGCGGCTGGGGTGCGCGCGGCGGCTGCCCGCGGGGGAGCTGGAGTGGGACACGCGCACGCTCACTCCGCGCTGACGTGTGTGTGTGTGTGTGTGTGTGTGTGTGTAGGGTAGCGGGCGTGGCGTCGAAGGTGTCGCGGGTGGTGTGGCTGGGGCGCGCGCGGCGGCTGCCCGCGGGGGAGCTGGAGTGGGACACGCGCACGCTCACTCCGCGCTGACGTGTGTGTGTGTGTGTGTGTGTGTAGGGTAGCGGGCGTGGCGTCGAAGGTGTCGCGGGTGGTGCGGCTGGGGCGCGCGCGGCGGCTGCCCGCGGGGGAGCTGGAGTGGGACACGCGCACGCTCACCTCCGCGCTGAAGGCCTACCTGCGCGGCCTGCCCGAGCCGCTGCTCACCCGAAGACTGCACTCCGCTTGGTTGAATGCGGCCAGTAAGTAGTCCACGTGTATCTTATTCTGTGCTTGCACGCGCAAATACGATAGATACGTACGTGCGTGACGTGCGTGCCTGCAATCTAGGTGTGCACGTATGTGTGCCTGCAAAAGATTTATTTAGTTACCTCAAAAACCGTACCCATTGTGTAGACATTTCTCGTTTAGATAATGAAGACATTAAGAGCCTATAAATCAGATTTCATAATAAAAGAAACAAGCGTCCCGCAAGGCAGTATCCTTGGCCCTTGACTCTTTCTAATTTACATAAACAATGTACCAAAAGTAACTGAATATCAAAGTATATTATTCGCAGATGAAATTGCAGTCATTATACCGGATAACTACAAAAACAAGGTGCGATACAGACAAACACTGAGAACGGCTGAACCGATTTGGCTAATTTTGGTTTTAAATCAATTGTTAAAGTCCATGAAAGGTTTAAAAGGTGAGAAAAAATAGAAAAAAATAAGAGTAGTTAAAAAGGCAGAACAACGTTTGCCGGGTCAGCTAGTAACATATATAAATCAATTGTTGTTCGTTAGTCTCGCTAAAACTTGAGAACGGCTGAACCGATTTGGCAAATTATGGTTTTGTATTAATTGTTGAAGTCCAGGGAAGGTTTAAAGGTGAGAAAATATAGAAAAAAAAATAAGAGTAGTTAAAAAGGCAGAACAACGTTTGCCGGGTCAGCTAGTTATTAAATACAATTGATTCCTTAATATTATGGCTAGACAGTCTTAAAGTAAACATCTCAAAGACAAAAATTGTACAATTTGTGAGTTACAAAAATGAATGTCAGAACCTGAATCTGATTTACGGGGGCAATGTTGTAGAAGAAGTAGACGCAATAAAATTTATAGATGGTAACCAAGATAGACATTGAAATTGAAAACCCCAAATTGAATCGGTTACAAAGAAAATAAATAAATTCGTGTACGCATTCAAAACTTTTTGTAAAACTGTCGGCATGAAAGCAGCGATTAAGCATATCATGGATACATCGGACCGATTTTAAGGTATGGATTCGTAGCATGGGGAAACTCTACAAATATAAACCGCGTATTTTTTGCACAAAAGATATGGGCAATTGTTAATGCAGATCCTCTTAGAACTTGTAATCCATATTTAAACAACTTAACGTATTGACGTTAACTTCTATGTATATTTTGGAATCTCGCATGTTTGTAAAAGAAATCAAGAGCTCTTTACAAACCTAAATGTGACCAAAACATATTCATCGAGAGATCCAACTATAGTGCGAAAAGATATGGGCAATTGTTAATGCAGATCCTCTTAGAACTTGTAATCCATATTTAAACAACTTAACGTATTGACGTTAACTTCTATGTATATTTTGGAATCTCGCATGTTTGTAAAAGAAATCAAGAGCTCTTTACAAACCTAAATGTGACCAAAACATATTCATCGAGAGATCCAACTATAGTGCGCACGGAACTAGTTGGCCGCGCCTTACGTATTACGTATTACGTATGGTGCGGCCAACTAGTTCCGCGCGCACTATAGACTACAAGTTCCAACTTGTTCTACCATTACATATAGAAAAAAATCCCATTCGATGTTGGTCAAGATTTATAATAAAATACTTAAGGGTGTACGTGAATTGCCCTTTAATAAATTTAAAATAAATTAAGTAAATACTTAGTGCAAAAAGCCTACTAAAGCCTTAATGAATATTTTAATGATAGAATTTGTCTCTAATATTGATGTGTTTCTTTCTTTTTCGTTGATGTATATATTTTTTATATTTTTTATTAAAATAACCTTGATGGACAGGTAATTTTAAATGATATGAAGATTTTAAAATTCTTAAAATATTATTATATAATATAAATTGATTGATTATATTTTTATTTATTGGAAACCGAGGAGGTAATTTATTGTATAAAAGTAGAATTTTGTTGTAATTAATGGGTGGTATAATCTAAAATTAAAAAAAATATTGTAATTACTGTAATATTTGCACACCATATCATGGTTGAATATGTTGGTACCTTAACAAAATTTTAATAACTTGTATCTCCCATATTCTAGCAAATAAATAATATTCTTATTCTTTTGAGAAAGCGTAACGAAAAAAAAATTTCAATGTTCATATTTAAATATTCTATGGCTTTTAAGGCAAATTAATTCGTACTTAATATTGCGACATATTTCCATGAAATCAGAAATCCGAAATACTTTATTC
Source organism: Apodemia mormo (assembly GCA_036924255.1). Lineage (NCBI taxonomy): Eukaryota > Metazoa > Arthropoda > Insecta > Lepidoptera > Riodinidae > Apodemia > Apodemia mormo. The sequence goes on from JAUPFN010000022.1 coordinate 28,679,800, forward strand.
AATAAAACTTTTTACAAGTTATTTTGACACGTCAACATATTTTTTTTTTAAAAAACTACTACTGGATCGGAAATGCGGCCACACACTGAGAAGATCCGGCGGAAGAAACTCAGCGGGCTTGTCTTTTTTTTTTTTCATATCATTGATTTTTTTACATTATCACAATATTACAAAAAATATATATGATATGGCCTTTTTATATTGTATAATGATATAAAATGTATATAGTCTTGTCATAAATATTGTTACAAAGAAATCAATATTCTTACTCTGATCTCTCAATACACATTTGAAAACTTAATGTATATTCGTAAAAATATTTGCAAGTTTAAGAAAAATGGTGATGTACACTCACTAAATACAATGAGAATAAGTATCTCTTTAATGGGACAATGTATACGCTTTTACAATAAACTTCCCGATGTGCTGTAAGAGATCTACCAATAAACATATTTTAAAAATGTGTCAGGCCTTAATCAAATATTGGGCAATAATTTGCCACTTGACATTAAGGTAAAATTTCTTTTTTTATTCTTTATTGGTAACTCCATTCATTAAGCCTCAGGAAAAAATAATCATACAGCTTTTTTAAATCTTTTATATGGCAACATTTTATACCAAAGCGTGAACTATCATCGTATGTCAATGTCAAAAACAAAGTTTGAAATATTTTGTGAATTCAACCGGTTCTCGCGGGAGTTTTGAAAGTTTTTTAAAAAAAAATTTGGTAAGTGTATAAACATAATATTCCTGAAAACTAGACTTATTTTATGGATACTTTTATATCCTCGTAGCATTAATATTAGTTGGATATTTTTTGGGATTCATTAAGTTTTTTTTATGGAATAGGGAGCAAACGGGCAAGAGGCTCAGCTGATGGTAAGTGATCACCGCCGCCTATGAACAGCTGCAACACCGGAGGTACTGCAGATGCGTTGCCGGCCTTTAAGGAATGATGATATCGGTTCGGAGACATCCGCTGGTAACTGATTCCACAGAGCAGTCGTGCGAGGCAAAAAATGCCTTGAAAATCGCACTGTCGTGTACTTGCAGACATCCAAATGGTGATGGTGGAATTTAGTATTTTGGCGTGATGTCCGATGGTGGAAATCAGCGGGTACCACCCGCTGATTTTCACCATTTAAGCCGAACAACTCTTCGGAACACTCCCCGTGGTAATAGCGATAGAAGATGCAGAGAGAACCAATATCTCTTCGCAACGCCAAAGGATCAAGCCGATCGGAAAGAGCCCGGTCATCGACAATACGAGATGCGCTACGCTGTATGCGGCCAATAGAAAGGAGCTAGTACTGCGGAGCCCCTGCCCAAAGATGAGAACAGTACTCCATATGAGGCCTGACTTGCGACTTGTATAGTCGCAAACGGTCGGCTGGTGTGAAGTACTGTTTCGCCCTGTTCAGAACATCAATTTTCTTGGACGCCAGCTTTGCTTTACCTTCTAAACAGGACGTTACTCGATATGTCGATACCAAGAATTCCAATGCTGGCTGAGGCAATCTAAGGAGTATTCTTAAAACGAGGGGATACGGCAAAAGGTGTTTTCTTGGCGGTAAACACACAAACTTGTGTCTTCCTTGTGTTGTATTGGACCAAATTTATTTGACCACGTCCCGAGACTTTGTTCAATAAATCCTCGACATCAAACACAAGTTTTTTCCGGCACTCGTCGACATGTTCCCGAGAAATGTTAGCACGGCCGGAATATACAGCATCTCCTGTACTGTCGTCTGCATAATAATGAATGCCGCTAATATGCAGAAGAAACAAAGTAGGAGATATCTCGCAGCCTTGGGGAACACCAGCATTGGCATCTGCCAATGATTCAATTTGGGTCTGAGCATATACCGTCGACAACAACCTTAATGCCAAAAAACTGGTGATCCAGTTGCCTAATTTAACGGGAAGTCCATAAGATGGAAGTTTCGTAAGAAGTGCTTTGTGCCACACCCTATCAAAGGCCTTCCCTATGTCCAAACTAACAGCTAGCGCTTACCCCTTGGTCTCAACTGCCTTCGCCCATCTATGAATAAGGTAGACCAAAAGGTCACCTGCCGAACGACCGTGACGGAAACCATACTGACGGTCACTTATCAGATGATGCTCTTCTAGGTACCTTAAGAGCTAGCAGTTGACTATGGATTCCATTATTTTCGAGAATAAAGAAGTGATAGCTATGGGCCGATAATTGGACGGATCTGAACGATCGCCTTTCTTGGGCATTGGGCTAAACTAGTTAGCTGGACTGATTTTGTTATTATTATTCAAGTATTTTAAGGCTTACAAAATAAAAAGCTTACAATTATATGGTCAACATTTATTCAAACATTTTGTGTAACTATTTTTTTTTTATATCATGAGATAGCAAACAAGCAGATGGGTCTCCTGATGGAAAGAGTCAACCATCGCCTATAGACACCTAAGATGTTAATGGTGCGTTGATATCTTGTGGCGAGGTCTAATGCCACATGTATAAGTTTACCGGCTACCTTACCCTCCAAACCGGAACACGACAGTGACATGCACCGACGCTATTTCGGCAGGAATAGGTAAGGCGGTGGTACCAGACCCGGGCGAGACAATGCCGAACTCTACCACCTAGTAGCCACGATGGTAGTGACTCGATAGCCAATCGGTCGCCTTTTACGACCTGCCTGGCAGAACGGCAGTTGGCCTATTCTTCAAAGGAGGCCGGGACCAACACGGCTTCTAAGATTAGTCAAAAGTGAATTGATATTTTCTTGGAAATCAATTTGTGCAGCCGCTAACTACAGTCTAGTCTGTTGTCAATTTATCCTTCAATAGCTTGTACTAACTGGCTGCATATGAATATGGGAAGACTAGTTTTTATAACTTACAGATATTTATATCCTAATACAGGCCTTGATATTTTAAATCCCTAGCGTTCCTAGTACTCAACACCACCATATAATCTTGTGTGTATATATGTATATTGTTAGCTCACATTTACGTCATTTATGAAACTTTCATGCAAAATTGTATGCTTCTAGATTTTGAGATGTTTCTGAAGGATTTCACTAGATGGCGTTGTACAATTACAGCTCTTCTTGTCAACTCAATTATCTTATATTTATATCATAATAAAACACGCTAGCATTTAATTTTTTCCTTTAAAATACCCAATACACAATAGGTGAATCCACTCTTTCTCTAATTGAACCACGTGCAATTATGTTATACTTGCACTCGGGTTGGCTATTGTATACCTGTCTGGCAAACACTTGAAACCGCCAGAATAGGCTGGCTGTTTACGTATCTTTACTTTTCAATCTATTGATATATATGTTCTATAATATGTCCTAAAAATGTTAGCCTTGGAGGAACAGTTTATTAATTATTATCAGGGCGACAATTTTGCTATCGTCTGGCGCTTGTATATCAAAATTTATTTTCTTATTTTTAGACTTTTATATATGAAAGTTATAACATTATTAAAATTGAAGTCTTGTGGGGGCAGGTTATAGTTTTAAAATTATTAATAATTTTATTTTAAATTTACATTATTAAACGACGGTGACGCAACCGCGAGGAGTTTGCGACACTTGGTTAACTTAGTTAACTTAATGACACTTTTTAAATGCACCGGTAATAAAACAATATTCAAATACTTCCTAGCTTTGTGTGTAACGGGTTAGTTGGACGGTTCACTAGCTCTCCTAAAGAATAAGCTTATTGTTTTGTTTAATTTGCAGTTTCTTTTACTTCGTCATAGAAATTATTTAATTTTCTAAAACAAATATACCTTTTTTGCTATCCTGTGTGTACTTAGTTTTGATTATAGTCCTATAAATGTACGTGACATCTCGGCATACATTAAGTTTCAATAGTAAAATACTAATGAAGAAGTCTTCGGAATTACGAGTGACAAAGTTTGTAGTAGTGATAACATCGGACGTGTAAGTAGTGGCTACCGAGTAGTGAGAGGAGTGTCGGTCCGCAGAGTGCGAGCGGCGCGAGGAACGCGTGGCGGCGCTGCACGCGCTCGTGCACGCGCTGCCGCCAGACAACCGGGAAATGCTGCGGATACTGCTCACCCACCTCACCAAGTCAGTATACTGTTGCACACACACACACACGCACACACACCGAGACAGTGCGCGCTGCCGCCAGACAACCGGGAAATGCTGCGGATACTGCTCACCCACCTCACCAAGTCAGTATACTGTTGCACACACACACACACACGCACACACACCGAGACAGTGCGCGCTGCCGCCAGACAACCGGGAAAAGCTGCGGATACTGCTCACCCACCTCACCAAGTCAGTATACTGTTGCACACACACACACACGCACACACACCGAGACAGTGCGCGCTGCCGCCAGACAACCGGGAAAAGCTGCGGATACTGCTCACCCACCTCACCAAGTCAGTATACTGTTGCACACACACACACACTCACACACACCGAGACAGTGCGCGCTGCCGCCAGACAACCGGGAAAAGCTGCGGATACTGCTCACCCACCTCACCAAGTCAGTATACTGTTGCACACACACACACGCACACACACCGAGACAGTGCGCGCTGCCGCCAGACAACCGGGAAATGCTGCGGATACTGCTCACCCACCTCACCAAGTCAGTATACTGCTGCACACACACACACGCACACACACCGAGACAGTGCGCGCTGCCGCGAGACAACCGGGAAATGCTGCGGATACTGCTCACCCACCTCACCAAGTCAGTATACTGCTGCACACACACACACGCACACACACCGAGACAGTGCGCGCTGCCGCCAGACAACCGGGAAATGCTGCGGATACTGCTCACCCACCTCACCAAGTCAGTATACTGCTGCACACACACACACGCACACACACCGAGACAGTGCGCGCTGCCGCCAGACAACCGGGAAATGCTGCGGATACTGCTCACCCACCTCACCAAGTCAGTATACTGCTGCACACACACACACGCACACACACCGAGACAGTGCGCGCTGCCGCCAGACAACCGGGAAATGCTGCGGATACTGCTCACCCACCTCACCAAGTCAGTATACTGTTGCACACACACACACACGCACACACACCGAGACAGTGCGCGCTGCCGCCAGACAACCGGGAAATGCTGCGGATACTGCTCACCCACCTCACCAAGTCAGTATACTGCTGCACACACACACACGCACACACACCGAGACAGTGCGCGCTGCCGCCAGACAACCGGGAAATGCTGCGGATACTGCTCACCCACCTCACCAAGTCAGTATACTGCTGCACACACACACACGCACACACACCGAGACAGTGCGCGCTGCCGCGAGACAACCGGGAAATGCTGCGGATACTGCTCACCCACCTCACCAAGTCAGTATACTGCTGCACACACACACACGCACACACACCGAGACAGTGCGCGCTGCCGCCAGACAACCGGGAAATGCTGCGGATACTGCTCACCCACCTCACCAAGTCAGTATACTGCTGTACACACACACACGCACACACACCGAGACAGTGCGCGCTGCCGCCAGACAACCGGGAAATGCTGCGGATACTGCTCACCCACCTCACCAAGTCAGTATACTGCTGCACACACACACACGCACACACACCGAGACAGTGCGCGCTGCCGCCAGACAACCGGGAAATGCTGCGGATACTGCTCACCCACCTCACCAAGTCAGTATACTGCTGCACACACACACACGCACACACACCGAGACAGTGCGCGCTGCCGCCAGACAACCGGGAAATGCTGCGGATACTGCTCACCCACCTCACCAAGTCAGTATACTGCTGCACACACACACGCACGTACGCAGCACACACACACACACACACACACACACACACACAATTGAATGCGTCAAGGTACGCAACGCCAACATTGTCATTTGAGTTGCCGTCAGCTTGTTAAAACATGTGCTATGAGAACATTATACTTGGTGGAATATGTGTTGAACGCTTTGTGGCGAAGAAATCCACCTGACACGGAAACTTGAGTATCACAGCGCGCGCTACGCTTTTTGCTGTGATAGCACATGCGTCGAGGGCATGCCTCACTCTTGTCTGTGCTGTGACACACAGCTTCCTGTTACACACTTCCGTTACATTTCACTATTTTTATATTCTTACATGTCACACAGGGAGATTATATGGATCTTATAGAAAAGTATTCTAATTTCTAGGAAAACTAGCTGAGTTGTGCAGCCTCGACTGCTACAGACTAGCCAGTTATCATTTAGTAGCATGATATTAATATACATCATCTTTTACAAAAATCAATTCTTTATTTCACTCACTAAGGGTTGATTTTTTTAAATTGTTTATTTTTGACCTCAGATATTCAACTAATACCAAATTCATCAAAGTAGATTCAACAGTTTAATCGGTAAAGCGTAACAGACTCACTGAAAGACCGGCAAAGAGATAAGACATAATAAATTTTCACGTTTATAATATTAGTATGGATGCATATTGCATATCTATTCGAAAAAAGAAATCACACACAGTCATAAAAAGTTAGGAATAATGTTTTGATTGAAAGTTTGTGTAGGATAATCCTAGTAGCAGAAATAAATGTCTGTAATATTATTAAAAATATGTTAGCTCGTTTTGATTTATACGCAGACGCATACACGCACACTAAAGCCCCGTTTTCACTTTGTTTTAATGCAAGTGCGAGTGTTTAATGCAGGTGCTAAGTATTAAGCAAAAAATACGTGAAGACAGCCATTGATCAGTGCGAGTGATTAGTAATCAGCGTCTATTCACTTTTACTACGCTGAATACTAACCACTCGCACTGATCAACGGCTGTCTTCACGTATTTTTTCCTTAAAACTAAGCATCTGCATTAAACACTCGCAATCGCACTAATTAAAGTGAAAACTGGGCTTAACACATACACACTCAGTGGAAAGTGTGTAGCACAGCATGTGCGTGTACACGTGTGCAGAGTGGCGGCGCACTCGAGTCGCAACCTGATGTCGGCCTCCAACCTGGGCGTGTGCTTCGGGCCCACGCTGCTGCGCGCCGAGCGCGAGACCGTCGCCTCCATCCTGGAGCTCAAGTTCTACAACGTGCTGGTGGAGGCGCTGCTCGACAACTTCCCCGCCGTGTTCGCGCCCGACCCGCCGCCGCTCGCGCAGCCTGACGCCGCCGCGCCCTCTCCCGTGCCCGCTCCCGCTGCCGCGCCCTCGCCCGCGCCCTCGCCCTCGCCCGCGCCCGCGCCCGCCCCCGCCCCCGCCCCCGCCGCCGCACACAACGGACTGCGCGGGTGAGTACACTCCGGCTGTTAATAACTCTTGGGAACAAACTTGTTACAGATCGCAGAGGCGACGCTTCACCTGATATACATTTTATAAATTTGTAATTATTACACATATCTTGGTCTCACAACTACACGTAACATGGAAGTAGAAACGAGTCTTCTGGTATACAGATGAGTAATATATTTAAATGGACAATCTTCATTTTTTTTTTATTTATAACAGAGCAAGAACTATGAGCGCTACCGCCGCCGTAGGTGTCCCGCAGGGGTCTATGTTTGGTTTATTTCTGTTTTTCATATACGTAAAATAATTTGCCTTAGTTATGAGAGGGATAAGTATTGAATAGTACTGTTTCCGCACGACACTTAACTTTTATTTTATAGATTAAGGACTACAGAGTGCAGCTAAGTAATTTATCTTTTATAGATTCAGGCTTTACTTTCCGGAAATCCATAATTTAAAGACAGAATTAAGTTAATAATTTATCAACTTTTCGCGAAATCTCATGTGAAGTTGTTGTGATGCTACTGAAACAAAGAAAAAGCGAAGTAAAAAACTGGCGTGATGGGATATAGTCAATCCTTTATCTGTTTGTTTAAATACATCAATATTTTCTTACTTTCTTTTATTTATATACAGTGTTAACATCATCAATAGCTTCTGTGTGTCTATTCATTATGTGTACTTAAAATTTTATGTAGCCGTACATTCCTTGTATATTATAGTTTATATAAGGTCGGGGCAAAATTATTTCCGTATTGTTCATACAAAGGAAAATATTTTTTAAGTATAATTTTTTATTTATTTACAATATGTATGTGCCGTTTTGATCGATGACTTGTTGCCATCTCGTGGGTAGCGCTATGATCCCATTCCTGTAGAAATGTTGAGATTTTTATTAAAAAAAATCTGAGAGGTAGTGTTCATAGTGTTTTTTGAGGTTAGCTTTATGCTTCCTAAAGAGTTCTGCAATGACCGAAACAGGTGGAAATCTGATGGAGCAAGGTCAGAGCTATACGGACGATGCATCAACACATCCCAGCCAAGCTCTGTCAATTTTTGCTGCGTGGTTATATATGAGTGCGGTCTGACGTTGTCATGGTGGTACACCACGCCCATCCTATTCACCAGCTCCGGCCGGCCGGCCGGCCGGTTTTTCTCAATAACGTTTTTTAACCTCATCAGTTGCTGACAGTAGAGGTCAGAATCGATAGTTTCACCCGGTGGCAAAAACTCATAGTGGACGATTCCTTTCCAATCTCACCACACACATAGCATCACTTAGTTCCGAGTCAGGCCGGGCTTTGCCACGGACTGCGGGGCTTGTCCATGCTTCGACCGTAATCTTTTTCGCACAATCTTATCGTAAGTCACCCATTTTTCATCACCCGTATCAACTGTTTAAGAAATGATTCGGAATTGTTACGTTTCAACAAAGAATGCAAACATGGCAAGCAAATGGAAACACGTTGCATTAGGTTTATCTCAGTGAGATCGTGTGGTACCCAAATTTCAAGTTTTTTCTTGTACCCAGATTTTTGTAAATGACGTAAAACTGTTTTATGATCAACATCCAGTTCTTCAGCAATGTCGTATTTTTTATAGCATAAGATAGCAAACAAGCAGATGTATCTCCTGATGGAAGAGTCCACCATCGCCTATAGACACCAAAGATGTTAATGGTGCGTTGCTATCTTATGGCGAGATCTAAGCCACATGCATAAGTTTACCGGATACCTTACCCTCCAAACCGGAACACGACAGCGACAAGCACTGACGCTATTGCGGCAAGAATAGGTAAGGCGGTGGTACCTGACCCGGACGAGAAAATGCAGAACTAGTATCCACGATGATAGTGACTCGCATAGCCAATCGGTCGCCTTTTACGACCTGCCTGGCAGAACGGCAGTTGGTCTACTCTTCAAAGGAGCCCGGAACCAACATGGGGAAAACTAAAAGTATAGTATAATCGTAACAACTAATATGTCGATCTTGCTCCAATTTCTCAAAGATGGCACTGATTTTATCTGTGAGAGGGCGTCCAGAGCAAACCTCATCTTTCACATTAATATCTCCAGACTTGAAACGCTTGAACCACATTTGTGATATTTTTATTGATACCGCATTAGGTCCATAAACCGCACAAATTTTATTTGCTGCGTTCGTCGCATTTTTACCTTTTTTTGTAATAAAACTTTAAAATGTACCGAATTCCTTCGTCACATACGTTCATTTTGCTTGCTTGAAAAACAATTAAAAAAGGGCGGGAACTAGTTTTTTATTATTTATTGCATCTTCAGAATGTCATATTTTTAATGTACACAGTATTAAAACCTGCCCAACCAAAGAGGTTTGATTACTAATAATACATTCAAAATACGAAAATACTTTTGCCCCAACCATTATATTACACACATTTATTTATTAAATACATTTGCAAGTTGTAATGACTAAGATTAAAATTTAACAAGGCTTATGACCTCCAAATGCATTTAAATTAACCTTGCTCGATGCAATGGTAAGAGTTATGAGGTTTTTAGTGCAGTTATACTATTAACTTATATATAAAAAATACCCCAGAGTGCAATCCGTCAATCATTAAGGTTTTGCGTACATAACCACGTGAAAAAATGATTATTCTATTTAAAAACACGTTGGGCTGCAATTTCTGCTGGATTCTAGGGTTCAATGGAAAAAAGAGGCTCGGCTGCCGTCGAGCGCACACGTGCGCCGCGCCGGCCCCGCCGACTCCGGCTCACCTTTCGGCCTTTCGACCGTTATATTCGCGGTGAATACCATGAAGGAGAAAAGGTCACTCCGCGCCCGTAGTCGTCTCTCATCCTTGGAGTAGGATGGGGGAAACGGCTTCGGGGCTGATGGCCCCCTTGCCGTGGGGTCAAGCGCTGGCCGTAAATACGGCCAGGTCATTGGAGTTGGAATGAAATTCCAAGTGGTTTAGTTGTGAAAACGGTGAGATAGAGAAAATTTTGAGATTTTCCTCATACACCCCCCCGAGTTCTTCACGCACCGCGAGCGATCGGCCCCACCGGATTAGACCCTTGGGGGAAGTCCAGCGGAGACCGACCAGCGATCGCGGCGCGACTTGGGCGAGGGGGAGATAGAGGAAGAAAAATGGGGTATCACTGGGAGATGAGGTCTCTAGGATATGGCCTCGCGTCTGGAGGACGCGAGTGCCAGGGAGCTATATCGATGATATGGGGTTGCGAGGAAGCATCGGCTCGTTCAAACATTCTTCAAGCAATTTTGCGTATAAAATCTTCTATTGTGTCAATCTTGAAGTCGCGTTGGAGGACGGCGTTCCTGACGAATCTGGGGGCGCCTGCGATCCTACGCAGCGCCAGGTTCTGTTGACTTTGCAGTGTCTTCCGGAGAGTTGGAGAGATGAGGTTATACCAGCTGGCTGCTGCGTAGGTCAGTCTGGAACGAACATATGTTTTATACACCCCCAGTTTAATTTTGAGGGGTAGGCGAGAATTGAGGATGGGGCGGATGGCCGCCATCGCTGTGCGGGTGTTCTTGACTACTTCCTTGACGTGCGCGTTCATTGTGAGGCGATTGTCAATAATCACCCCGAGGTATTTGACCCTCGTGGACCATGGACCAGCTCTCTTCTTCCTTGCGGGGCGTAGGGCCTGTGTTTTGCCGGCATTGGCCGACAAGCGCCACTTCGCTAGCCAGGTTGGTAAAATATCTAGGCTGTTCTGTATCTTCTTTACAGCGTGAGCGGCTGACATGGAGGTAGCAACCAAGGAACTTATATACGATAACTGGAATTACTACGAAGCAATATTTGAAAAATAAAAATGTACTTTATTCTGTAACGCATAAAGTTGACATTTGTTTCTTACTTAACAGAGGGGAAAAACGTTCTGAGCAAGACAACGACAAGAGTGGATGTTGTCCCTTTCTTGCAATTGCCAGTGTAAATAAAACTATCTAAATGGTAGATTTTTATATATTCGGTAAACGTTAAATCCTTTTTATTCATACACGTCGATAAATAAATTAGCATTAAATGTATTGTAATTAACATAGTGAGTTCTAAAATGTGCTTATTTTAATTATTACGTAATTACTTATGCAATGTAAAAACTGTTTCTCAAATTAGTAGAATTACTTAGTAGTAATTCGGAAACTACGCATGGCCACACTTATATATGGCGATTGGCGCTTTATTTAGTAGAAAGAGACACACTCCACTCATGTCGTGGTACTCTTCGGAACGATTTTGAAGTACGTGTAAGCATTCCGGGTAGAATATAACTTCCTTGGTAGCAACATAAGCAGCGTCATCTGCGTAAAGCGCCAGAGTGCAGCCGTCTCCCACCGGGATGTCGTTAGAGTAGACGGAGTAGAGTGTCGGCGAGAGACAGCTGCCCTGTGGCACTCCGGCTGTCATAGGTCTTTCTGATGATGTGGTGTCTTCAACTTTCACCTCGAAGCTTCTATTTGACAAAAAGGAGGCTATTATCCTCACAATGCGGAGAGGAATATCGACTTTGGTCAGTTTGTAGATTAGGCCTTCGTGCCATACTCGGTCGAAGGCCTTCTCCATATCTAGCAGCACGGCGACAGCGCTTTCCTTTTTATTTATTGCTGCAACCAGGATGTGGATGATTCTGGAGAGCTGTAGCGTGGTGTTGTGTTCAGCCCTGAACCCAAATTGTTCCGGGCGTGGCGTGAAGTGTGGTTCCAATTGCTTGAGGAGAAGTTTCTCAAAAATTTTGGAGATAGTGGGGAGTAGGGAGATGGGCCGGTAACTGCTGGGGTGGAGAAGATTCTTCCCCTGCTTGGGAATCATGATGATTCGGCCCATCTTCCAGATTCTTGGAAATTCGCCAGAGCGCAGAATGCCATTGAACAGCCGCGTGAAGGCTGCGACTGTCCGAAAAGGGAGGTGTTGGAGAGCTTTGTTTGTAATGGCATCTGCGCCCGGCGCTTTGCGAGCTTTGGAGAGGGAAATTTGTTTTCGTACCATGTTTGGAGTGAAGGTCACTGGGTCTTCGTCTGATGGGACAGTTTGTGAAAGGTAGTTTGAGAGAAACTCCTCAACTTCGGTGGTAAAGGCTGGATTTGATGTTGGGTTCGGGCTGAACTGTTTTTGAAGGTGGTCGGCTAGAATCTCTGCTCGGTCTTCAGCTCTGTATCTGAGCGAGCCGTCCTGGTGGTACAATGGGCGAACTGGTTCCGGTTTCCTGGAAAGTTGCCGGCAGAGGCGATGCAGCGATGACCAGTCATCCTCTGCTTCGACTATGCGACACTCCCAGCTTTCGGTGGCAGCTTTCTCCAGGTCCGCTTTTACCTCGGCCGAGAGTTTATTTAAGCGGGTCTTCAGTGTGGGGCAGCGGGTTGTCTGCCAGAGGCGGCGCATGCGTCTTTTTTCCTTAATTTTGTTAAGGATATAAGGTGGTAAATCCTGACGGGTTTGGGCTGTTGGTTTTGCCTTGGAAGCTTTGCGCAACGCCTCTTGGATGCGTGTGGTTAGTTCTTCCGCTAGGAGATTTACATCTGCCGGTGTCGTGACTGGTTGGCTGGGAGTGTTCTCTTCAAGAGTTTCAGCGACCTTCTTCCAGTTGACCAGTTGTTGAGGAGGTGGTGGTGCCAGTCTTGTCGGGGACTCTTGTATGCACATAAGTACTGGCAGGTGGTCTGAGCCCATATCTTCGGGTATTACCTCTAGATGGATCTGCTGAGGTACCCCTTTATACACGACAATGTCAAGAACGTCCGGGTTGTGGTTGTCGTTAAAAGGAAAGTGCGTCGGAGAGTCTGGGCCCACGATCGTCAGGTGGTTCTGTTCAGCTACACCGAAGAGTCGTCTGCCCTCGGCGTTAGTGATTGTCGAGTGCCACAGTAAATGCTTACTGTTCCAGTCGCCGGCAGCAATTGTTGGTAATGGTGAATCGAAAATTTGCATAATGTCTGAAGATGTTGTTCTGTCTGATGGTGGTCTATATATGCTGAAGATGCGCATTGGGCTGCCGGCGACCAGAATTTCTACTCCCAGTGCTTGCAGTGTGGTGGTATGTAGGCGAGGTAGTGGCTGATGGACTACCCTTCGGTGGACCAAAATTGCTAGTCCCCGGTATGCTCGCTCGTTGTATTCGTCCTGGCGGTAGCAGATGTAGTTCGCTATCTTAAGCTTGTCCCCCTGGCCTAGTTGTGTTTCATTTATGAGCATAACATCAACGTTTTGCTCCTTCATTAGATGTTTGAGGGGTGCGACCTTGCGTGAAAGGCCGCAGGCATTCCAGTATAAAGTCCTCAGGGGTTTATGATCCATACAGAGCTAACAGATCTGTCATCCCCCTGAGGACGGCTGACACAGGATCTGTTCCCTCTCGAAGGGCCCCCAGCACATCTTGGAAAACCTGCAGTGCTTTTTCAAGCACCACGAGTTTCCCTTCGTCCGGGGACCCCTGGGGAACGGTTTTTGGTTTTGTTTTGGCTGAAGATGTGGTAGCGGTAAGTTCTTCGGGCCCCGACCCGTCTTTGGTAGGTGCTTCGTCATCTGTTTTAACAGATTTCCGGGTTCTCTTCTTTCTGCTCTTGCCTTTGGCCGTACTTCTTGGCTTAGGGTCATTTGCAGGTGGTCTCAGGATGGAAATCTGGGCATCCTGTCTGGCTGTACTCATGCCCGCCACCTCCATCGGTTGTTCTACGTCAGCGTTTTGTATTGTCGTGGTGGTTCTTTCCTCATGAACCGTGGGCTTTGTGGCTGTCATGGCCACCGTCCCAGCCAGTTTGTTCCTGGCTTCTCGTCTAAACACCGGGCAGCTAATGTTGTTTTCTGTGTGGGGGCCACTGCAGTTAGCACAAGTGGGCGGCTCCTCTCTAGGCCTTGGGCAGTCCTTGGCTCTGTGCTCCCCACCACAGCGGACGCAGCGTTGGGGACGATGGCAATGGTGTGAGGAGTGGCGGAACTGTTGGCACCTGTGACACTGTGCAGGGCCTGATTTTCCTCGCCACGCCTCGATCTTTACTCCGGGCATATACAGAAGCTCGTCAATCTCGTATATACCCGGTAGGGTATTTGGCTGTCTTTTAATAATAGCCATAAAAATGCAGCCGGGTCTTCCGGCTCGTGCATTTATTGGGCGTACATATTCCGCCTCGTGGCCTCTCTCCGCTAATTCTTGTGTGATTTCATTTGGATCCGTATCCGCAGGTAAGCCTCTAATTGCCACTTTCACGCTCCTTTCAGCCGGCAAGGAGTAACAAAACCATGAAAGTGGCACTGTTTTTTCAAGGTCCGTCATATACCTCTGGACCTCCCTGTACTCAGTCTCATCTTTGGGCGTGAAGCGAACTCCACGCCCAAACGGACGGGCGGTTGGCACATGGCCCAGTTTTTCTTTCAGGGCCTTGAAATGGATGGTCCAGTTGGGCAGATTTTCTACCACAAGTGGTGGGTTGAGTATTGGCCTGTACCGGCGGGGTTTTGGGAGGCGTCGCTGTAATGGAGGCAAAGGATGGAGGTGAAGGAGTTGGCACAGCAGGGACACACTGTCTTTTATTGCTCTCTTCCTCTGATTCCTCATCCTGGGCCCTCTTTCTGCGCAATGGCGTAGTGCACGGTGGGAGAAGTATTGGGGCCACTTCGGCTTGGTGTATTGCCTCTGCTTCCTCCGCAGGGGTAGGGATATTGGCCATTCCCGAGGCTTCCAGCTTCGCGCGTTTGTCTTCCAGGTGCTTGGCCATCGCCTGGAGGAGATCTTCGTCGAGTAACTTTCCTTTGGCCAGCCGGTGCACTATAATATAGTTCTGCTCCAGTTGGGTCTTTGGAGATGTTTTAGGTACACTCCTGGAGGTCACTTTACCAGATGTTGTTGGTACGGGCGTATCGGTATCGGTCGAGGTATCGCGGCGCGTGTCGGTCGCGCGTTCGGCTATCTCGCGTGCGCGTCGTGTGTCAGCCTCACGATCGCGGCGCGGTTGGGGTGCGCTGTCGAGGCGTGGTGCGGTCGCGCTAGCGCGGCGCGGTTCGGTCGCGCTATCGCGGCGGTAGTCTATAGTAGGGTCGCGGCGCGGGTCGGTCGCGCTTATTTGGCGCGAAACAGTTGCGTTGTCGCGGCGCGTATCGGTCGCGCTTACCGGGCGCGGATCAGTCGCGCTTCCCGGGCGCGGGTCGGTCGCGCTTCCCGGGCGCGGGTCGGTCGCGCATACACGGCGGGGATCAGTTGAGCGTTCGCGTCGGGGTGTCGCCTCTACGCGAGCAGCGGACGTGTCACTTTGGACTGAGGAATCGCGGCAGGTGTCGCTGCTCGCGGAGGTTTCGCGTCGCGAGGATGTCTCGCGTGACGTTGAGGGACGCGGGGAGTGACCCCACGCGCGTCTCTCAAACGGGCGGCGGTGGGTACGGGGGTCCTGCGGAGGACTCCTAATTAATGCCGCCGTTGGTGGTGGCACTACTTCTTGGGAAGCGGTAGTCGTAGAGGGTCCTACTTGGACCGCCTCTGTTGCAGGTTGTCTGTGTGCCGCCTTTGGTGGTGAGCGGCGGCCTGATTTCGTCTTCACTGGAGAGGTAAGTGCTGACTTCAGGAAAGAAGCAGCAGGGGTTCTCGGCTTGCGCAGCGGCACCTCTTCCCAGCCGGACATTTCAGTAATGTCCGACTCGGAGTCTGTGCGCGCGCGAGTAGTTGATGGGCCTTGGCCCGGTGACTTTCTCCCTGACATCTCTCTGGGCGGAGTTTAGCGCGACCCAACGGCGACTGTTCTTGCGAACAGTCGCCGGGTAAATCTTGAGCTGGATTATCCCCTCATAATGGGTGATATCTCATTTATTTTAAGAAATAAAATAAAAAGAAAATCGATTTTTACGTTAGTGGGTCCGAGCGAGTGGACGTGTCGCATATACAGAAATCATTTCGCCGTGTTGGTCCCGGCCTCCTTTGTAGAATAGGCCAACTGCCGTTCTGCCAGGCAGGTCGTAAAAGGCGACCGATTGGCTATCGAGTCACTACCATCGTGGCTACTAGGTGGTAGAGTTCTGCATTGTCTCGCCCGGGTCTGGTACCACTGCCTTACCTATTCCTGCCGCAATAGCGTCAGTACTTGTTGCTGTCGTGTTCCGGTTTGGAGGGTAAGGTAGCCGGTAAACTTATGCATGTGGCATTATACCTCGCCACAAGATAGCAACGCACCATTAACATCTTTGGTGTCTATAGGCGATGGTTGACTCTTTCCATCAGGAGACCCATCTGCTTGTTTGCTATCTTATGACATAAAAAAAAAATAAAAAAAATCATAGATTATGAGTTCTGCCGAACACACTAAGGAAGTTCCGCCGAACACACTCTCTGGACGATTTCCGTATTGGCAACACTATTCACTTGAACTCCGAGCACTCCAAAAGGTCACTCCGCGTAGTTCGTCTGCTTTTATACATGACGGTGGGGAATGGGGAGCAGAGCGTTAACGCCCCCGAAACAACCGAAGGATTTAACTTGTACGTGTCGTCGGGTGACTCGTTACAACCTTAAGTATTTTCATACTTTATGATTTAAGATATTATATTGTAATAATTGATGTATTATAGAAATTCAATTACATGTTTTATTAATAAATAAGTAAAGTAGCGTAAGGAATGGATTAATACTTCACCCTCTATAGAATGAGGTGCTATTCAACTCTTCTGAAGATGATTCGGTACCCGAAGTGAAACGTGCGTTGAGTACATAAACTCGTTTATACGTTTGCTATTGACGTGTGCCACTGACACACAACTGATTGTTGAACACATACTACATTATTATTTACCTTATTATGCATTATTTACCTTTATTTCGTCTTCGACTTAATTGCGATGTGTTATAAATCTGTTTTTTACGTGAAAATTAAGTGTATGGACACTTAAATGCCTAATGTAAGCTATGAAAATATGTACAACGTAACGCACAAAAATGGAACATCACAGACTCGGATATCATCGGAAGCAGAAAAGTAAATAGGGAGCATACATGGTTAGATTAGCCCGCGTTGTTGGTTCAGCGTTACACTCGAGACTGCTTACTGACTGAGAATTACGTGCTTCATTTACTGTCACGTGTATATAGAAATTCCGCGCTATACAACTTGTGTGTCGCTGTGCGCGCATGTCCTATAAATACGTTCATCATTTTTTGCTTAACGCGTCACTAAAATGCAACTTCAAAAATTTTGATACATAATCTAGACAAGTTCCGCCAGCGCAACACACTGTACGCTGGCGGAACTTGTCTAGATTATAAATCAAAATTTTTGCCTTAGTTGCGGACATGCCAGTTTTATTTTTAAATTTGTATAGATTCAACCTTAATAAAGCATTCTCAAAAATATCCGTTTTGATATTTCACTTCATTTAGGAGATACAAATATTTAAGTGAAAGGTCACTGACCTTTTTGAAAAAGATTTTCGTCTGTATTTCTTTAATAAATCAAATGTCAGTCTCTTGTAAAGTATATATTATTGTAGGTTTGAAATTATATACAATGTAGAAAATTGCAAGTCCCTAACGTCACAGGAACAAGAATAAAAAATATTTTGTGAATAAACAAAAAAATAAATATAAAATTATCTATTTACGGGTTGCGTTTTTTTTTTGCCTTCGTACTATACTTATGTATAGCAACTTCAACTTGAGAAAATTTTAAATATGTATCTAGCGAGATCTCGAAGTTATTGCGTTTCTAAGTTTTTTTAAATTTCTATGGGAATAGGGTTGTCACAGAGTAGTAAATATTTAAGTTGATTAATTCAATCGATTTTTTTATTATTAGTTGTCGTTTCGATACTATCATTAACAAAATGTATTATGACGAGGACACTCTATTGATGGCTTTGCTTTTAAAAAGAAAGTTAGTGCGAAAACGAGACTTTAAAAATAGATGAA
This sequence comes from Apodemia mormo, assembly GCA_036924255.1. NCBI lineage: Eukaryota > Metazoa > Arthropoda > Insecta > Lepidoptera > Riodinidae > Apodemia > Apodemia mormo. The sequence goes on from JAUPFN010000022.1 coordinate 28,697,958, forward strand.
TTTGGGATGTGTATAACGCTAGTATGAAAGTAGTCTAAATGCCATAACATATCCTCGCTATCGGGTTCAATTACTGTTTCGTCAGTCGTAACCACGCATGTGTAAGTGTGGTGGATGTGGGCGGATAAGTGTGCCGCTGGGGTTTTCTTTTTATCCGGACCATCGGTGAGTCTTATCCATTTATTAATCCAACGTCTTTATTTTCGGTACCATCGCGGAGGATACATAGAACAGTTCGCGGATAATAGCAAATTTAATTAATTTCACCTTTTAAGATTTTTAAAGTTTTCAAGAAAAAAAATTGTTCCAATAGTGAATTCCTATCACATCATAAAAAGTTTAGTGTAAAAATCAAATCCAAAAATGAGATATTGTGTTTCTACGGTTTTAAGGCTTTTTCTTGATTTTATTATTTTTTCTTAAACTTCAGTAGTTAGGGCCAGCGGAGTTTTAATAAAAGTTTTGTTTGATTGTTAGCTTTCCAAAAAATACATAAAATGAGCATGTCCGCGACTAAGGCAAAATTACACACTGTGCAGCGGTATACAAACTCTTAAAATTACCGGTAGATTTTTAAATACTTAATTTAATAAAATGTTGCCATAAACTGAACGTATTTGATCAGAGAAAATAGGATAATTGTTAGAGAAAATATCACCCAACAATGGTGACGTCTGAGACAGACAGCGTAACGGTCCCTTCGATGCACTGATTATGAGATATAATAAAATTAATGAACACCAAACCGGTTCTCTTGCGGCGTAAGCAGAGTGTCCCGGATATCTTATTACCACCACAATCCATGATATTCGTTCCCGAGCCAGGCGAAAATTTGCTTGATCATTTCCTCTCGGAAGGTAACTTGTACAGTGCTTCAGAGAGTTGTATCACGAAGCTTCCTTAACGTCAGCTGCGGCTAGGTTAGTCAGCAGAAGCCTCCCAGGCACGTCAAAGAAATAATGAATTTGAGTCATTTCCTCCCTACTGAAAATTTGTCAAATTATAGCTTGTCCAATATCTTGAAGAAAACAAAAAGTCAGCTGACTATATCGTGGTGGAAAATACGTCAGCTGGTCACACGAACATGTAAATATTTTTTTTCAGTCATATCTTCTCAATTGAAAATTTGCCATTGAAGATACCAGTTATCATGATATTGTAAATAAATAAATACGTCAGCTGGCTGTATCTCGGTGGAATAATTGTTAGCTGAGCCTTTAAAGGTGTAAAGCCAGACAAGAGCGTATATCGCCTACTTAAACGCACCAGCTGACGAGTTTTCCCTCAGCATATTGCTAGCTGGTTTGTTTTATTGCTTACAGGATAATATTAACTGTGAACTTGCAAATTTTTATCTGGGAGGAAAGCACTCTCAGTACCGGAATCTGGTTACATGTGTATTTTAAGACCAAATCGTTTATAGCTAGTTATCTATATGTTTATTTATTTCTATATTCTATGTCTATTTATACTAGTAAAATTAAACTTATTGTACCTAACGATTGTGAGAGAAATAAATAAATATAAATAAATAAAATAAAAATAAAAAAAATTTAGGCGTGGCCGAACAGCGGGCACGTATCCTGGATAACCCAAAAAATAAAGAAGCTTGTGAAAATATAAGCCGTCTTATAAGCTTCTGGAAGGAGTTAAGACGGCTGGAATAGATTTAGCCAGCTACGTACAAAGGGCCAAGTGGCTAAGTGCGGAAAATATAAGGGAAAGATAAAAAAGAAAAAATGTGTTTAGGTATATGTATACTGTGATTTGTTACTAACATTATCATATTTACTATTAGCTTACGAATTTTTATCCCAAAAAAATGACGTATCTAAAGATATTCGATATTGTATCTTTAGATACGTCACAATTGTCCCACCAAGATACAGCCAGCTTTATTTATTTATACACAGTATCATATGAGCTACAATCTGACAAACTTTCAACTGAGAAGACATGACTGAAAAAAGAAATATTGATTCAACTGAAATATTACAAAAAGATTATATGTTTCTGTAACAAACTCTCCCGAAGACCCTCTAAACGCACATTTTAAATATAACAAAATTGTCTGTTATATTTCGTTTATAAAGGAGTCAACAGAGTTATAATCATATTATCTGGCCAAATGATTCATCTAGTGTTAAATTGAGGACTCATTTTGTGTTATATAGTTTACCCAATCATTCTTTTCAAAGGTACACTTCATCTCTTATAAACAACCATACTTTATCAGGAAATGTATACTATAGATTGATTTAAAGGACTAAAATTTAATAAATTGAATATATTTGGCTTAAGGGAGGGAGTAATATATTACATAAATACATAAATACATAATAAAGATATTTGAATTAAGAAAAGGAGTAATACATTACATAGATACATAAGTACATAATAAAGATATTTGACTTTAAGGTAGGGAATAACATATTAAATATATACATAAAATACCTAATAAAATATATAGCTTAAGAAAGCAATATGATGATATTAATAATTACATTGTCTTCATCTAAAGGAAAGAAGTACGGCAGTATGGAATATATGGATAAAATTATTGTAATATTTAGGTTGGGAGTTGTAAAGCACTTTAGTGCCGCAATTTTATTATTGTGGGATATGTAAGAGGCGCCGCCACGCCTCACATGTGTGGATACCAAGCCGGCTGAAGGCCTTCCTAGCGTATCCCCCAGAAGTATATTGAAACTAAAAGGAACTAAAGTCCTTAATCTCAAAGAGAAAATCAATATATTATGAAGAACCAAGTTATTGGCAGATAGGCTTTACTATTGTGGGGTCACAAAGTGATAGCCATATAGTTTAATGTCCAAACATGTGAATACATTGTTTGGAAGTTGATGAGTATAGGCATGACCAAGGTGCGTCATTAATATTGAGCACAGCCAAAAGGCCAAATAATAAATATGTTTCTCAAGTATACAGTTAAGCATGGACTTGAAGTAAGTAAATGTTGATAAAAATATATACCGTTGCTACTTAGTAACAAACAGTAACAAAATAATAAATAAATATTGGCATGACAAAGGTGCATCGTTTGTATTGAACACAGTCAAAAGGCCAAATAATAAATATGTTTCTCAAGTATACAGTTAAGCATGGGCTTGAAGTAAGTAATGTTGATAATAATATATACCGTTGCTATTTTAGTAACAAACAGTAACAAAATAATAAATAAATATTGGCATGACAAAGGTGCATCGTTTGTATTGAACACAGTCAAAAGGCCAAATAATAAATATGTTTCTCAAGTATACAGTTAAGCATGGACTTGAAGTAAGTAATGTTGATAAAAATATATACCGTTGCTACTTTAGTAACAAACAGTAACAAAATAATAAATAAATATTGGCATGACAAAGGTGCATCGTTTGTATTGAACACAGTCAAAAGGCCAAATAATAAATATGTTTCTCAAGTATACAGTTAAGCATTGACTTGAAGTAAATAAAGTTGATAAAAATATATACCGTTGCTACTTTAGTAACAAACAGTAACAAAATAATAAATAAATATTGGCATGACAAAGGTGCATCATTTGTATTGAGCACAGTCAAAAGGCCAAATAATAAATATGTTTCTCAAGTATACAATTAAGCATTGACTTGAAGTAAATAAATGTTGATAAAAATATATACTGTTGTTATTTTAGTAACAAACAGTAACAAAATAATAAATAAATATTGGCATGACAAAGGTGCATCATTTGTATTGAGCACAGTCAAAAGGCCAAACAATAAATATAATTCTCAAGTATACGATTAAGCATTGACTTGATCAAAGTAAAATAATTAAAATAATATATAAAGTACTCAAGTTTGCGATAGCATTGACTTGGAGTACATAAATGTTGATAAAGTATATACTGTTGTTATTTTAGTAACAGCCAGTAATAATAAATATTGGCATGACTAAGGTGCATCATTTGTATTGAGCGCAGTCAAAAGCCAAATAATAAATATAATTCTCAAGTTTACAATTAAAGTTTGTGCAAGTTTGTTTTAACAATTACTTGACAAAACTAAGACAGATAATATGTTGTCTTCAATCACAATACCGAAACATTAATAGTCGGTACGCGATAAATAAACATATATAAAAAGTAATCATTGCTCGCAATGAACTTCAAATAATCCAAATCATAAAATTTCATAAGTAAAATCAATTAAGATAATCCTTATGACGAAAGTCAAATGAACTCAGGTTAATGTATAAAAATACATTAAAACAAGCAATTTAATATATCCAGCTCTGTGATGTAGCTCATACCTGGTTGACGATTTGATTAATTATGTAAATAGTTCAACTTTGCTAGGCGATAGATAGTTGGTGTTTATCTGGGTTAACCCTCTGAATACACTGTTTGCGGTAGGCCTTATCCGAATACCACACACTGGCAACGAGGAGATAACCATAACGACAACATTACATGTGTGTCTTTATATAGATATACACAATGCATGCGACATGCATACAACCCTGATGCCTTCGCAAAGCCGACACTACCTTGTGACGAAGGTATGGTCCAATCAAAAAGCCAAATAATTAAAATAAATTATTACTGAACTAGAAATTAACCTTTGTTCTAAAGTTATTATAGTCAAATTTCCTCCTATAGCCCTAATAATTTATAGTCACCACAAGCAATGAAATATTACTTATTAATTGAATTTGAAGTTATAGTTGAAATTTAGTAAGATCTTTGAACTCACTAATATTGTGATTGAATACTCAATACATCTTAGAATCCAAACAATTCGTCTTATACTCGTTTTCTAATGAAACTAAGTTATTTATGTCTTCTCCAGATTATTAGAGCTCTATTACTCTTATTTCAATTTCTCTTTAATCAAATTTCAGAATTTAATAAGGTCTGAACTTTTAGAAATCAACGCTTTTAGATCTATTGTTGCTTTAAGTGAACAGTATTATGAAACATCTATCCACCCGAATAATCATAAGTAAAGTTCATTTGTACAATCCTTATGATGTATAGATTCAATCATGGAATCCAGGTTAATATATGAATATATACAGATAAACAATTTAGACAAATAACTCTAGTTCTGTAAAATAGTTCATGTCTGAGATGATTAGATATGAAAATGGATCAACTTTGCTTGGCGGTATAGTTGGGTGTATATCTGGGTTATCGCCCCAAATACCATGCTCGCGACAGAGGGGCATATGAACCGTGTGTCTGCACTGGTAAAGAGAAGATGACCATAATGACAACATTACATGTGTCTTGATATAGATATACACAGCACAACTTGTTGCCTTCGTAAAGTCGATACTCCCCAATGATGAAGGTGACATGATCTATTTACCGAGGTAAAAGTTGAAATATCAAATACAAAATTAGTAATTAACCTTAATTTCAGATTTATTTAATAAATCTCCTATCTTACTAATAGATCTATTATGCACTGTCACTATAAACAATAATATTTCAATTATCCAAAGAGTTAATTTGATGAAGAAGTTTAATATTATAATTCCTATCCTCCTAAATCCCTATATAAATAATATAAAATAAGAATAAAATAAATAAATAAATAATTAAATAATTAAATTAAATAAATAGTTTATACAAAATATGGTTAAATAAACATAATACACTTGGACTAAAGTTCATTCATTCCTCTCTTGCACTCTAACTTCCTGAAGCTTTATTAAAGTCATTTAAGATTTTCGCTCCAAAATTTAATTCAACAATTCAGTTTATATTAATTATTCCTTTGTTAGACACGAAGAGAGTAATTTGTATTAGTTTGTGATTATCTCGTTTAATATTTGTACTCGGTTTAAAATTTGATTGTAAATAATGTTTTATGAAGATTTGATTTTAAAAGACTGGCCTATGCAATTAATTTACGTATTAGTTAATATTTAGTTTTATAATAGGATATAATAATTCGTATTAACATTACATAATTTTAATAATTCATATTAAGGTAGATTTTCGTGTGAATTTTGTGTAGATTTATGCCCCCACTTATTGGTTGTAATATATTATTCCTACAGTAATAGACCTTCTGCCTTCAATTCCTAAAAGATCCTACTTCCTCCTAATCCAATTTGAAGCATTAATTCAAGTAATCATTTTAACTAGAGAAAGTTTCTATAATAAATATTTCCTAAGCTTGAATCACCTAGTTTTAATTGAAAGTCAATAATAAACAAGTATTCCTTAAATTCCTCAATATATTAAAGCATCAGTTCTTCCACCTAATATCTACACGCCCTACCCTATCACCTAATTGTTCCTTCATAAAAAAGATTATAACTGCCCAAAATTATAACAATGCAGAAATAAAATCGTATTAGCCATACCTCCAACTCTGCAACAAACCTACAGTAACTCTGCATTCAGCTCCGACGACAGCTAAGAAGTCGCCCCCACGCGGCCTCGAAGACTCCAAAGGAATCAGCTCTCGATCCCTAAAGTTTAAATAACAAGCAGGATCAACTGTACTATGGAAATTATTCTAAGAACTTCCTTATCCGGTTCTCATCTATAAAGATATGTGGTAACTATCACCAGTTAGTAGATTTTAAAAGATAAAAACGCATGCAAAACTACGAAACGGATTTGAATGAAATTTTAAACACAGATAGTTGATGACTTGGATTAGTACATAGGCTATTTATTATCCCGGGAAAATCTAGTGATCCAGCGGGATTCGCTTCTATAATGTTGCGAATTGTACGTTGAAACTAGTTGATAATATTAATTCAGGTGCAGTAGTATTAGTAACTAATAACAATGGAATTCCTCCAAATGGCGATGATGAAAGTATAGTATAAAGTAGTTAAAGCACTTAAATCTATTCCTAATTAATAAGCTATTTAGCCAACATGCCTTTGAATTTGGTAATGCAAAGCCATTTCTTACTCCTATGAAAAATAAACAAACATAGCAATATCGGCCATTTGTAAAGGTAAAGATGCAATAATGATAGTTCAAATGCATATGGTAAAAGTATAGTATAAACAATTAAAGCACATAAATCTATTCCTCGTTAGTTAATAAGCTATTTAGCCAACATGCTTTGGCATTTGATAATGCAAAGCCATTACTTATTCCTGTGAAAAATAAACATAGCAATATTAGCCAATTGTGAGGTATAGGTATAATAACAATAGAGTCTAAAGGCAATGGGTTTCCTTTAAATACCGATGATGAAAATCTATATACATATAATTAAGTCCATAAATCCATTTCCTAATTAATTAATAAACTGTTATCCGTCAAGCACTGAAATTTGATAAAGTAAAGCCATTACTTAGTCTAGTATAGTTATACAAACATAATAATCTTAGTCACTTGTACGACTCTGCTGAAATAAAATCAAAATGATTTATTTATCACACACACTAATTTAATTTAAATTGGAAAACTACATCACCTGTGTTGTTTAGAATTCCGACTTATCCTGCGTCCTGATGAGCAACCCTGCTGCAAGACTGTGAGGCAGCAATAGCTCCACAACCATTGCTCACATTTTCATGGAAAGAAAAGAACATTTAAATAACAACAGAAATTAAGATTTTATTTTCCTAAAATCAAAATAGACTTCCCTAATAATAATATCACACAATTTCTATAAAGCAAACAAGTCCACGTTTCTCCCATGTTATTAAATATCTTTTCAACTGCTATTCCTTAAAATAAATAATTTCCTTTCTTCATACAACAAACATTCTTCACTCAGTCAAGGATCGATCCACCTTTACTCAACATTTTGCACAATTTCATTCTTGTAAACCTAATCACATATTTATCGGTAATATGTTTATTAAAGTTGTATAGACAGCATTCATAAGATTTACCTTCTAATAAAACTACATTCTACCAATACTGCTAGATTTAAATAAACCCAACGACTACCAAATCAAATACGAAGTTGCATAAGTACATACGTAATCCCTGAATAAATCTCTATTCTACATACTCACGGTTTTGATCAATACAATTTTTACCAATCCCTTTTTTCACATTAAGAATATTTCCATTATTATTTACACTCCGGAATATCACTGAGATATTCTCAGCTTAATCCTTGTTTTAATAAATTTTGTATCAAGCAAAGAATATTTCTTCTAACGTCAAAACCTTCAAATTTCCCACAGATTTTCATAATTATTGTATCAAACGAAGAATATCTTCGTCAAATCAAGAACTTTCAAACTCTCACTAGAACTTTCTTCTTCTTAATCTCTAAAATGAAAATTTCAACATTCATTTTCTCACTCGCGAAACAAAATCCCTTTCCTCATCCGAGAAGCAAAAATCCCTTTTTTCTCATCTTCAGGTCTCATTATAACCTCCGTTTTTCTTTTCCATTTTTCTCTCTTTCAATTTTTCAAATTTATTTTCTCATTTTTTTCAAATCCTCTCCTTCTTTTTTTTTTCGTTCCCCTTTTCTAAGGTTTTATATGTTTATATGTTAGGTCTTATATATTAATGAGAATTAGTTTTTTTTTTTATTTATTTTTATCTTTGATTCCATTGATATTATTTATTAAACATAATTCAGACATATTTTTAACAAAAAAAAAAATAGTATAGATTCTTATTATTTTCTTTTATTACACTAAACCTCTTAAGGGATAGATGAAGTCTGTTACAATCGCCCCCTAAATTTTATTATAAATGATTTGCCAACGATCATGTTATAATAAAATTTATCACTAATCCAACTTTCTAAGAAAGAAAGGAAAATGCGGTCACCCTACTCTCTTAACTGCGATAATAATAAGTTTTTCTTTAAACTAAATTAATTAAAAGCAAAACCCGAAATATAAACTAATCCCCCATCTCAAATCTCTGTGATTTAATTAATAAATAATTGTTAAAAGAAAATTGAAAGACCTTGGTTTTATCGTTATGACATTTTTATAAATTTATTTAAATTCGCGAAGCAGGAGTCGTAAGTTAAAATCTTATCTCTTTTTTTTTCAAATTGTCTGAATTTGGAACTTTCGCTTTATTATTATGTTATCTATTCGTATATCAATATCATCCGTCCCTAATAAATATTCTAATTCCTTAATGTTTAGCTAGTCCTGCACAACAACTCACACTAAGGACTATTTGTTCAGGCACAACCTTTATTTTGATTGACTGTGTTGCGTAGTTATCAGGGTGATTGCTCAAATACGGAAGAATAACCCTGATCCCCTATAGTGCTGCATTCGCGCATCTCTTTGTGCCAAAGCAAAGCAAAGACTAACCCCTTTCTGAACTTGGCCCATTCACAATTCCAAACACTAATATGAAACAGTCATCAGCCTCAATTTCAAGACATGAAAACTAAGTTTCCTATAGAGCGACATGCGTAAGTATATACCCGTTTATCATGAAAAATACAAACGGTGACACGTCATTAGAAGTTTTTTTTCTTTTATTATTATTATTATTATTTTATATTACCTACTCCTTTCAATTCTAACTCATTATTCCATAAACATATTGAAGTTGTCCTATCCCTCTTGTAAATCTACTAATAACTACAAGAACTATTAATGAGTTTGCATCTATAAGGTGCCCTAATGATGTTGTATAAGCGAAACCGATTGGTAATAAATGATAATAGCTTTATTGTGAAACAGTACAAGTGTATAAGTGATAAAATATTACATAATTTTAACTATTTTGTATATATTCAATGAAAGTAATATTTTAAATTTTAGTTAATATTTATTTTCTTTAAAACCTTTATATCTCAAACTAACAATTTATAACCCTATCTGTTCCTATATATACGTACACTATTGCCTAACCATTCCTACACATAAATGTTTTTATCCTAAATATTCTTGTTGGAGTAACAACTGTTTTAAATGTAATATCCGACGACCCACAATCTATGACATAACCTTTTTTTTTTTTTTTTTTAAACCAAACAAATATTAAAAATTAAAGAGTTAGTGATTAATTCTTGCCCCCACTTAAGTTAAATAATTTTTTTTTTCTCAACTATAAATTTACTTCTCAAAATTCCTATTTAGGTTCTGTCAACCTGGGCCAAACTATTTTAAATTTTCTACACTACCTATTACTTTCCTTCTCTATCTATAATTGTGATAGTATAACCCTAACTAATCCTACTCCTTAACTATCGGTATATAAATGATAAGCTCTTGTTAATCTGGTGTTGTGTAATAATGTTTATAAAATTTATTTTATTTTATCAAATCATTTGTGTTTTCTAATATCAATCCTATTTTCCTTACGTAATCGACATAAAAGAACAGTTAAATCACTTTAATAAAAAAAATTAACCTCCGAAAATTCTAAAATTTCCTATATTTAGTCGGCTAACTTTAGTAAAAATATTTAAAGTTCTATAGTATTTAAATATAAAGTAATATATTTAATCCTTTCTATATATTAAATTCGTTGAAATATTCTCATTAATGCAAATGATGAAAATTGAACAAAATTGAACTATCAAATCTTAATTTATTCTCAAATTATGCATCTTAACAGTAATTTTAGTTACATCCCAAAACTTCTACAACTATCTCTTAAGTTCCTTTAGCTTTGTAGGTATACTATAATTTTGCAAACATTTTTGATAACTAAGGTATGGTTTACTTTATTAAGTTTGTGTATATAATTAATTTAATTGAATGCCTCTATTTAAAAATATGATAAATGCTTTGAATAGCTTGAATATCCTTATTTATTAGCATTAGGTTAATTGATAATCAGTCTAGGAAATTCTTTATTATTTGTTTATTTGGTATAGTTTATTTTTAGAAGGGTTTCGATTAAATTGATATTTATATTTTAGATATGATATTATGTAATTACGAATGATTAAGTATTTAGAAAATTTTACATTAAACATTGTTCTTCTCTATTATCAATAACAGCTCTTGAATTAAATTACCCTTGAATTTCTAAATTATTGTAACCACATTTATTCATACTAAAATGGTATGATATGTTACAACCGTTAGTTGCGAAAATGTTTTTATAAGTGCACTTATCCCTACAGATCGAAAAATAATGTGTTATAATGATTCTCATTTACTTACATAAGTATTAAATAAACTTTTTTTTATTACATAAGAATTCCAAAATTCCCAAATTATTTAATAATCGCATTCATCTTTAGAAGTAATAAATAACCGGATTTGAATGTACCTAGCTATCTATATTAAAATTTTATCAAATACATTGATAAAGAGTATTAGTCAGATTATTGTCCTTATATTATTACATTTTAATTTATAATTAACTAATCATTTAGTTCTACCTCTGCCTACCGCTTTGGGGATACGGCGTGAAGATACTTTGAAATTTCATTCTAAAAAGTAATTACTTTAAAAGTAAATGGTTATATATTTTACAGTTATACTATGTAATATGATTCAACAACATCGTTCAATTCCATTCATTTCATTTAAATAACCATTAAATAAATTTAAAAATATTTAATTTTATATATATTTAAAATGTTCAAAACTAAAGATCCCGTATACTATCTGTAGCAAATAGATTTGTACACTAACATTAGATGAAAAATCTTGTAACCCTATTTCAAACCAAATAACAAGATTTTATTTACCTATTTTAATTTTATATAATGTCAGTATTTCTTCTTATTTATATTCAATTTAAATTTTCTATTTTAATTTTATTATTTACGCAAAATGACAACAACCATAACTGTTGATTATGACAACTTTATCAAGCTCAAGTTTCTGACGTATCCTTCAAATCATATTTATAACCATAATGTCATTAAAATTGAATTTAGGTCTCACCATTAAGGTTTTATATATATGTATATATTACCGCGATATGTTTTAACAACCCGAAACTAATAACAAAACTACATATTTTTTAATATTATGAGTAAAATTTAAAAGGATTAGCTCGTTTTTAAAACATAAATAATTTATCTCGCGTACTTTTATTTCTTAATTTAATTTTATAAAACATAAATCCACATGAAAATAATCCATAACAATATTATAAATTCTAAAATAACTATCTATATTAAACGCTATCACGGTCAAACCGCTGTGTCGGTTATGATGAAACTCTATATAGTAATAATTTAAAGTCTTCGAATGAACAAGTACATACTTCCATACTAATTTTATAAAAGCGGAAGTCTGTCTATCTGTTATCTATTCACGACTAAATCCCTGAACCGATTTTGATGAAATTTGGCTTGGGGATATTCGATTACTCAGAATCAACATAGATATAAAAGCGAAGTCTATCTGTTACCTTTTTACATCTAAACACTTGACCCGATTTTGATGAAATTTGGCCTGGGTATATATATGAATATCTGTTTATCTTTCCTATAAGGGATAAACTCTTTAGATAAAACCAAATAAGAGACAAAGTTTATATGAAAACTATATACCTTACCTTAGCTCATGTTAATATACTTGTAGGTGAACTCTTATAACTATGTAAGTACAACACTTGAATCAATGTGCAATAAACTGCTGTGAATTACTTATCGTTTAATTTCGTTATAACACTATTGTAGGTTTCCTTTACTCAACTAAATAAAAGAGGTATTGATTTTGGATCACGCAAACTAAATCTATACATATAATAAGATCGTAGGAAGGTAAAACTGTACATTGAATATTTTTTAAAAGAATACTTGGGGCGTGATCTACAATCGATATCAAAGCTAAAAATATAGTTTTTAGAATTTTTGTCTGTTTGTCTGATTTTCTGTTTGTCTGTTTGTCTGTATGTATGTCCGGAGCAAACTCAAAAAGTACTGCATGGATTACTTCAAATTTTGCATGAATATTACTAACAGGTCAGGCCAACATATAGGCTACATATTATCACGCTATCACCTAGCGACCAGGTGCTGTGCGGAGCAAACGAAGTCCGCGCGGACGAAGTCGCTGGCAACAGCTAGTTATTAAATAAATAAGTTACTACTAATTATTCGTGTATAACAAATTAGATTGAATAAAAATTCAAGATTGTTAGAACTAAAACTTAGCAATTCTTAAATTTAATTCGATAGAGTACAATTTTAAGGGTCTTAATTTAAGTATAATCATTGTAGTTTATTTATATTTTTTATAAATATTATGTTAAAGTTTAATTATCCTTTTTATTGAGAATATGTAATACTATTCGGAATTTTTATTATTATGTTTCTTTTTTATATTTTTGTAATGAATAGACTCCTAACCACTGGACTGAACTAAAACACTTTAACCATTAGAAGCTACTCTATCCATAAAAGAGTCAACAAGAATTGATACAGGCTACTTACCCGACAGAGAAAAAGGAAGTAATGATTTTTAGTCATTTGGATGAAGATACGAGTAATTACTAGTTGATTTTGATTTTATGTCTAGATTAAAATTATGTTTATTGTACTTTAAAATCATTCTCGATTAACTCATTTTAGTAAATATTTATCTTTTGTCATGTTTTACCATGAATCAAAATATCTATTTAGAATTTATTTTAATATTACTACAACCTAATATTTTGTATTATGAACTCAAATCATTCTACCCTTTCACACTAGCAATCAATACCAAGTTATCCATAAATTTAAGGTCTCTGCTCAAAAATATGTTTGTCTAGCTTAAATGTTTACCGAGATGAAATGTTTGAAGACCTTTGTCACACGTCACGGCTCCAAATTGTGACAAAACCTATGTTTTGTCATATAAGTCACAGATAATTTTTAATTTCAGAAATACTTTTCTTGTAATCTGATTAACTGTGTTCAAAATTATGTCCTGCGTCGCGGCACCAAATTGTAACAAACTCTCCCGAAGACCCTCTAAACGCACATTTTAAATATAACAAAATTGTCTGTTATATTTCGTTTATAAAGGAGTCAACAGAGTTATAATCATATTATCTGGCCAAATGATTCATCTAGTGTTAAATTGAGGACTCATTTTGTGTTATATAGTTTACCCAATCATTCTTTTCAAAGGTACACTTCATCTCTTATAAACAACCATACTTTATCAGGAAATGTATACTATAGATTGATTTAAAGGACTAAAATTTAATAAATTGAATATATTTGGCTTAAGGGAGGGAGTAATATATTACATAAATACATAAATACATAATAAAGATATTTGAATTAAGAAAAGGAGTAATACATTACATAGATACATAAGTACATAATAAAGATATTTGACTTTAAGGTAGGGAATAACATATTAAATATATACATAAAATACCTAATAAAATATATAGCTTAAGAAAGCAATATGATGATATTAATAATTACATTGTCTTCATCTAAAGGAAAGAAGTACGGCAGTATGGAATATATGGATAAAATTATTGTAATATTTAGGTTGGGAGTTGTAAAGCACTTTAGTGCCGCAATTTTATTATTGTGGGATATGTAAGAGGCGCCGCCACGCCTCACATGTGTGGATACCAAGCCGGCTGAAGGCCTTCCTAGCGTATCCCCCAGAAGTATATTGAAACTAAAAGGAACTAAAGTCCTTAATCTCAAAGAGAAAATCAATATATTATGAAGAACCAAGTTATTGGCAGATAGGCTTTACTATTGTGGGGTCACAAAGTGATAGCCATATAGTTTAATGTCCAAACATGTGAATACATTGTTTGGAAGTTGATGAGTATAGGCATGACCAAGGTGCGTCATTAATATTGAGCACAGCCAAAAGGCCAAATAATAAATATGTTTCTCAAGTATACAGTTAAGCATGGACTTGAAGTAAGTAAATGTTGATAAAAATATATACCGTTGCTACTTAGTAACAAACAGTAACAAAATAATAAATAAATATTGGCATGACAAAGGTGCATCGTTTGTATTGAACACAGTCAAAAGGCCAAATAATAAATATGTTTCTCAAGTATACAGTTAAGCATGGGCTTGAAGTAAGTAATGTTGATAATAATATATACCGTTGCTATTTTAGTAACAAACAGTAACAAAATAATAAATAAATATTGGCATGACAAAGGTGCATCGTTTGTATTGAACACAGTCAAAAGGCCAAATAATAAATATGTTTCTCAAGTATACAGTTAAGCATGGACTTGAAGTAAGTAATGTTGATAAAAATATATACCGTTGCTACTTTAGTAACAAACAGTAACAAAATAATAAATAAATATTGGCATGACAAAGGTGCATCGTTTGTATTGAACACAGTCAAAAGGCCAAATAATAAATATGTTTCTCAAGTATACAGTTAAGCATTGACTTGAAGTAAATAAAGTTGATAAAAATATATACCGTTGCTACTTTAGTAACAAACAGTAACAAAATAATAAATAAATATTGGCATGACAAAGGTGCATCATTTGTATTGAGCACAGTCAAAAGGCCAAATAATAAATATGTTTCTCAAGTATACAATTAAGCATTGACTTGAAGTAAATAAATGTTGATAAAAATATATACTGTTGTTATTTTAGTAACAAACAGTAACAAAATAATAAATAAATATTGGCATGACAAAGGTGCATCATTTGTATTGAGCACAGTCAAAAGGCCAAACAATAAATATAATTCTCAAGTATACGATTAAGCATTGACTTGATCAAAGTAAAATAATTAAAATAATATATAAAGTACTCAAGTTTGCGATAGCATTGACTTGGAGTACATAAATGTTGATAAAGTATATACTGTTGTTATTTTAGTAACAGCCAGTAATAATAAATATTGGCATGACTAAGGTGCATCATTTGTATTGAGCGCAGTCAAAAGCCAAATAATAAATATAATTCTCAAGTTTACAATTAAAGTTTGTGCAAGTTTGTTTTAACAATTACTTGACAAAACTAAGACAGATAATATGTTGTCTTCAATCACAATACCGAAACATTAATAGTCGGTACGCGATAAATAAACATATATAAAAAGTAATCATTGCTCGCAATGAACTTCAAATAATCCAAATCATAAAATTTCATAAGTAAAATCAATTAAGATAATCCTTATGACGAAAGTCAAATGAACTCAGGTTAATGTATAAAAATACATTAAAACAAGCAATTTAATATATCCAGCTCTGTGATGTAGCTCATACCTGGTTGACGATTTGATTAATTATGTAAATAGTTCAACTTTGCTAGGCGATAGATAGTTGGTGTTTATCTGGGTTAACCCTCTGAATACACTGTTTGCGGTAGGCCTTATCCGAATACCACACACTGGCAACGAGGAGATAACCATAACGACAACATTACATGTGTGTCTTTATATAGATATACACAATGCATGCGACATGCATACAACCCTGATGCCTTCGCAAAGCCGACACTACCTTGTGACGAAGGTATGGTCCAATCAAAAAGCCAAATAATTAAAATAAATTATTACTGAACTAGAAATTAACCTTTGTTCTAAAGTTATTATAGTCAAATTTCCTCCTATAGCCCTAATAATTTATAGTCACCACAAGCAATGAAATATTACTTATTAATTGAATTTGAAGTTATAGTTGAAATTTAGTAAGATCTTTGAACTCACTAATATTGTGATTGAATACTCAATACATCTTAGAATCCAAACAATTCGTCTTATACTCGTTTTCTAATGAAACTAAGTTATTTATGTCTTCTCCAGATTATTAGAGCTCTATTACTCTTATTTCAATTTCTCTTTAATCAAATTTCAGAATTTAATAAGGTCTGAACTTTTAGAAATCAACGCTTTTAGATCTATTGTTGCTTTAAGTGAACAGTATTATGAAACATCTATCCACCCGAATAATCATAAGTAAAGTTCATTTGTACAATCCTTATGATGTATAGATTCAATCATGGAATCCAGGTTAATATATGAATATATACAGATAAACAATTTAGACAAATAACTCTAGTTCTGTAAAATAGTTCATGTCTGAGATGATTAGATATGAAAATGGATCAACTTTGCTTGGCGGTATAGTTGGGTGTATATCTGGGTTATCGCCCCAAATACCATGCTCGCGACAGAGGGGCATATGAACCGTGTGTCTGCACTGGTAAAGAGAAGATGACCATAATGACAACATTACATGTGTCTTGATATAGATATACACAGCACAACTTGTTGCCTTCGTAAAGTCGATACTCCCCAATGATGAAGGTGACATGATCTATTTACCGAGGTAAAAGTTGAAATATCAAATACAAAATTAGTAATTAACCTTAATTTCAGATTTATTTAATAAATCTCCTATCTTACTAATAGATCTATTATGCACTGTCACTATAAACAATAATATTTCAATTATCCAAAGAGTTAATTTGATGAAGAAGTTTAATATTATAATTCCTATCCTCCTAAATCCCTATATAAATAATATAAAATAAGAATAAAATAAATAAATAAATAATTAAATAATTAAATTAAATAAATAGTTTATACAAAATATGGTTAAATAAACATAATACACTTGGACTAAAGTTCATTCATTCCTCTCTTGCACTCTAACTTCCTGAAGCTTTATTAAAGTCATTTAAGATTTTCGCTCCAAAATTTAATTCAACAATTCAGTTTATATTAATTATTCCTTTGTTAGACACGAAGAGAGTAATTTGTATTAGTTTGTGATTATCTCGTTTAATATTTGTACTCGGTTTAAAATTTGATTGTAAATAATGTTTTATGAAGATTTGATTTTAAAAGACTGGCCTATGCAATTAATTTACGTATTAGTTAATATTTAGTTTTATAATAGGATATAATAATTCGTATTAACATTACATAATTTTAATAATTCATATTAAGGTAGATTTTCGTGTGAATTTTGTGTAGATTTATGCCCCCACTTATTGGTTGTAATATATTATTCCTACAGTAATAGACCTTCTGCCTTCAATTCCTAAAAGATCCTACTTCCTCCTAATCCAATTTGAAGCATTAATTCAAGTAATCATTTTAACTAGAGAAAGTTTCTATAATAAATATTTCCTAAGCTTGAATCACCTAGTTTTAATTGAAAGTCAATAATAAACAAGTATTCCTTAAATTCCTCAATATATTAAAGCATCAGTTCTTCCACCTAATATCTACACGCCCTACCCTATCACCTAATTGTTCCTTCATAAAAAAGATTATAACTGCCCAAAATTATAACAATGCAGAAATAAAATCGTATTAGCCATACCTCCAACTCTGCAACAAACCTACAGTAACTCTGCATTCAGCTCCGACGACAGCTAAGAAGTCGCCCCCACGCGGCCTCGAAGACTCCAAAGGAATCAGCTCTCGATCCCTAAAGTTTAAATAACAAGCAGGATCAACTGTACTATGGAAATTATTCTAAGAACTTCCTTATCCGGTTCTCATCTATAAAGATATGTGGTAACTATCACCAGTTAGTAGATTTTAAAAGATAAAAACGCATGCAAAACTACGAAACGGATTTGAATGAAATTTTAAACACAGATAGTTGATGACTTGGATTAGTACATAGGCTATTTATTATCCCGGGAAAATCTAGTGATCCAGCGGGATTCGCTTCTATAATGTTGCGAATTGTACGTTGAAACTAGTTGATAATATTAATTCAGGTGCAGTAGTATTAGTAACTAATAACAATGGAATTCCTCCAAATGGCGATGATGAAAGTATAGTATAAAGTAGTTAAAGCACTTAAATCTATTCCTAATTAATAAGCTATTTAGCCAACATGCCTTTGAATTTGGTAATGCAAAGCCATTTCTTACTCCTATGAAAAATAAACAAACATAGCAATATCGGCCATTTGTAAAGGTAAAGATGCAATAATGATAGTTCAAATGCATATGGTAAAAGTATAGTATAAACAATTAAAGCACATAAATCTATTCCTCGTTAGTTAATAAGCTATTTAGCCAACATGCTTTGGCATTTGATAATGCAAAGCCATTACTTATTCCTGTGAAAAATAAACATAGCAATATTAGCCAATTGTGAGGTATAGGTATAATAACAATAGAGTCTAAAGGCAATGGGTTTCCTTTAAATACCGATGATGAAAATCTATATACATATAATTAAGTCCATAAATCCATTTCCTAATTAATTAATAAACTGTTATCCGTCAAGCACTGAAATTTGATAAAGTAAAGCCATTACTTAGTCTAGTATAGTTATACAAACATAATAATCTTAGTCACTTGTACGACTCTGCTGAAATAAAATCAAAATGATTTATTTATCACACACACTAATTTAATTTAAATTGGAAAACTACATCACCTGTGTTGTTTAGAATTCCGACTTATCCTGCGTCCTGATGAGCAACCCTGCTGCAAGACTGTGAGGCAGCAATAGCTCCACAACCATTGCTCACATTTTCATGGAAAGAAAAGAACATTTAAATAACAACAGAAATTAAGATTTTATTTTCCTAAAATCAAAATAGACTTCCCTAATAATAATATCACACAATTTCTATAAAGCAAACAAGTCCACGTTTCTCCCATGTTATTAAATATCTTTTCAACTGCTATTCCTTAAAATAAATAATTTCCTTTCTTCATACAACAAACATTCTTCACTCAGTCAAGGATCGATCCACCTTTACTCAACATTTTGCACAATTTCATTCTTGTAAACCTAATCACATATTTATCGGTAATATGTTTATTAAAGTTGTATAGACAGCATTCATAAGATTTACCTTCTAATAAAACTACATTCTACCAATACTGCTAGATTTAAATAAACCCAACGACTACCAAATCAAATACGAAGTTGCATAAGTACATACGTAATCCCTGAATAAATCTCTATTCTACATACTCACGGTTTTGATCAATACAATTTTTACCAATCCCTTTTTTCACATTAAGAATATTTCCATTATTATTTACACTCCGGAATATCACTGAGATATTCTCAGCTTAATCCTTGTTTTAATAAATTTTGTATCAAGCAAAGAATATTTCTTCTAACGTCAAAACCTTCAAATTTCCCACAGATTTTCATAATTATTGTATCAAACGAAGAATATCTTCGTCAAATCAAGAACTTTCAAACTCTCACTAGAACTTTCTTCTTCTTAATCTCTAAAATGAAAATTTCAACATTCATTTTCTCACTCGCGAAACAAAATCCCTTTCCTCATCCGAGAAGCAAAAATCCCTTTTTTCTCATCTTCAGGTCTCATTATAACCTCCGTTTTTCTTTTCCATTTTTCTCTCTTTCAATTTTTCAAATTTATTTTCTCATTTTTTTCAAATCCTCTCCTTCTTTTTTTTTTCGTTCCCCTTTTCTAAGGTTTTATATGTTTATATGTTAGGTCTTATATATTAATGAGAATTAGTTTTTTTTTTTATTTATTTTTATCTTTGATTCCATTGATATTATTTATTAAACATAATTCAGACATATTTTTAACAAAAAAAAAAATAGTATAGATTCTTATTATTTTCTTTTATTACACTAAACCTCTTAAGGGATAGATGAAGTCTGTTACAATCGCCCCCTAAATTTTATTATAAATGATTTGCCAACGATCATGTTATAATAAAATTTATCACTAATCCAACTTTCTAAGAAAGAAAGGAAAATGCGGTCACCCTACTCTCTTAACTGCGATAATAATAAGTTTTTCTTTAAACTAAATTAATTAAAAGCAAAACCCGAAATATAAACTAATCCCCCATCTCAAATCTCTGTGATTTAATTAATAAATAATTGTTAAAAGAAAATTGAAAGACCTTGGTTTTATCGTTATGACATTTTTATAAATTTATTTAAATTCGCGAAGCAGGAGTCGTAAGTTAAAATCTTATCTCTTTTTTTTTCAAATTGTCTGAATTTGGAACTTTCGCTTTATTATTATGTTA
The DNA here is from genome assembly GCA_036924255.1 of Apodemia mormo. NCBI lineage: Eukaryota > Metazoa > Arthropoda > Insecta > Lepidoptera > Riodinidae > Apodemia > Apodemia mormo. The sequence continues at coordinate 28,718,773 of JAUPFN010000022.1, forward strand.
TCTATTCGTATATCAATATCATCCGTCCCTAATAAATATTCTAATTCCTTAATGTTTAGCTAGTCCTGCACAACAACTCACACTAAGGACTATTTGTTCAGGCACAACCTTTATTTTGATTGACTGTGTTGCGTAGTTATCAGGGTGATTGCTCAAATACGGAAGAATAACCCTGATCCCCTATAGTGCTGCATTCGCGCATCTCTTTGTGCCAAAGCAAAGCAAAGACTAACCCCTTTCTGAACTTGGCCCATTCACAATTCCAAACACTAATATGAAACAGTCATCAGCCTCAATTTCAAGACATGAAAACTAAGTTTCCTATAGAGCGACATGCGTAAGTATATACCCGTTTATCATGAAAAATACAAACGGTGACACGTCATTAGAAGTTTTTTTTCTTTTATTATTATTATTATTATTTTATATTACCTACTCCTTTCAATTCTAACTCATTATTCCATAAACATATTGAAGTTGTCCTATCCCTCTTGTAAATCTACTAATAACTACAAGAACTATTAATGAGTTTGCATCTATAAGGTGCCCTAATGATGTTGTATAAGCGAAACCGATTGGTAATAAATGATAATAGCTTTATTGTGAAACAGTACAAGTGTATAAGTGATAAAATATTACATAATTTTAACTATTTTGTATATATTCAATGAAAGTAATATTTTAAATTTTAGTTAATATTTATTTTCTTTAAAACCTTTATATCTCAAACTAACAATTTATAACCCTATCTGTTCCTATATATACGTACACTATTGCCTAACCATTCCTACACATAAATGTTTTTATCCTAAATATTCTTGTTGGAGTAACAACTGTTTTAAATGTAATATCCGACGACCCACAATCTATGACATAACCTTTTTTTTTTTTTTTTTTAAACCAAACAAATATTAAAAATTAAAGAGTTAGTGATTAATTCTTGCCCCCACTTAAGTTAAATAATTTTTTTTTTCTCAACTATAAATTTACTTCTCAAAATTCCTATTTAGGTTCTGTCAACCTGGGCCAAACTATTTTAAATTTTCTACACTACCTATTACTTTCCTTCTCTATCTATAATTGTGATAGTATAACCCTAACTAATCCTACTCCTTAACTATCGGTATATAAATGATAAGCTCTTGTTAATCTGGTGTTGTGTAATAATGTTTATAAAATTTATTTTATTTTATCAAATCATTTGTGTTTTCTAATATCAATCCTATTTTCCTTACGTAATCGACATAAAAGAACAGTTAAATCACTTTAATAAAAAAAATTAACCTCCGAAAATTCTAAAATTTCCTATATTTAGTCGGCTAACTTTAGTAAAAATATTTAAAGTTCTATAGTATTTAAATATAAAGTAATATATTTAATCCTTTCTATATATTAAATTCGTTGAAATATTCTCATTAATGCAAATGATGAAAATTGAACAAAATTGAACTATCAAATCTTAATTTATTCTCAAATTATGCATCTTAACAGTAATTTTAGTTACATCCCAAAACTTCTACAACTATCTCTTAAGTTCCTTTAGCTTTGTAGGTATACTATAATTTTGCAAACATTTTTGATAACTAAGGTATGGTTTACTTTATTAAGTTTGTGTATATAATTAATTTAATTGAATGCCTCTATTTAAAAATATGATAAATGCTTTGAATAGCTTGAATATCCTTATTTATTAGCATTAGGTTAATTGATAATCAGTCTAGGAAATTCTTTATTATTTGTTTATTTGGTATAGTTTATTTTTAGAAGGGTTTCGATTAAATTGATATTTATATTTTAGATATGATATTATGTAATTACGAATGATTAAGTATTTAGAAAATTTTACATTAAACATTGTTCTTCTCTATTATCAATAACAGCTCTTGAATTAAATTACCCTTGAATTTCTAAATTATTGTAACCACATTTATTCATACTAAAATGGTATGATATGTTACAACCGTTAGTTGCGAAAATGTTTTTATAAGTGCACTTATCCCTACAGATCGAAAAATAATGTGTTATAATGATTCTCATTTACTTACATAAGTATTAAATAAACTTTTTTTTATTACATAAGAATTCCAAAATTCCCAAATTATTTAATAATCGCATTCATCTTTAGAAGTAATAAATAACCGGATTTGAATGTACCTAGCTATCTATATTAAAATTTTATCAAATACATTGATAAAGAGTATTAGTCAGATTATTGTCCTTATATTATTACATTTTAATTTATAATTAACTAATCATTTAGTTCTACCTCTGCCTACCGCTTTGGGGATACGGCGTGAAGATACTTTGAAATTTCATTCTAAAAAGTAATTACTTTAAAAGTAAATGGTTATATATTTTACAGTTATACTATGTAATATGATTCAACAACATCGTTCAATTCCATTCATTTCATTTAAATAACCATTAAATAAATTTAAAAATATTTAATTTTATATATATTTAAAATGTTCAAAACTAAAGATCCCGTATACTATCTGTAGCAAATAGATTTGTACACTAACATTAGATGAAAAATCTTGTAACCCTATTTCAAACCAAATAACAAGATTTTATTTACCTATTTTAATTTTATATAATGTCAGTATTTCTTCTTATTTATATTCAATTTAAATTTTCTATTTTAATTTTATTATTTACGCAAAATGACAACAACCATAACTGTTGATTATGACAACTTTATCAAGCTCAAGTTTCTGACGTATCCTTCAAATCATATTTATAACCATAATGTCATTAAAATTGAATTTAGGTCTCACCATTAAGGTTTTATATATATGTATATATTACCGCGATATGTTTTAACAACCCGAAACTAATAACAAAACTACATATTTTTTAATATTATGAGTAAAATTTAAAAGGATTAGCTCGTTTTTAAAACATAAATAATTTATCTCGCGTACTTTTATTTCTTAATTTAATTTTATAAAACATAAATCCACATGAAAATAATCCATAACAATATTATAAATTCTAAAATAACTATCTATATTAAACGCTATCACGGTCAAACCGCTGTGTCGGTTATGATGAAACTCTATATAGTAATAATTTAAAGTCTTCGAATGAACAAGTACATACTTCCATACTAATTTTATAAAAGCGGAAGTCTGTCTATCTGTTATCTATTCACGACTAAATCCCTGAACCGATTTTGATGAAATTTGGCTTGGGGATATTCGATTACTCAGAATCAACATAGATATAAAAGCGAAGTCTATCTGTTACCTTTTTACATCTAAACACTTGACCCGATTTTGATGAAATTTGGCCTGGGTATATATATGAATATCTGTTTATCTTTCCTATAAGGGATAAACTCTTTAGATAAAACCAAATAAGAGACAAAGTTTATATGAAAACTATATACCTTACCTTAGCTCATGTTAATATACTTGTAGGTGAACTCTTATAACTATGTAAGTACAACACTTGAATCAATGTGCAATAAACTGCTGTGAATTACTTATCGTTTAATTTCGTTATAACACTATTGTAGGTTTCCTTTACTCAACTAAATAAAAGAGGTATTGATTTTGGATCACGCAAACTAAATCTATACATATAATAAGATCGTAGGAAGGTAAAACTGTACATTGAATATTTTTTAAAAGAATACTTGGGGCGTGATCTACAATCGATATCAAAGCTAAAAATATAGTTTTTAGAATTTTTGTCTGTTTGTCTGATTTTCTGTTTGTCTGTTTGTCTGTATGTATGTCCGGAGCAAACTCAAAAAGTACTGCATGGATTACTTCAAATTTTGCATGAATATTACTAACAGGTCAGGCCAACATATAGGCTACATATTATCACGCTATCACCTAGCGACCAGGTGCTGTGCGGAGCAAACGAAGTCCGCGCGGACGAAGTCGCTGGCAACAGCTAGTTATTAAATAAATAAGTTACTACTAATTATTCGTGTATAACAAATTAGATTGAATAAAAATTCAAGATTGTTAGAACTAAAACTTAGCAATTCTTAAATTTAATTCGATAGAGTACAATTTTAAGGGTCTTAATTTAAGTATAATCATTGTAGTTTATTTATATTTTTTATAAATATTATGTTAAAGTTTAATTATCCTTTTTATTGAGAATATGTAATACTATTCGGAATTTTTATTATTATGTTTCTTTTTTATATTTTTGTAATGAATAGACTCCTAACCACTGGACTGAACTAAAACACTTTAACCATTAGAAGCTACTCTATCCATAAAAGAGTCAACAAGAATTGATACAGGCTACTTACCCGACAGAGAAAAAGGAAGTAATGATTTTTAGTCATTTGGATGAAGATACGAGTAATTACTAGTTGATTTTGATTTTATGTCTAGATTAAAATTATGTTTATTGTACTTTAAAATCATTCTCGATTAACTCATTTTAGTAAATATTTATCTTTTGTCATGTTTTACCATGAATCAAAATATCTATTTAGAATTTATTTTAATATTACTACAACCTAATATTTTGTATTATGAACTCAAATCATTCTACCCTTTCACACTAGCAATCAATACCAAGTTATCCATAAATTTAAGGTCTCTGCTCAAAAATATGTTTGTCTAGCTTAAATGTTTACCGAGATGAAATGTTTGAAGACCTTTGTCACACGTCACGGCTCCAAATTGTGACAAAACCTATGTTTTGTCATATAAGTCACAGATAATTTTTAATTTCAGAAATACTTTTCTTGTAATCTGATTAACTGTGTTCAAAATTATGTCCTGCGTCGCGGCACCAAATTGTAACAAACTCTCCCGAAGACCCTCTAAACGCACATTTTAAATATAACAAAATTGTCTGTTATATTTCGTTTATAAAGGAGTCAACAGAGTTATAATCATATTATCTGGCCAAATGATTCATCTAGTGTTAAATTGAGGACTCATTTTGTGTTATATAGTTTACCCAATCATTCTTTTCAAAGGTACACTTCATCTCTTATAAACAACCATACTTTATCAGGAAATGTATACTATAGATTGATTTAAAGGACTAAAATTTAATAAATTGAATATATTTGGCTTAAGGGAGGGAGTAATATATTACATAAATACATAAATACATAATAAAGATATTTGAATTAAGAAAAGGAGTAATACATTACATAGATACATAAGTACATAATAAAGATATTTGACTTTAAGGTAGGGAATAACATATTAAATATATACATAAAATACCTAATAAAATATATAGCTTAAGAAAGCAATATGATGATATTAATAATTACATTGTCTTCATCTAAAGGAAAGAAGTACGGCAGTATGGAATATATGGATAAAATTATTGTAATATTTAGGTTGGGAGTTGTAAAGCACTTTAGTGCCGCAATTTTATTATTGTGGGATATGTAAGAGGCGCCGCCACGCCTCACATGTGTGGATACCAAGCCGGCTGAAGGCCTTCCTAGCGTATCCCCCAGAAGTATATTGAAACTAAAAGGAACTAAAGTCCTTAATCTCAAAGAGAAAATCAATATATTATGAAGAACCAAGTTATTGGCAGATAGGCTTTACTATTGTGGGGTCACAAAGTGATAGCCATATAGTTTAATGTCCAAACATGTGAATACATTGTTTGGAAGTTGATGAGTATAGGCATGACCAAGGTGCGTCATTAATATTGAGCACAGCCAAAAGGCCAAATAATAAATATGTTTCTCAAGTATACAGTTAAGCATGGACTTGAAGTAAGTAAATGTTGATAAAAATATATACCGTTGCTACTTAGTAACAAACAGTAACAAAATAATAAATAAATATTGGCATGACAAAGGTGCATCGTTTGTATTGAACACAGTCAAAAGGCCAAATAATAAATATGTTTCTCAAGTATACAGTTAAGCATGGGCTTGAAGTAAGTAATGTTGATAATAATATATACCGTTGCTATTTTAGTAACAAACAGTAACAAAATAATAAATAAATATTGGCATGACAAAGGTGCATCGTTTGTATTGAACACAGTCAAAAGGCCAAATAATAAATATGTTTCTCAAGTATACAGTTAAGCATGGACTTGAAGTAAGTAATGTTGATAAAAATATATACCGTTGCTACTTTAGTAACAAACAGTAACAAAATAATAAATAAATATTGGCATGACAAAGGTGCATCGTTTGTATTGAACACAGTCAAAAGGCCAAATAATAAATATGTTTCTCAAGTATACAGTTAAGCATTGACTTGAAGTAAATAAAGTTGATAAAAATATATACCGTTGCTACTTTAGTAACAAACAGTAACAAAATAATAAATAAATATTGGCATGACAAAGGTGCATCATTTGTATTGAGCACAGTCAAAAGGCCAAATAATAAATATGTTTCTCAAGTATACAATTAAGCATTGACTTGAAGTAAATAAATGTTGATAAAAATATATACTGTTGTTATTTTAGTAACAAACAGTAACAAAATAATAAATAAATATTGGCATGACAAAGGTGCATCATTTGTATTGAGCACAGTCAAAAGGCCAAACAATAAATATAATTCTCAAGTATACGATTAAGCATTGACTTGATCAAAGTAAAATAATTAAAATAATATATAAAGTACTCAAGTTTGCGATAGCATTGACTTGGAGTACATAAATGTTGATAAAGTATATACTGTTGTTATTTTAGTAACAGCCAGTAATAATAAATATTGGCATGACTAAGGTGCATCATTTGTATTGAGCGCAGTCAAAAGCCAAATAATAAATATAATTCTCAAGTTTACAATTAAAGTTTGTGCAAGTTTGTTTTAACAATTACTTGACAAAACTAAGACAGATAATATGTTGTCTTCAATCACAATACCGAAACATTAATAGTCGGTACGCGATAAATAAACATATATAAAAAGTAATCATTGCTCGCAATGAACTTCAAATAATCCAAATCATAAAATTTCATAAGTAAAATCAATTAAGATAATCCTTATGACGAAAGTCAAATGAACTCAGGTTAATGTATAAAAATACATTAAAACAAGCAATTTAATATATCCAGCTCTGTGATGTAGCTCATACCTGGTTGACGATTTGATTAATTATGTAAATAGTTCAACTTTGCTAGGCGATAGATAGTTGGTGTTTATCTGGGTTAACCCTCTGAATACACTGTTTGCGGTAGGCCTTATCCGAATACCACACACTGGCAACGAGGAGATAACCATAACGACAACATTACATGTGTGTCTTTATATAGATATACACAATGCATGCGACATGCATACAACCCTGATGCCTTCGCAAAGCCGACACTACCTTGTGACGAAGGTATGGTCCAATCAAAAAGCCAAATAATTAAAATAAATTATTACTGAACTAGAAATTAACCTTTGTTCTAAAGTTATTATAGTCAAATTTCCTCCTATAGCCCTAATAATTTATAGTCACCACAAGCAATGAAATATTACTTATTAATTGAATTTGAAGTTATAGTTGAAATTTAGTAAGATCTTTGAACTCACTAATATTGTGATTGAATACTCAATACATCTTAGAATCCAAACAATTCGTCTTATACTCGTTTTCTAATGAAACTAAGTTATTTATGTCTTCTCCAGATTATTAGAGCTCTATTACTCTTATTTCAATTTCTCTTTAATCAAATTTCAGAATTTAATAAGGTCTGAACTTTTAGAAATCAACGCTTTTAGATCTATTGTTGCTTTAAGTGAACAGTATTATGAAACATCTATCCACCCGAATAATCATAAGTAAAGTTCATTTGTACAATCCTTATGATGTATAGATTCAATCATGGAATCCAGGTTAATATATGAATATATACAGATAAACAATTTAGACAAATAACTCTAGTTCTGTAAAATAGTTCATGTCTGAGATGATTAGATATGAAAATGGATCAACTTTGCTTGGCGGTATAGTTGGGTGTATATCTGGGTTATCGCCCCAAATACCATGCTCGCGACAGAGGGGCATATGAACCGTGTGTCTGCACTGGTAAAGAGAAGATGACCATAATGACAACATTACATGTGTCTTGATATAGATATACACAGCACAACTTGTTGCCTTCGTAAAGTCGATACTCCCCAATGATGAAGGTGACATGATCTATTTACCGAGGTAAAAGTTGAAATATCAAATACAAAATTAGTAATTAACCTTAATTTCAGATTTATTTAATAAATCTCCTATCTTACTAATAGATCTATTATGCACTGTCACTATAAACAATAATATTTCAATTATCCAAAGAGTTAATTTGATGAAGAAGTTTAATATTATAATTCCTATCCTCCTAAATCCCTATATAAATAATATAAAATAAGAATAAAATAAATAAATAAATAATTAAATAATTAAATTAAATAAATAGTTTATACAAAATATGGTTAAATAAACATAATACACTTGGACTAAAGTTCATTCATTCCTCTCTTGCACTCTAACTTCCTGAAGCTTTATTAAAGTCATTTAAGATTTTCGCTCCAAAATTTAATTCAACAATTCAGTTTATATTAATTATTCCTTTGTTAGACACGAAGAGAGTAATTTGTATTAGTTTGTGATTATCTCGTTTAATATTTGTACTCGGTTTAAAATTTGATTGTAAATAATGTTTTATGAAGATTTGATTTTAAAAGACTGGCCTATGCAATTAATTTACGTATTAGTTAATATTTAGTTTTATAATAGGATATAATAATTCGTATTAACATTACATAATTTTAATAATTCATATTAAGGTAGATTTTCGTGTGAATTTTGTGTAGATTTATGCCCCCACTTATTGGTTGTAATATATTATTCCTACAGTAATAGACCTTCTGCCTTCAATTCCTAAAAGATCCTACTTCCTCCTAATCCAATTTGAAGCATTAATTCAAGTAATCATTTTAACTAGAGAAAGTTTCTATAATAAATATTTCCTAAGCTTGAATCACCTAGTTTTAATTGAAAGTCAATAATAAACAAGTATTCCTTAAATTCCTCAATATATTAAAGCATCAGTTCTTCCACCTAATATCTACACGCCCTACCCTATCACCTAATTGTTCCTTCATAAAAAAGATTATAACTGCCCAAAATTATAACAATGCAGAAATAAAATCGTATTAGCCATACCTCCAACTCTGCAACAAACCTACAGTAACTCTGCATTCAGCTCCGACGACAGCTAAGAAGTCGCCCCCACGCGGCCTCGAAGACTCCAAAGGAATCAGCTCTCGATCCCTAAAGTTTAAATAACAAGCAGGATCAACTGTACTATGGAAATTATTCTAAGAACTTCCTTATCCGGTTCTCATCTATAAAGATATGTGGTAACTATCACCAGTTAGTAGATTTTAAAAGATAAAAACGCATGCAAAACTACGAAACGGATTTGAATGAAATTTTAAACACAGATAGTTGATGACTTGGATTAGTACATAGGCTATTTATTATCCCGGGAAAATCTAGTGATCCAGCGGGATTCGCTTCTATAATGTTGCGAATTGTACGTTGAAACTAGTTGATAATATTAATTCAGGTGCAGTAGTATTAGTAACTAATAACAATGGAATTCCTCCAAATGGCGATGATGAAAGTATAGTATAAAGTAGTTAAAGCACTTAAATCTATTCCTAATTAATAAGCTATTTAGCCAACATGCCTTTGAATTTGGTAATGCAAAGCCATTTCTTACTCCTATGAAAAATAAACAAACATAGCAATATCGGCCATTTGTAAAGGTAAAGATGCAATAATGATAGTTCAAATGCATATGGTAAAAGTATAGTATAAACAATTAAAGCACATAAATCTATTCCTCGTTAGTTAATAAGCTATTTAGCCAACATGCTTTGGCATTTGATAATGCAAAGCCATTACTTATTCCTGTGAAAAATAAACATAGCAATATTAGCCAATTGTGAGGTATAGGTATAATAACAATAGAGTCTAAAGGCAATGGGTTTCCTTTAAATACCGATGATGAAAATCTATATACATATAATTAAGTCCATAAATCCATTTCCTAATTAATTAATAAACTGTTATCCGTCAAGCACTGAAATTTGATAAAGTAAAGCCATTACTTAGTCTAGTATAGTTATACAAACATAATAATCTTAGTCACTTGTACGACTCTGCTGAAATAAAATCAAAATGATTTATTTATCACACACACTAATTTAATTTAAATTGGAAAACTACATCACCTGTGTTGTTTAGAATTCCGACTTATCCTGCGTCCTGATGAGCAACCCTGCTGCAAGACTGTGAGGCAGCAATAGCTCCACAACCATTGCTCACATTTTCATGGAAAGAAAAGAACATTTAAATAACAACAGAAATTAAGATTTTATTTTCCTAAAATCAAAATAGACTTCCCTAATAATAATATCACACAATTTCTATAAAGCAAACAAGTCCACGTTTCTCCCATGTTATTAAATATCTTTTCAACTGCTATTCCTTAAAATAAATAATTTCCTTTCTTCATACAACAAACATTCTTCACTCAGTCAAGGATCGATCCACCTTTACTCAACATTTTGCACAATTTCATTCTTGTAAACCTAATCACATATTTATCGGTAATATGTTTATTAAAGTTGTATAGACAGCATTCATAAGATTTACCTTCTAATAAAACTACATTCTACCAATACTGCTAGATTTAAATAAACCCAACGACTACCAAATCAAATACGAAGTTGCATAAGTACATACGTAATCCCTGAATAAATCTCTATTCTACATACTCACGGTTTTGATCAATACAATTTTTACCAATCCCTTTTTTCACATTAAGAATATTTCCATTATTATTTACACTCCGGAATATCACTGAGATATTCTCAGCTTAATCCTTGTTTTAATAAATTTTGTATCAAGCAAAGAATATTTCTTCTAACGTCAAAACCTTCAAATTTCCCACAGATTTTCATAATTATTGTATCAAACGAAGAATATCTTCGTCAAATCAAGAACTTTCAAACTCTCACTAGAACTTTCTTCTTCTTAATCTCTAAAATGAAAATTTCAACATTCATTTTCTCACTCGCGAAACAAAATCCCTTTCCTCATCCGAGAAGCAAAAAATCCCTTTTTTCTCATCTTCAGGTCTCATTATAACCTCCGTTTTTCTTTTCCATTTTTCTCTCTTTCAATTTTTCAAATTTATTTTCTCATTTTTTTCAAATCCTCTCCTTCTTTTTTTTTTCGTTCCCCTTTTCTAAGGTTTTATATGTTTATATGTTAGGTCTTATATATTAATGAGAATTAGTTTTTTTTTTTATTTATTTTTATCTTTGATTCCATTGATATTATTTATTAAACATAATTCAGACATATTTTTAACAAAAAAAAAAAATAGTATAGATTCTTATTATTTTCTTTTATTACACTAAACCTCTTAAGGGATAGATGAAGTCTGTTACAGTTTCAGTTAAAGCATGAAGAATAATGTCGAATAACTTTAGATACGATATTGAGAAATTTTGAAAAAAACCTCAAAAAAATTTTGACGAAACAGTTTATTTTAAATATAACTAACTTCCAGATTAATGTACCGATTGAGTACAAAACCTAATCAGCTCTTTTCCTCAAAAAACTGCGTCCAATGCATAAATTTCCTCAAAAGCGCTTAATCCGTCCGGGAGTTATCGTTGAAGAAAAATTTGGAAATAAGTGTTTTTTCGACATAACTTCTAGATTTCTTAACTAATCATTTTTTTACTTTCTGCAATATTTCTAACTTGTAAAAAGTTTTATTGAATAAAGTACTTGTGATTTCTGATTTTAGTACTTAAAAAACTATGTCAAATGCAGTTTAAAAATTCAAAATCGAATCAAGTTTTCAAAAGTAACGGCTTTTCAAATATTAATATCATGTTAACGGGAAACTTACTTAATATTTTAAAATAACATTCAGCTTTTAAATCTAATCAGCTTTTCCCTTTAAAAAACTGCGTTAAATGCAGTAAATTGATGAAAATCGGTCAATTTATTTGGGATTTATCAACAATAGATAATCTTGGAAAAAAAATTTTTTTTTTTTCATATTATTTCGAAATTTTTTAGCCTGTATATTATTCCTGAATGCCATTGAAAATATTTAGCTTTTCAAAAATGAAATTACTAATCATTTATAACAAAACAAGCTGTTGCCCGCGATTACGTCCGCGCGGACTTTGTTTACTCCGCACAGCTCCTCCCCCGTAGATGATAGCGTCATAATATGTAGCCTATATGTTCACCCGACCTGTTAGTAATATTCATGCAAAATTTGAAGTAAATACATGCAGTACTTTTTGAGTTTACCCCGGACATACATACAGACAAAAATTCTAAAAACTATATTTTTGGCGTCGATATCGGTTGTAGATCTCGCCCCAAGTATTCTTTTAAAAAAATATTCAATGTACAGTTTTGACCTTCCTATGATTTTATTATATGTATATATATATTAAGATTTTTGAACTCAGAAAAAATCTATGCTTAAGTATAGTTTGTGTTCCTTTGAGCTTAAAATACCTCAGTTTAGCGGAAAGTTTTAGGGATGGCCTGCAGGGTCAACCGCTTCGCAGATTTTTAAGGGCAATGATCACCTGACTCAATAACAGACAGTGAATCCATTCTATAGCTCGCCCAATCAAAAGAAAATAGTAGTTTTGTCCTTGATTATTTCGATTCCCATACAATCTCACCCCTATTTCACTCTTTTAGGGGATGAGTAATAAAGCCATCATTTTTGTAGACCTGCGAAACTGGTTGGCGATCGACAAACTGAATAAAAAGTGTTGTGAATCAGTACAAGTGCATTTTACCTTACTGCAATAACCCTTCGATGATAGTGTTTGTTTTTGCATACTTTATAACAAACAACAAAGACTGCCTGGTGGTCTAAGGGTAGCCTATTCCGTCAGTGGCGGATATACCAGTAGGCTGAGTAGGCTGAAGCCTAGGGCGGCAGATTTTGGGGGGCGGCAAATTTTGAGATGTCCTATAGAAAATATATATTTTAGTCTATATAGACTTCTATATAGACTACCTGACCCATGCAAATATTTCGCACAGCATTTACAATCTAGATCCACTTAAGAATGGTTACAAGTACTTGCAAGCATGAACTAACAACAGACATTTTAAACAGAAGAATATATCTAAGTAAGAAGTTCTTACACTCACGAACAATAAAAAAAATTGACATCAACTTAGTTCTACAAATATTGCTTTTTTTTTTTTTGCTTTTATATCATAAGATAGCAAACAAGCAGATGGGTCTCCTGATGGAAAGAGTCAACCATCGCCTATAGACACCAAAGATGTTAATGGTGCGTTGCTATCTTGTGGCGAGGTCTAATGCCACATGCATAAGTTTACCGGCTACCTTACCCTCCAAACCGGAACACGACAGCGACAAGCACTGACGCTATTGCGGCAGGAATAGATAAGGCGGTGGTACCAGACCCGGGCGAGACAATGCAGAACTCTATCACCTAGTCGCCACGATGGTAGTGACTCGATAGCAAATCGGTCGCCTTTTACGACCTGCCTGGCAGAACGGCAGTTGGCCTATTCTACAATGGAGGCCGGGACCAACACGGCGAATCATTGATATATTGATTTACATATTGATATCAGATCCAACTCACTTTATTCAATTTAAAATTTTTGCCGATATTTACAGTATCATATTGCACAGTGTAAACATTTTACACTTTTTGCACTCAGTGTATTATGCTATGCCCAGGTACATTGACAGGCCTGGATTTACACTTAGGGCATTCGGGACTAGTGTCCGGAGTGGCAAATTTTTAGGGGTGGCAAAATTCGAAGGGTTAGCCAAAAAATTCTTTGCGTTTTAAAAAATGCTTTTAAAATTTATTTTAAAAATTTACATTTCATTTTCAATGCTACCTTTCTTCTAAGAAAAATTGTTAAAATTAAGTTTTGCTTTATTGGAACTACCATCTTCACTCTGGAGAACACAGACTTATCAAAATGTTTAGCCCAACTATTTTTGTATGACAATTTCATTGATAATTTTGAAAGTAGAAAATCGGGTATAAAGATATTTTATAATTTTCACAAGTACATAATAAAAATTATTGTCATCATCACTTGGATACTCTGTAAGTAAGTAAAACGAAAGATATATCGAATGTAATATTACTTAATATTGTAAATGACATACTACATTGTGTATAGGACAATAATCAAACTATACCTCACCCAGCCTTACTTGTGATTGAGCTTTTACTTCAAAATATTCTAATATTGGAAAAAAATTTATTGTTGGCCCGGGCTACTTCAAAGAATAAGTACATCATCTGGCATTCTGTCTGGTTTTTCGTGATTGCTCTAATTGCTTGAAAGATTGGCTAAATATGTCACTACCACCATATTTTTTTTAGATAGTAGAGTTCCGCAACACCAAGCTCGGGCTTGGTAACGCCGCCTTACCTCTTCCAGTCCTAATAGAGTCAATGCATGTCACTCTTAAATTCTAGTGCATATGGTATTACCATTCCAAAATTAACATTTTTGGTGTCTATATGCGATTGTTGCCTCATTTCATCAGGAGAGTCGCCTGCTTGTTTTCTATGATATAAGAGAAATTTTAAGTAAATTTGTGGATTGTAAAAATAATCTAGAATCTGACACTACTGGAGGTCGGTAGGGGCGGCAAAATTTGAATAGCCTATAGGCGGCAAATTTGTAAATCCGCCACTGTATTCGGTACAGATTATGAGGTCCCGGGTTCGATCCGGGGTTGTGCAAAAATTGTTATTGAGGTTTTTCTCGAAAATCTAAAATCTCAATAGTAGATCGAAGTCAGGCTGAGCGATGGTGTATTATCTCTCCCGTGCCGCGGATGAGCACGCAAAGCTGTCGATCCCGGTTATCGATAGAAATAGTCGATAATCATTAACATGTAGGTAAATGCGGCGAAGAGCACCACTTATCTCGCCAACCGACAAACTGGTGAATCGCGGTGAACCGAAAGTCTATAGACATTTTATTTCTTTATTCCTTTGACTCACTTCGTCCTTTTTTGATTGCAGTGTATCATATTCTGTGATCGTATATTTAAATGAACGTATATATTTTTCTCGCTCCCACCAATTCCACAGTATTTAAGTAGTTTTTTATGTCGGTTATCGCTTGTCGCGTCTCACCGGAAGAGTGTAGACTTCACTTGCAATTCGCAATATCGCTCACTCTCTCATTCTAATCGCAGTTAGCTTAGTCGCTCACCATTCTTTTGAATAAAGTTGAAGGAATAAAGAAGCTTATCGTATCCGGCCCCGGAATCAGTACCTCCGGAGTTACACACCTCTAGTCTCGACCGCTCTGCAATACTACCCAAGCAGCAATCAAGCATGTTTAATACCCATAAAGCAGCTCATATAGAACTTAAAGTTCTATTGCAGCCGTACAATGGTGTAAAAAGATGCTTTTATCGGTATAAGAGACCTTTATGAGTTTATATACAGCCTAATGCTGTACAAGGCCTTTCTTAGAGTTCCGCGTAAGCTTTAGGCGTTATATCTGAATATTAATACACTACTGTACAGCTTTAAGCAATTTGCAACTCATTAGGCTGATTTTAATCCTTAAAGCTGTACATTAGCTGTATTTTGTTTAGCACGGGAATTTATTACAGCTTTAAGTGTTATTATAGTATCACTCAACGCTTGTTTCTGTAAAATGGGATATGCAATCACCGTTCTACAGCTAATATTTATGGCGTAATTGTAGACTGTTATGCAGCAAATGGTGTTAAAAAATCTACATATACAGCTATAGTACAGCTCAAGGCTGTATTACTGAGAAAATTGTTGTTTGCTGTTTTTATATCTACATAGTTGATATCATGTGGAAAAAATCAAGAGGAATATTGAAAAGGAATATTTAAATATTATAAATTACCAACCAAGTAATCGTGATGAAGATAAAGCTGCAAAATTACTAATTCAGGTAAACCTACAATCGTCATTTTTATTAATGTTCAAGGAAAAGGGTTCCGTAACAAAAACATTAAAAAGTGATTGTAGGTTACCTGATTTATTATTTTTTAGGCTTATCTTCTTCATTAAGGTTACTTGGTTGGTAATTTACAATAACTGATTTTTTTTTAATGTCATAAGATAGCAAACAAGCAGATCGGTCTCCTGATGAAAAGAATCAACCATCGCCTACAGACAGCAAAAATGTTAATGGTGCGTTGCTCTCTTGTGGCAAGGTCTAATGCATAAGTTTACCGGCCACCTTACCCTCCAAACCGGAACATGACAGTGACTAGCACATACGCTTTGCAGCAGGAATAGATAAGGCGGTGGTACCAGACCCGGTCGAGCCAATGCAGAGCTCTATCACCTAGTAACCACGATGGAAGTGACTCGCATAGCCCATCGGTTGTCTTTTACGACCTGCCTGGCAGAAAGACAATTGGTCTATTCTTCAAAGAATATATAAAAAAGAGTTAAAAAGAGAAATAAAAATCATTACACTGAGAAAATATGTATTTTTTTATTTTTAACTTGCTACTATACGGAGTTTTACAAAAGCGGTATAGTAAGTCGAAAGGGGGTGACTCAGAGGGTCATTTTGAACAACTTTTGTTCAACGATTTGTGAAAATTCCCGAAAAACAATTTTGTTTTTCCATTGTGAAAAGTCACGTGACCAACAAAGTTTCTATGGAGAATCAATATTTTTTTCGCGAATTTCCAAAAGTCGTTAAACAAAAGTTGTTAAGAATGACCCCCTGAGCCACCCCCTTGCGGCTTACTGTACCACTTTTGTAACACCCTGTATATATGTATACTTACAATCGTTTTAAAAATATTATATACTTAGATACAATTACAGGCAAAAGAGTATGTGTTTCTCTTTGAAGAACTAATAATATTAAATCACAAGCACGAAATAACGTATTCTTCTTAAAAATATTTTTGTGATAGACCAATATTTAAAGGGCTTGATTTTTCGTTCTTGATCAACTTAGTTATATCAAGTTGTTTTCTTGGTCATTATAATTCACCTTTATCCTCCCACAAACTGGGTACGATACAAATACGGTTTTGGCTTCTCTCAATTGTTTTTATTATTTTATAAGGCATATTTCCCTGAAAAATAAAGTAAAACATGATTAAAATACATGTCTCATAAGTTATAGTTAACAATAAGTTGGTTTAGTTGTAAAGTCAAACGACCGACGTCAATACAACACAATAGCGAAATCAAGTGACAAACATATGTTTTGTATTTAGGGTTCTTCAATTTTTGTACGCATCTCTAAACATAATTTAGTGATTAAAAGCCAATTACTGTACAATAGATTTATATAGGGACTTAGTACAGCCTAAAGTGTATTTGGACGGTAATTAAAAGCCAATAGCCGTATAATAGAACAAAAAAGAGATTCAGTACAGCTTTTTGCAGTATATCACCCTCCAAATACACTTTAGGCTGTATAACAAAACGCCGCCATTATTGTGTATTAAAAACAACATTAAAGAAATATATTGTTAAATAAAAGATATATTTAGCAATAGCTAAAGCTATATCTTGACAAGCAACTTATATTATGATCATTATGCCTTTATATACAATATTGTACCATAAATACTTGTATATTCTAACCTTAAACACAAACACTTACCGTATTTCGCAATGATTTTATTTGTGTTAACTTGATTATTTCGTTGGCGCGTGAATATTTTGAGGGAAAACATATTACATTTGACAGTAAATTTGAGTTTGCACTTTTAATACGCACTTGAATACTGCTCCAAGTCCAAGAATTTATCGTTTATTAATATATTTTTAATTATGGCGTCTGCAGATATAATGTTATACAATATCAAAAACAGATTAGTTACTTTTTATCATTTTCAAACACCTATTAAGAACATTTAGCTGCACAAGAGAGTATCTTAAGTATTATAGTTTCTTTATACACCGAATAACAGCCTTTGTACAGCCTATACCAGCTTGTACAGCTATTGTGCAGCCTATTTAACTCTTAGCTGTACAAGACAGTTACAAGAGAGTATCTTTAGTGTTATAGTTTCTTTATACACCAAATAACAGCCATTGTACAGTTTATAACAGCTTGTATAGCTATTGTGCAGCCTATATAACGCAATAAGCTGTATAACTTGGGGCCCTTTTTGGTGTTATATCGGCTGTAGAAGCGCTTCTACAGCCTTTGTACGGCTTCGTATACAGCTTTAAGTTTAAAAATGAACCTAAATGCAGCCTATATACAGCTTAACGTGCTACTTGGGTAAGGCGTGCAAAACGAAGCAGCCGCTTTCCTTGCTTGCGTCGGCCGGCCATTGTTTCATTGGTTGTTTGTCGTTCACGGATCATCAAATCATAGAAGTCAGCTATAAATATAATTAAAAAACAACGATAAATTCAAAATCGATGTCTCATCCGTAAACTTTGATGTTTCTAAGATTTCTTATGAGCGATGTTGCATTCCTAGGCCGTCGTGATTATTTCACAACTATTTGTAGTGGTAACATTCTTAACGTTTATATTTCATAATCGTAAGTATCTTCACGACCGAAACCATGAAGATGTAGGCAGAGATACTACCAGTGCACCCACGATTATCTGAAGATACTCTGTCTCTCAATGTGATTGGTGGTAAGTCTATCGCCATAAATAATATAATCGTGATAATGATCCAATATAGATTTTTTCTAATTTCATTAATTTTCATGAAAATATTGGTAAAATGAGTCTGAGTCGGCATCCAGATGTTACGCACTGGCCGCTAAAGCTCATCACACATTGTTAAGATCTGATCTTAAGATGCCCTAATATAATATATCTTAAAGCATATTTCGAAAACCGCTCACCATACAAATCGTATGAACCATCACACACGACTAAGAAAATATATATTTTACCTTTCGTATCTTATCATATCTTAAGATATTAGATAGAAGATACGAAATACACGCACTTAATATAAAAACATGATGTTTTTATTTCGGGATATGCACGATTGCAGTGCCTCATAATCTATATCTAATACCTTTAAACAAGCAATTCATATATGAAATATATGAAAGTCACAAATTAGGGGTTTTTCGGGTCAAGGAATCGATTTATCAAGGTTCCAGGTCCAAGAAAAGCTCGGTTCACAAGATATGGGTATGTAAAAAACCGAGCAAAGCTCGGTCAACCAGGTACAGAAACAAAAATTATATAACTGCTTTGAAACTTGATAAATCGATTGATTTATCAAGTTTCAAGGTCCAAGAAAAGATCGGTTTCAAAAATATGTGAATAACCGAACAAAGCTCGGTCAACCAGATATTTATAATATTATAAATACGAAAGTTGGATGTTTGGATGGATGCATGTTGGTTACTCAATCACGCAAAAACTACTGAACGGATTTGAATGCAATTTGGCACATAGGTAGACGATGACCTGGAATAGCACTTCGGCAAAGTGTTATCCCGAAAAATTTGGTGATTCCGCGGAATTCACCAAAAACTTCTATAATGCAGCGGGGTGCACGGTGCAGCTAGTATTATATAATAGTTACTGTTTTAAGCATGCCAGAAACACAATTTCGGCAGTCATCTGTGCGTAAAGCACTACTTTCCTTGGACATCCACAAGTCGAGTGGGCCGGATTGCATCCCTCCGATTGTGCTAAAAGTGTGTGCTCCAGAGTTGGTGTCAATATTAACACGCCTATTCTGGGTCTCCTGCTCACTCGGCATGGTACCGAATTCATGGAAGACAGTTTTGGTGCATCCCATCCCCAAAAAAGGAGATCGCTCTAATCCGTCTAACTATCGGCCCATAGCCATAACCTCTTGTTTCTCCAAAATTATGGAGACAATCATCATCTCTCAGCTCCTCAAGTATTAAGAAGAGCACCAGCTGATTAGCGACCGTCAGTACGGTTTCCGTCGCGGCCGTTCAGCTGGTGACCTTCTAGTATACCTAACTCATCGGTGGGCGGAAGCAGTTGAGTGCAAGGGGGAGGCGTTGGCAGTTAGTTTGGACATAGCGAAGGCCTTTGATCGGATATGGCACAAAGTGCTTCTCGCGAAGCTGCCTTCCTATGGGCTTCCCGGGAAATTATGCAAGTGGATCACCAGTTTTTTGGCTGACCGGAGCATCAAGGTCGTTGTCGATGGTGCGTGCTCCGACCTTAAATCTGTCAATGCTGGCGTTCCCCAAGGCTGCGTGCTATCACCGACACTGTTCCTTCTGCATATCAATGACATGATGCGAGTTCGCAACATACATTGCTATGCGGATGTCAGTACTGGTGATGCTACATACTCCAGCTGAAGCGGTATTTCTCGGGAGCATGTCGAAGAGTGCCGAAATAAGCTTGTGTCTGAAGTCGAGAATCGACTTACCGATATCTCTGAATGGGGTATCAAAACCTGGTCACTTTTAACCCCAAGAAGACACAGCTTTGCGTGTTCACCGCAAAAAAGACACCCTTTGTCGTATCACCTCGATTTGGGGATACTCTCCTGACAGCCTCAGCTAATATCGGGATTCTGGGAGTCGTCATATCGAATTTCGTTTAGTTTCGCGGTCATTTGGCAGGCAAGGCTAAAACTAGCCTCTTAAAAGCTCGGTGTGCTCAGCAGAGCGAGACAGTACTTTTTGCCGGCCCATCTCCTTCAACTTTATAAGGCACAGATTCGGCCTCACATGGAGTACTGTTCCCATCTCTGGGCCGGAGCTCCCAATCCTCAGCGCAGAGCGGTTCGAATTGTTGACGACCAGGCTATTCGAAACAGCTTAACTATTTGGCTATACGCAGAGATTTAGGTTCACTCTGCGTCTTCTAATACGATAGAATTATTTAATACGATAGATATAAATATCATGGGGAGTTTTCCGACGAGTTGTTTGGATTAATTCCTGCCACCAAATTCCACCATCGGACATCGCGTCAAAATTTGAAGTTCCATCCTCACCATCTCGATGTCTGAAAATCCACAACTGTGCGTTTCTCCCGACACTTTTTGCCTTGCACTACTCTGTTGTGGAATCAATTACCGGCAGGGGTGTTTCCGAACGGATTCGACGTTGGGACCTTCAAGAAAAGAGATTACTCATTCTTAAAAGGCCGGCAACGCAACTGCAAGACCTCTGGTATTGCGGATGTCCATGGGCGGCGGTGATCACTTACCATCAGGTGCACCTCTTGCTCGTTTGCGCCCTCTTGTATATAAAAAAAAACTATTGTAAGCAGTGCGGGTTGCTCCCCGGCTGTTGTCTTTTATGTTAAAAAGCTAGGCGTCCGCCCGCAAACGATTGACATGTCTTGGTAGTTTTTCATTCAAAGTTACTTTTGTTTGGAATGTGCTACTGTAATTTTCATTTCACATTCTATAACAAAATCGTCGTCTGAGAAGCTCTCTAACAAATCAAGAAGTAAGGCTGTTTCACTCATAGTTAATCAACCTGTATACAGAACTCCTACAAAGAATACGTGTGGCAACGAGGCAGACTCGTGATAAAATGAACAAATTTTAATATTATTGTATCTTAGCCGTGTGTGATACCTTAAGATATATAATATTTTATATTAAAGTATCTTGAGATAAAATATTATAGTATCTTTACCTTGTGTGATGAGCTAAATTATTTAAAACGAATCGTGTAGATATTTTTTATGAATAAGAATTAGTTTTTTGTCATACAGCGACTACATATTAAATAAACGATAAAGCGATAGTTAGCATAAAAATGATATAAAAATAAGTTGATTAAACAAATAGCCAATAATACAAGGCGACCAAAACACAAGAGCAGCGGCAAAAAACTATGAACGAGCTATTTTTTTACTATGTATGATATAGAGTCAACGTAGAAATCTCAAGAATAAAAACGTTTTGAACAGATCCTAAATGAAACATTTTCTGGATCTGGTAGGCGCTGTTTGCAGTTTTAGTATTTTATCTATCTGTTGGTCGGTGGTAAGAAGTGGGCGCAATCTGCGCGGCGCAGGTGGCGGCGGCAGGTGCGCAGCGCCGCTCCGGTCACTGCGCTCCTGTGATCACTTATTAAATGTGTTACCAAAATATATTTTGAAGCCGCGATTACATAGGGCACACTAAAAGTTTTGCACTTCTAGCTAATCGGAACTATTTGAGTTTCGAATGTTATATTTTTAAAACGTTGCAACCTTCTTCTTCTTAGTAATAAAAAAGACGTGTGGCACTCGGAGACTGCCGCGGAAAGCTATTGCATAGCATTTTTTATCAACTTATGCAATTACAATTATATATTTGTGAGTGGTTACGCAAAAAGGGACCTCAAGGGAAAATAATTGATTTCGAGTAAATCACGTTTAAAATGTTGAGTCGAAATGAGAGAGGCGCGGGGTGTTTTATGTTAGTGTCGTTAGCGAGCGACTTCGTCAGTGACAAATAGCACGTGTTTGCGATAGCTGTATTATTGGTGACTTATTTATTCGTCTTTTACTTGTCTTTATGTGCGCGCTAGAAAAAGAAACTAGTGTGCGCTGTGTATAAGGTGTAATATTTTCAAAACTGCCTCGGCTTACATAAAAAATCATTAAAAAAAAACTACGGCACCTAAAATTATTTTGATTAGAACAAAACAAAGATGAAGGACCATAGAATCAGAATTTATCAAAAAAAAAAACCGTTTCCAATCCCTTCAGGTCCCTTTTTGCGTAACCACTCACATTTATTTTATTTATGCAGTATTTTTTTTCTTGTTTTTTTTTTTTATATTAATTCAAGTTACACTTTGAGCGTGGTGACCGATAAAAAATATTCATATTTAAAACATTTTGTACACAAATTATACGAGTACAGATATTCACTGTTGTACGTAGATGATAAATACCTATACACCTATATACTTTCTCACAAACAGCTGATTACGGTAGTTTTCCAATACAACCAATGCCACCTAAAGGCGGGTTGCTGAACTAAAGAGACAAGCGTGATATTTCAAAAAGTCAATAAAAGTTCTGGTATTTATCGATAGATGGAAAAACTAAAAAGTATCACCGCTGTGCCGGTCGGAGTGGGGGGTGTTAGGTTGTTTTCGTTACGGAATTTCTGGATTCGGTCTCCACGCTCAAGGCCCGCGATAGAAGCTATGCAATAGCTTAAAAAAATTTGTGGGAAATAATTTGTCAATTGTTTTTTATCACACATCAAAGTTCTACGTACGCAACCAAAATGGAATTAAGTCGCAAAGATTTTAGAGCGATGATTTTTTATGATTT
The DNA here is from genome assembly GCA_036924255.1 of Apodemia mormo. Classification (NCBI taxonomy): domain Eukaryota; kingdom Metazoa; phylum Arthropoda; class Insecta; order Lepidoptera; family Riodinidae; genus Apodemia; species Apodemia mormo. Next base: position 28,742,024 of record JAUPFN010000022.1, read on the forward strand.
TAAAGTTCTCTTTCTCCGCAAGACTGTGTCGCTCGTCTTCAAAATGCTTTTGGGAGAGAAGCACCTTGTTTGAGCACCGTGAGGCGATGGTTTGCTGAATTTGAGAGAGGTCGAGTTTCTTTACATGATGAATTTTGCGAAGGGCGGCCTTCAACTGCAGTCAACGAAAATAATGTACTACTACTACTGTTAAGCGGTTAATTGAAGAAAACCCCCGGATTACCTATGAGACAATTCGAGGACTATTGGGAATTGGTATGACCCAAATTCAGAAAATTTTACACGAAGAATTGAAAGTTCGGAAACTTTATTTTCGTCGAATCCCTCATGTCGACGACGTCGAGTCGAACTGACAGCGGAGCAGAAGCGGGCTCGCGTGGAATGGTGCTCACAGATGCTATTGAAGTACGACCACGGACATTCTAATGCTGTTTATGACATTGTCACAGGAGATGAAACGTGTATTTATTGTTTTGAACCCGAAAAAAAAGATCAATCTTGTAAATGGGTATTTAAAAATGAGAACAGGCTAACAAAAGCGAGACAGCCGAGAAACGTTGGTAAAAAAATGATCGCGTTTTTTTCTCAGCACCGGGTCCCATCTGTACAATTCCACTTGAAGATCAAAAGAGTGTTAATGCCGAGTGGTATTCTACCATTTGTTTACCCAGGGTATTAGATAAAGTTCGTGAAAGACGACCCAAAAGCCGCATTCTCCTACACCATGATAACGCTTCTTCTCACACGGCCAACAAAACAAAGTCATTTTTAGCTTCCGAAAAAGTACATCTCGTCACTCATCCTGTGCATAGCCCCGACCTACCACCCTGTGATTTCTGTATTTTCCCCAAAATCAAAGATTTGATGAGAGGTTTTACTTTTACCAACTCCGAAGAGGCAGTGATAGCGTTCAATCAGCACGTAGAAAACATGCCTTCAGATCTGTGGTCCTCCTGTTTTAAAAAATGGTTCGATCGCATGAAATGTTTAAAATGTAAAGGGGATTATTTTGAAAAGCAATAAACATTATATTTTGGTTATAACATGTTGTTTTTTTAAGTTACGCAAAACTTGTAGTGTAACCTACGTAAAACATTATCTTTATACGATACTGGCGGGCGAAGTTGCGCGGCCCAACCGCGCAGCTTCGCCCGCCAGTATAGTAACACGTCGTGAATATAATCTTTCATACAAACTTTCATCATCTATTTTGGCCTCTTAGATTTTTTAAACTATAACATTTTTTATTTTTTTGCTAAAGCAAGGGAAATGCTTTTAGGCACTACCGAGCCACTCAATGCGGCCCAAGTGTGGGTCTCGCCGACTAATGATCGAGCCAAAAACCACTGAGGTCTAGTGCGGTCATCGTCCACGATGCATTAAGCGGCACGGTCACTTTAGTCATTCTGCCACAGTATACGCATCCGTCTAGGGCCCGGTTGCGACGAAATCCCGGCGGACGATTTTTGGCAATTTTTGAAAGAGGTTCACATTCACGCGCCGTGCGCGCGTGATGGCGGCAACCCGGACTGCGCCGCAGCCTTTGGGGGCGCCCGCTCCGCTGACGATACAGATTTAAGTGACTTATAAAGTTTTTTTTATTTCAATTCAAATATTAAGGAAGACTAATTCTCATGGAACCCAATCGAACGCCATAGTTTGCATTTTTACGTTTAAACACTTCTTAGGACATCAAAATGTGAACGTCAGCTGAAAACTCGATTTCGAAAGTCGGGGTGAGATCAGTTGACGGAAGTCTTTAGCGGGAAGTTAAAAAACCAGTCATTTTAAATAGCGAATTATTTTATTTCATAACAAAACGACATATTCTCGTCCTGTTAATAATGGTGATCAAATGAACATTGGCTGCTCTACACACATTCAGTTGTAACCGGGGCCGGGGGTGCGCACGTGTGTCGTCACAATACGAGCGGAACAAATACCTGACACACGTGGCTCTTCCGCGCCCTCTTACCACCGCCCGCACCGCCCCGGCACGCCTGATATCCAAATTACACTTCATGTGCAACATATTTGAGATTCAGCGTATGATTAAATTTGTATACGCATTAAAATATCAATAACTTTAATTAACAAGAGTCACCGCCCTAGCTATCATTATATCCTGCGGCAATAGCGCCAGTGCTTGTCGCTGTCGTGTTCCGAGTCGTGGCCGGTCAACTTACACGTGTGACATTCGAACGCGCAACACGGATAGCTACAGTAGCGAATCTGGAGGGGGCTAGGGGACTCGAGCCAAACAAAGGTCCTGGATCGACTAATAAATAGTGTTACGAATAATCTAGAAACGTGTAGAGTTGGAGCGCTGGACCCGGGCTATGCCATAATGGACTTTGTAGGATATGGCATAAGGTTGAAAGTAGCGCGTACTAGGATTTATGACTCATGTTTACGATAAGAAGTGATTCAATGTTTCCCGATACATTTAGATTTTTCTGGATCCAGGTAGAACTTTACCCTGGCTATAAATAGAGATATATTGTCAAATACAAGGCAGTTTTTATCAAGCGATCGAGAGCGATACTTGAAGTGACTCGTGCGAAGCGAGAAGTGTTTTATTGTGTAGTCAGTGATAGTACAGTGAGTGACTAGTGTGTAAAGTGTCTTTTAGTATTACATTGTGTTGTCTTGTGTGTATTTTTATTGTAAATACACGGATTTAATATAAGTGGTGTTTTCTTACAATTACGAACCCGAGTACGTAACAATAGTAACATATCATTAACTATTTTTGTGTCTATAGACGATGGTTATCTATTTGTATTAGGAGAACCTCCTGCTATGAAATAAAAAACTTTGTTTTCATGTGGTTTCTGTGTAACCTATGAGCCCACAACCGTGGATCTATTGCGCTATTGCTGATCGTCTGCTCACCGTGCACTTTGCGAAGCCTGCCAATTATTACTCCTCGTACGATTATTTAATGTTATACGAAATAAGAACACGTTTTATTGTTAAATTCAAATAGTTTTTTCAATTGATGATCCCATAGCTCATGTTTCCGATCCCATTGAAAAATGTCGACGCATCAAAAATGTCTGTGAAGAATAAATTGAAAAAAAAAAGGATTAATATCACTAACAACGCCATTATAAAGCGAAAACCTTAGTCACAATTCCTTCGCTTCAATCCTCGTAAATGCAGTCATATTCAGGAACAGGCTGGCTCTCATTTAATTTCTTATCTAGTCATTAAATTTATGACGCAATTACCGACTGAGCTCCACAACTAAACATATACCTACCTACTACATATCATTTAAATCCTTGAGCTAAATTAAGTTGAACGTTCAGTTCCTCTGCTCTCTGTTTATTTGTGTTTTCGCAAACTTCACGTCAAAATTCACACGTTATTCATGTCAGTCAGGTTGTACGGATAAGCTGCCACAAGATATAAATAAATAAATAAATATTCACGGGACAAATTACACTGACTGATCTAACCCCAAAGTAAGCAAATTATTTGCTTGTGGGTATTAGTCAACGATAATAATACATAGAAATACATATATAAATACTTTTACATACATAATAAACACCCAAACCCGGAAATACAAACATTTATGCTCATCACACAAATGCTTGTCCCCGTCGGGGATCGAACCCGAGCCCCGTTGCTTGCGTAGTCAGGTTCGCTAACCACTCGACCAACGGGGCGGTGATACGACGATAGATATGACGGCTATTTATCATCGCTGGCTTACAGATACTGCATACATTTATTTTCCAATTTTCTCTCTGTTAACATCATATTAATTTTATAAGCCGTAAAGGTAACCCTATCTGCATTGGACAAATTAGTCATAAGTATGTTATAACTACTATATGCTACGATAAAATAAACAACAAATATAAATTCGATATCGGTTAATGAACACAGGCGGCAAACATTAAAAAGTAAACAGGCAAATTGGGAAGCGCCTCCTTTTTGGGAAATGGATTGAAAATACACCTTTTTTCATAATTTCAACAATGTTTGTGTAAAATGTTTCTGGTATACGGGCAGATGGACAAAATCAGGTATTCGTTTGACTACAGATTTGCGTAATTTAGAAAATATGTCTTCCGAGGAATGGGTTTAAAAATGAAAGAGCCGAGGAACACAACAATAGAGCCAGTTCAACATTTTGACGCTGCTGAATGCGCGCTCGCCGCTGTCTGTCGCACTCGCAGGTAATCTGCGTTATTGAATGGCGTCGGGGCGGAGATAGCGGCCAGGTGGAGGCTGCGCGCGCCACCTGCTCCACAAAAAACGGGCCGGTGCGCCGAATGTTGTCAGACACAAGCGCACGTCTTTGTAACGGCTCTCGAGCGAAGCAAATATCGCAACCAATTTTATAAGCAGTCATTTCGTTTTTGATATTGTCAATTTTTTTATTACATATAATAAAATGGTTTTTCGTTTTTCATTACAAGCAAGATTATTGATTAAATCATTTACTAAACAATTTTAGTCTACACTAATACTATACAGAAAAAACACATTTTTAACTTCCCGCTACGTATGTAGATGGGAATGATAGGAAGTTACTGATTTTGCCCCGATTTTCGAAAATCGAATTTTCACCAGATGTCCACGTTTTGAGGTTGATGAACATCGTTGATGAACATTTTTGAAAAATGTGTTTTTTTACGCAACTTCAAGATTTTTTAATCAATCATTTTTCGTTTTTCTAAAATATTTTAGCACTTGGGAACTTTGAGTTAGGCTACTTTTTACCCGACTGAGCAAAAAGGAAGTAATGATTTTGCTTACGTATATTACACAAGAATATAGTGGCTAATAACAGGTAGTTTTATAATAAATCAGAAATACTTTATTCAGTAAAACTTTTTACAAGTTATTTTGACACGTCAACATATTTTTTTAAAAACTACTACCGGATCGGAAACGCGGCCACACACTGAGAAGATCCGGCGGAAGGAACTCAGTGGGCTTGTCTTTTTTTTCATATCATTGATTTTTTACATTATTACAATATTACAAAAAATATATATGAGATCTGTATGAGGAGCAATTAATCCCAGGCTTTTTTGTCTTCTAAATAATCTGAGATTTTATAATATCCTTTTTTACACAGATTTGTTTTAACACATTTTTTAAATTTATTGACTGGTAGATCTCTTAGAGTTTCGGGAAGTTTATTGTAAAAGCGTATACATTGCCCCATAAAAGAGTTACTTATTCTGTGGAGACGAGATGCATGCACAACAAGATTGTTTTTGTTCCTTGTATTGAGTGTACACCATTTTTTTAAAAAAGCAAATATTTTTACGAACGTATATCAAGTTCTCAAATATATATTGGGATATAACAGTTAGAATATTGATTTCTTTGAATTTTTCTCTCAGGGAAACCCTCGGGCTAAGATTGTAAATTGCCCTAATAGCTCTTTTCAGCAATACAAATATAGTATTTATTTCAGCAGAATTTCCCCAGAGAAGAATCCCATATGACATAATGCTGTGGAAGTAACTAAAGTATACAATTCTTGCTGTGTCGACATCAGTTAACTGTCTCATTTTTTTAACTGCATAAGCTGCTGAACTAAGTAACTAATATATATTGTATACACACAAAAATTATATCGAATCGGCTATATAACTAATGCAATAACTGCTCTTAATGTTTATCTACTTTCTTTAAAATTAGTGAAGATATTTAAAGCGAAACACTATCATTCGACGATCAAGGTCGGTCACGTCGTCATTCTTGACACTACGGGACACACAAACAGACGGAGAACATTTTTAAAAATGGTAAATTTGATGTTAGTCAGTCGTAAAATTATTGATACGTACAGGCAAATTTTTGGACTTCTTTTAAGACAATTGCGCAAACGGTAGAGTATGAAATAACACAGGCCATTTAAATTTTGTACAACCCTTGTGTGTCTTTTGGAGTGACGAATATAAGATAAATTACAATAATTTTATACGTTTAACTAATATATATCGCTAGGAACAATCGTTTAAAAATAATTGAGACTATAATTTCATTGAATTCTATCATCATATTTAAGTGTTACCATTTGATAAAACTTTAATTACATTTTCATTAAAACAGTAATAAGTTTATATATCATAGTTTTCATTGTAAGTATGAAACAAAATTTCTCCCTGTTTTTGTATTAAAGAATAGTTAATGCTTATTTATTTTTTGTTCTTTTATGTACATATAAAGAGTTTTTGCAAAATCTTAGCTCAGAATTCTGTTAATCTAACTTAGATTTCTGAGATTAGCAGCCGTTGTACTGAAGACACCCAATGACAAGATAAATACCTAACCACAGACTACTAAGGAGAGAACTGATTGTTAACGTTAACCTTACCTAAATTCCATCTTTATTTAGCTACTATTCCCCAAGTTAAAAAATATTTATTAAATGCGGAAAAGTTAAGGAGTTGATATAGAATCTTATGGAATATATTAAACTTTAAGGTAATAACTAAAAAAACGATGTATGAAGTCTTGCCCGTGTTCTTTGGCAAGAGGACTGCACAAACATAATATTTCAAAACATGTATTAGAAATACGTTATAAATTAATAAACATTACACATACTTACTACACCATTCATTACATACATGATAATATACACACATCTGGAGGTACTATTTTCTTTACGGTTAAAATGTGTTGTCAAAATCAAAAGACCGCCCTGTTGGTCAAGTGGTTAGCGACCCTGACTACGCAATCAATGGGGCCCGGGTTCGATTCCCGACAAGGGAAACATCTATGCGCATCACACATTTATGTTTGTATTTCTGGGTTTGTCTATATCTATACATGTAATAAAATCGTAGGAAAGTCAAAACTGTACATTGAATATCTTTTTAAAAGAATACTTGGGGCGTGACCTACAATCGATACCGAAGCCAAAAATATAGTTTTTAGAATTTTTGTCTGTTTGTACGTATGTCCGGGGTAAGCTCAAAAAGTACTGCATGGATTTACTTCAAATTGTATAAATATTACTAACAGGTCGGGTCAACATATAGGCTACATATTATCACGCTATCACCTACAGGAGAGGAGCTGTGCGGAGTAAACGAAGTCCGCGCGGACGAAGTTGCGGCCAACGACTAGTTAAATATATTTTGCGTATTCATATATGTATATGTATTTCTATGTATAAATATCATTGACTAACTCCTAACCAAATGATTTGCTTACATCGGGGTTATATCAATTTGTGTAAAATTGTCCGGAGAAATAGACTAAGAGATTGTATTGTGTACTCTATGATCATAAGTCACATTTGATGTATTGAAGCCTCCCTTAAATATTTATTTTATTCTGTTTGTATTATTTGTTGTTATAGCGACAACAGAAATATATTATTTGTGAAAATGTCAACTATCTATCTCGATTCATGAGATACAGCCTGGTTCGTGAGAGACAGACAGACGGACGGACAGCGGAGTCTGGCCGTTTACCACCTAGTTAGTAGTCGCGTCGACACCAACACGTTATGCTTTAACTCGCTGCTTAACGGCTGCTTGACTTAGGCTTGTTCTTCAAATCGATCTCGAGCTAACCGGTCCCCACCCCAGCTATTCAATATATGTTTTTTTTTTATGTTAGGTGGATAGGCAAACTGGCAGACGTGCCACCTGATGGTAAGTGGTCGACGTCGCTAATGATGATAAACTAGTTTACCTGGAAGTGGCCCAGGTAACTCATTCATGTGTTGCCTATCCTGAGACATAAGGTGTTAAGTCTCGGTGCCAGTAATTGCACTGCCTGTCTTGTCCTCTCCGAAACACAGCAAAGCTGTTTCACGGGAAAAATGAACAAGATGGTGGTACCCATGCAGCAGCGGGCGCGGCGCAGCGCATCCCTCCCACCGGTAAATAAACACCTTTATTTGAGCTATTTATTAAATTTTGTCTCGACATTTACACTATGTGTACTATAACATAACAATCGATCAATTGAGTACGGACAAAACGTTATATATGCGAAGAATGGCCACTGTGTCCTGCACGTTATAAACGCGGGCACCGGCCGCCGGGCAGCCGCTCGGCAATCACACATGACAGGGCTTTTGTACTTCAAGGGCTTCACGAAGCAACTGTCGATTTGTTAAGCCTTAACTTAGTTAACAGCCTGCCGATGATCGGCGTTTGTAACAATCTCTCAGCTCACGAACAAGATTAACCTGTGTAGACGGTTTCACTGACCCGACGGTAACAATATTTACAACAACGGATTTCTGCTAATAATGAACATTTTGTTTCCAGTTTTGTAATGACCTGTAGTTAGATGAGCACGCTATTGGCGCACACATCCACAATGTGTTTTCTAACGCGTTACACGTACAAGCAGCTACATTCTGTTTCATCGCGATTACATCAATTACACAAACTAATTATGTCAAATTAACGAATTATCTACATTGTAATTACCTGTAGGCTGTAACGATTGACTAGTGTTGAGCTACGTGTGCTTTAGTCCGCGTGTGTGTTTGTGTGTCTGTGTGTGTAAAGTGGGGATGTAAACTGCGCGGCTCCATAACCACCAGTCCGTTCTATGACAGGATAGCAAGCAACAGGCGATTCTCCTAATGGACAGAAATTGCTACCAAGTATTTCAATGGTATGTCGCTATCCATGTGGCGTGGGTGGGGAAAAAATGTCAATAAAGATGTTACGGTACTCTACCACCTAGTAGTCATGATGTTAAAGGCGGATGGTGTATTGTTCAAAAGGAGTCGGGCCAACAGCCGCGTATTGGCCCGGCGTATAGTTTGACCAGAATCGCCAGTGGTATGATATTGGTGGTGCGATCATTTGAAGGCGTGTTGTGGTGCGGCGCGCTGCAGCTGAAGTAAATATATTTAATTACGACCAATGTAAATGGTTTCAAATAATGCCCTTTTAAACGTGTTACTGTTTGTCGTCGTTCCTCCGTGTCAAACGACTTTTCAATCGATTTACAAAAGAAAGAGTTTGTCAATGGTCTGGTTTGTTTGTATTACGTGAAATGGTTACCAACGAACCGATGTGTTATTCACTGGAAGGGTTCGTATCGCCTACGGGGTTCGGAGAGTATGGATACACTTTCAGTGCATCCTTACACCCCCTGAGGTTTGTGTCTAGTCTAGGCTGCACGGAGTGTGTAGTGTGTAGTGCGAGCGGCCCGGCCGGTCCGCGGCAGCTGCGCGGCGGAATGCGCACCTGCCGCATCTCGCCGCAGACAGATGTTACCGCTCTTGTCTCACCGCCCGCCCCGCCCCGCCCCGCACACACCTCACCTCCATTACGACTGACAGCACGACGATTTTATTGCTATCTACATAATATATGTTTATATAGAGCGAATCTTTTAGTACATCGTCGTGACATAATTATTGTGCCGAATGTAAAATTTATTCGAACAAAGAAGAAACAGAAACTGTTGGAATGCCAATATAGACCGGAGCCGATTCATCTGAAATTAATGAAAAACAAAAGATAATTATAGTAGGATAAAACCCATTGCAAATGGAAGAAAATAAAGCCAAAATAATTTTTTTAAGTATCAAACATAAGATTTTAAGGGGATTTTATTAAAATACCTTCTAGAAAACAGTATATTTTTGGTGTAAAGTTAAAATAAATAAATAATAAACAAATAAAATGCAAATTGCAATGCAAATCAAATACAAAAGTTGTAGATCTTCTTATTACCGTCAACTTTGCTATTACACTTTTTTCAATAGGATTCGTAGTTTTGCCGAAAATCGTGTTAAACCATTTCCCCCCCTTCAAATCACCCCCCCCCCCCCCCCAATAAATTACGGGCGATTTGAGTTCGGGAAGTGTGTGGGGAGGGCCCCACCACACATTTCCCGAACTCAAATCGCCCGTAATTTATTTATTTTTAAATACGTACTATTTATCTCCTGTATATATTTATATTGAACTTTTAAACGGCCTGATCGATTTAATGAAATTTTTATATACATTCGGATGGATCACTAAATGGCTTAGATTCAGAATCGGTAGATGGGTTCTGGCAAAAAAAACGGCTGCCGGGTCTACTGTAGAATACTTATATTGTGTTTATATATTGAATACGTATATATATATATATATATATATATATATATATATATATATATATATATATATATATATATATATATATATATATTAGACTGATTCAAAAAAATCGACAATTTTTTTTTTTCTTATTAATATTGAAAATATTGCTCTCTCTTAATATTAATATATAAAACAAAAAATTTTTGTAGTTTTTTAAGATTTATCAAAATCTACAGGTCCGAATCAGTCCAAAGTGTATTCAAAATCTAAGGATGGTCAAGCCCTTTGGAATGGCACCAACCGCGATGAAATCGGACGAGCCTTTCAAAAGTTGTGAGAGGTTTACATACGGCCGCGCACACACACACACACAATAGGAAATTTAAGGGAAATTAAATAAAAATAATTATTAGCTGAAAAAAAAAATAATTTGAATTAATTGACAAATTTAGATACGACTGTATGAGAAATTTGACAAAATTTTTTGATAACCATGATAGTTTCCTCAATAAATTGGAAAAAAATGAGAAAATATTATCAATTATATTTTAAACTTGTATATCTTTGAAACGCATCGGTTTATCGAAAAATTGTAAGAGAGCTTTTTTGTAGAGAGTTCAATTCTCTACAAAAATATAATTGACTCAACTAGTCCGATGACTTGTTAAAGAGTTACAAAATTCCAAAGTAAGAAAAAAAATCCCACGTTAATTAAATGGGAAATTGAAATTTTCGAGTCGGCACCGCCTAATATTAATATTAAGAGCTCTAATTTTCACACGATTTTTTTTTCGTCATCTCAAACAATATTTTCAATATTAATAAGAAAAAAAATAATTGTCGATTTTTTTGAATCAGTCTAAATATATATATATATATATATATATATATATATATATATATATATATATATATATATATATATATATATATATATATATATATATATATATATATATATTTAGACTGATTATATATATATATATATATATATATATATATATATAATATAACGGATTGTGTCCACACTTCCGCGACGTTTTTGAACGATTTATCTCACAATACGCCGCGGAATGGACGAGACAGAGACTGCGTAGAGCAAGTATTATAAGAAACTGTTAACATTTTAGTTGACTATTTGGTAGACGTTACCGGCGCCACACAGCTAGCAGCTCCTAGAGGTATCTCGGACGCACTGACGGACGTGACAAAACTAGACTTAATGTTTTGGGTTCTCTATCGACTACGGAATTCTTAAAACAAGGATATAAACATATTTCAATGCGGTGCGCGCATAACAATTAATGTCTATTAAAATACGTTCTTATATAAATTCAAAATAATTAATTTGTTAAATTGATAGAAAATCGTAAACAGACCGGCAGATAGGTATAATCAGTTCAGTGTGAAGGTTGACATGTGCGTAAAGTGGTGGAGGTGTAAGTGGTGGGCACTGGGCTGTGAATGTGTAGCGATGAGGCGGGCAGCAGCACATAAGCGGCGCGCGCGCGGCCGCGCCCGCAGTCTCGCGACACCCGCGCTCCACGCGTCACCGCGACACTTCACAGTGACTAGTGCCTGCTCGGACATGATTATCTGCCTGTCTGGATTTGTTATCGCCGGGTACGTACACCACCACCATTCAGTGCTGCCATATATACAGATTTATCTGTAGCTATACACATTTTTAACATACATTACAGATTTAATTTGGAAATAATTAAAGTGGGATTAATATGGAGATTTATACAGATACAGACAGGAAATCTTAGGTAGATTTTCTTAAATATGCAAATTTTACATTTATATTTTATACAGATTTTTACAGTGAATTATTTGGTTATACGGTCGCGTATCAACATTTAGAAATATGCCCGTGTGAACGAACTTTTTTCATACTCTATGCTACAGTTTGCTTTTAACAATAATTTAGGGGGATACCCAACAATAGTTCGAACGACTGTTTCATATTATTTCGTAAGATTTTCCCCATTCTTATTTATTATCACCACCAGATCGTCAAACAATTATTGGGAAAACTGCCTTCTGACGATATGGAAGTCGATATAATATTCCTAGCTAACTTATTTACATTAATGTTTCATGTATGAAATAAGTATATATTTTATCGACATATTATTTAAATTGTGCCAAACCTAGATATGTATACACGGTGATTGTTTTGTGGATATCCCTCACTGATGTTGATAATGTGTATTGAACTAAAATTGTAACTTCCATACGGCTCTATTTAGTTATCTATTGATTTACCAGTTACTACCTGTGGCCCGCAACTGCAGCCGTGTAACCAAACATTATTTTATTTAGTCGGGTAAAAATATTGCCTGGTACCCCGGAATGTTGTAGTTTTCAACGTATGAGTGATTTTTTGTAATCGGTTAAATAGCTTTTGAGTTTATCCATTACAATCATCGAATGTTTCCTCTTTACAATGCTAGTGTAGACAATCAGAACCACTCAGAATCGCCTTCGGTTGTTCAGCTGGCTCACACTGAAATGTTTATTTTACGAATTAATTAAATGAAAAGTCGCAAAGTAATGGCGAAACTTCTCCTCGCTAATTTATACGAACAAATGGTCGTGTTGGAGTGATTTTTTTAATTTATTATTGTCAATATGTTATGAATATGGAAAAGGAGAATCAAGTCGATCCTCGTAATGGATTTGGCGTAATTATGTGTTGTTGTTTTTGTTAATATTTTAATCTAATATTTCCTCTTGTAACAGTATGCGTTACAGTTAAAAACCTATAAAAACCGTCCATTCATATAAAAAACCTGTGGCGCCGCTGGTCCGTACCGCTGAAGGGTCATATAGATGGAACCAGCGGACCAGCTATTGTCAGGTGACGTCATAACTGTGGAGGTTGATGACGTCACACAAGAACAAGGAAGGGGAAAAGGAAGATCTTCCCAGCCAGGCAACGTGTACTGCCTGGGACGGAGTCCATTTGAGAAGCGTTGAAACTTGTATATAGTGTGTACGATATAAATAATTGTGATATCGCGATTTAGAATTTTTATTTTGAATTTAATTTTCCATTTTTAATTATTTTTTCTGGTAGCGTTTGTAGATTGCTTGAACCGCTACGAACCTATATCAATGTTACTGTCATAATGGGACTTATCCATGTCAATATGAAAGGCAGCGAGCTCTGTAATTTGACAAATGTTGAAGCAGCGGTGCTCTCTCGCCATTCAGTCGCTACCTATAAACTACTGTTTAGTGCCAATGCCAGTGGTAGGGTCCAGTGGTGAACCACCAAGCTTGGATCATAATGAACAATCTATGTATTGATACGTGAAGCAAAACATTTGTCCCCCTTTTAAAGATAACTACGCATACGTTGGAGTATGAACTTTGGCACAGTTAAAGTTTACATGGCGGAGGAGTGCAGACACCTCATACACATTATTTTAATAATATGAATTAGAAATATATTAAATTAAAAAAATAAACATTACACATACTGCGTTCATTTGACATATTATATGATAGTGTACGTACACACGTACCTAAACTATTTTTTGTACGGCTAAAATTTGTTGTGAAACTTTAAAGAACTTTGTTGTTTTCAAATTTCGGCCACCCCGCCCCTTTTTCTTACCCCTTTTTCTTACCCCAAAGATAAATGAGCATATATTTAATGAACACCCAAATCCAGAAAAATAAACGTGTATGCTCTTTACACAAATGTTAGTCGTCTGGCATCGAACTCGAGTCTCACCGATTGCCTGACCAAGTTTGCTAACAGTTCAAAACCGACGTGATAATAAAATGCGTATTGTTTTTGTTTCCAGCGCGTCGCCGTCCTCCGTGCCTGCGGCGCTGCGCAACGACATTGTAAGTACCACGCTATTGGACATCTCTATTACACCACACTATTTCTTTTTATTTTAAGTTACAAAATATTAAAATCTTTTTCCACTTCTTCTGGAAAAAGTCTTAAAGTAGCTTCTGCCTGGAAAAAGTCTTAAAGTAGCTTAAATTATCTACTTCTTATTACTGTCTAAAACTAAAAGATAGACATTCCCGGGGTTTTACCCACATAATTTCCGTTCCCGTGGAATTTCCAGGATAAAAACCGTCCTGTGTCCTTTCTCGGGTCTTAATCTATCTATGTACCAGATTTCATTCAAATTGGTTTAGTCGTGAAAAAGAGACAGATCGAGGAGAGTGACATTCGCGTTTATAACGTTAATACGGATTAGGTACATATGTTACAAGCGGATGAATGGGCCGTTTATACTGAGATACACAATAAGTGGTGTTTGGAAAACGCAGTGGAACTGCAGTGGGCGAGTAGCGAGCGTCGAGCCGCGGGACCTGGCAGAGATCACACCTCCGTATAGTGGCGAGATCACACCTCCGTATAGTGGCGAGATCACACCTCCGTATAGTGGCGAGATCACACCTCCGTATAGTGGCGAGATCACACCTCCGTATAGTGGCGAGATCACACCTCCGTATAGTGGCGAGATCACACCTCCGTATAGTGGCGAGATCACACCTCCGCATAGTGGCGAGATCACACCTCCGCATAGTGGCGAGATCACACCTCCGTATAGTGGCGAGATCACACCTCCGCATAGTGGCGAGATCACACCTCCGTATAGTGGCGAGATCACACCTCCGCATAGTGGCGAGATCACACCTCCGCATAGTGGCGAGATCACACCTCCGTATAGTGGCGAGATCACACCTCCGCATAGTGGCGAGATCACACCTCCGCATAGTGGCGAGATCACACCTCCGCATAGTGGCGAGATCACACCTCCGCATAGTGGCGAGATCACACCTCCGTATAGTGGCGAGATCACATCTCCGTATAGTGGCGAGATCACACCTCCGTATAGTGGCGAGATCACACCTCCGCATAGTGGCGAGATCACACCTCCGCATAGTGGCGAGATCACACCTCCGTATAGTGGCGAGATCACATTTCCGTATAGTGGCGAGATCACACCTCCGTATAGTGGCGAGATCACACCTCCGCATAGTGGCGAGATCACACCTCCGCATAGTGGCGAGATCACACCTCCGTATAGTGGCGAGATCACACCTCCGTATAGTGGCGAGATCACACCTCCGCATAGTGGCGAGATCACACCTTCGTATAGTGGCGAGATCACACCTCCGTATAGTGGCGAGATCACACCTCCGCATAGTGGCGAGATCACACCTCCGCATAGTGGCGAGATCACACCTCCGCATAGTGGCGAGATCACACCTCCGCATAGTGGCGAGATCACACCTCCGTATAGTGGCGAGATCACACCTCCGTATAGTGGCGAGATCACACCTCCGTATAGTGGCGAGCGTCGAGTCGCGGTACCTGCCGAGATCACACCTCCGTATAGAGTTGAAATCCCACTTTTTGATAACACTATTATCTTAGTTTGTTATTGTGACTCATTTGTACCCATAAACATGGAGTTATAGCACTTACTGATAAAATAACAATCACTCCAGGCTTTTTAGGCTCGATAAAATAGCGTAACATGGCATATTTACATATTAAGCATATTCACGTTACAATATATCTGCTAGCGTTTGAAACTTAGAAGTACTTGCTTGTATACGTTGTACGGGCAACATCGTGTGTTCGTGTGGTCTGCGGCAAGTTAAATGGAAGTAAATAAATTTAGTTTTATGGTGGAAAATGTAATGATAATTGTCTATCTGGGTGATTCCGTTCTAACTGTGATATAATGTCAGTACCGTGTCATGTCTATTTTTAGAATTTATTTATAAATTGTTAGTTTTTTTTGTCGTAAACATTAGAATTTATGAGGTAATTAGTTTAAATCATTTATTACGACAAAAAAACTAACAATTTATAAATAAATTCTAGAAATGGACATGACACGGTATTGACATTTAAGTGATATATTGTAAGTTTTCTGTAAGTGGCAAGTTATATTATATGAAAATAATGTTGAAATATGTTTATTATTTTCCAATAAGTACAAAAATTTCATAAATTAATTATTAATTAACGACCTGTGAGAACAAACAATACAGGACATTGAATATCACAGTTAGAACGGAATCACCCATCTATAAACTGTCAGTGGCCCCCGGGCGCCAGTGGGCACGCCCCCGTCCCTGTGGCGGGCTCGCCGCTGACCGCCGCGCGTGTGCGTGTGTGTTACAGACCGTGTGCTCGCGCGGCACGTACGCGCCGCACCAGCACCAGCTGCTGCACCACTTCTCCGCGCCGCCGCACGCCCCGCTACCCGCACCGCTCACCGCCCCGCTGCTGACACACAGAGGTAGTACTCTATTTCTATACTAGCAGGGACCACAGACCTTTCCTGTGCCCTGGACTAACGAATAATAAAATAATAATAATAATGTTGGACAAATTACACAAATAAATTTGCTCAAAGTAAACAAATTATTTGCTTGTGTTGTGGATGTTAGTCAACGATACTAATACATAGAAATACTGTTACATACGTAATTAACACCCAAACCCAGAAACACAAACATCTGTGCTCATCACACAAATGTTTGTCCCTGCTGAGAATGGAACCCGAGCGCCATTGAATCAAAGTTATGTTCGCTGACCACTCGACCAACGGAGCTGTTGTATACTTAACTTAAAATACTTTAAATATATTTTTATATAATAACTTTATATAATAACTTTAAATACTTAAACCAATCTTATAACGAAGCATACAGATAGACAGACATGTAATACATATAATCTGTCATTTGCGCAATCACGTGTTCTCCCGTGTACAAATTGTCATCGAGTTATAGCGGGACGTACAGATACCGCTGCTCACGATGGTAACGTTGTTGTTAGTAAATCATGAAATGAATATTCACCATTCAATTACATAAAAACAAACGTACAGACGGAACGTATAGATTTACACATATAGTAAGAGTCAACCATCGCCTATAGACACCAAAGATGTTAATGGTGCGTTGCTATCTTGTGGCGAGGTCTAATGCATAAGTTTACCGGCTACCTTACCCTCCAAACCGGAACATGACAGCGACAAGCACTGACGCTATTGCGGCAGGAATAGGTAAGGCGGTGGTACCAGACCCGGGCGAGACAATGCAGAACTCTACCACCTAGTAGCCACGATGGTAGTGACTCGAATAGCCGATCGGTCGCCTTTTACGACCTGATGGCAGAACGGCAGTTGGCTTATTCTTCAAAGGAGCCCGGGATCAACACGGAAATTTCCGGGACCAACACGGGGAAAAACAGTCAGTCGAAACAGTTCGTCGGAACACTCCATGTAAAGCCAAGGAATCATGCCGATTGGAGACAGCCCGGTCGTCGATGATTCGAACCGCTCTATGCTGAATGCGATCAAGAGGAAGAAGCTGACACTGCGGAGCTCCCGCCCAGAGATGAGAACAGTACTCCATGTGCAGGCAAATTTGCGCTTTGTAAAGTTCCAAGCGATGAGCCGGCAAGAAGTACTGACTCGCTCTACTGAGCATATCGACCTTTTTTTAAGGCCAGTTTAGTCTTTCCTTCTAAATGATCACAGAACTGAACGTTGTTCGATATGTCAACGCCAAGAATTCCTATTATACTATTAAATTATCATTTGTACACTAATTTCACTTTTTGACTTTATTTTTAACTTTTTTAAGCATCAACCGGTTTCACTTTTTTAAGCATCTTCAGGACGTTAATATACTTAATTGATTATTGATTGATGTAACTTACGACAACATACAACAACTTGTTGTAACTTACTACAACTTACATCAATCAATAATCAATTAAGTATATTAACGTCCTGAAGATGCTTAAAAAAGTGAAACCGGTTGAGTGATGTGTTAAAAAAAAGTCAAAAAGTGAAATTAGTGTACAAATGTAATTTAATAGTATAATAACAATGGAATTTCACCAAGTCCCGACGATAGAAAGTATAGAATATATGCCAAGAATTCCAATATTAACTGAGGCTGTCAAAAAAATGTTCTCAAAACGAGGTGATATGACAAAGGGCGACTTTTTAGCGGTGCACGCATACAGCTGTGTCTTCCTGGGGTTAAATTGGACTAAGTTGAGTCGACCACATTCCGAGATTTTGTCGAGCTGAGTCCCGATTACAAACACTAACTTGTCCTGATTCTCATTGACGTGTTCCCGAGAAATACCGCTATGACTGGAGTACGAAGCATCACCAGTACTGTCATGTACATAGCAATGAATGTTCCTAATTCGCAACACGTCTTTGATGTGCAGAATAAACTGTGTAGGCGATAGCACGCAGCTTTGGGGAAAACCAGCATTGACAAATTTAAGGTCGGAGCACGCACCGTCGACTACGACCTGTCAAAATGCTCCGATCAGCCAAAAAATCTGGTGATCCACTTACATAATTTCTCGGGAAGCCCATAAGAAGGAAGTTTCGAAAGAAGCGCTTTATGCCATACCCTATCAAAGGCTTTCGCTATGTCTAAACTAACAGCCAGTGCCTCCCCCTTGGACTCAACAAAAGCTGGTAGTTAATTATATTCTCCATGATTTTGATTTTTGGAGAACAAGGAGCTAATGGCTATCGGCTGATAGTTTGTACGGATTCGAGCGATCATCTATTTTAGGAACATGGTGCACTAAAGCCGTCTTCTACGATTTCGGTACTACGTCAAGTGAGTAGGAGAGCTGGAACAGACGCATCAATACCGATGTCACCTCCGGAGCACATATTTTAAGCGCTATCGGAGAGGTGCCATCTGGCTCAGATGACTTATAGATGTCCAAGGAAAACAGTGTTTCACGCACTGATGACTGATGGAATTTTATTTCGGGCATATTGCTATCACATTGCGGGATGGTAGGCAGTGTGTTTCCTTGGTCATCAGAGTCGAGTTAGTCGCTAAGAATGAGCACAGGAGATCGGCCTTTTCTTTTGCGGTGTGGGCCAGAGAATCATCTTCTCTGTGAAGGGATAGAAGGGACGGCTGACAAAAATTCCCTAAGGCAGCCTTGGCGAGAGACCAAAACGCACGGGTGCCCGAAGGAAGTCAACCTAATCTCTCATCAATCCTGCCAATGTGCTCCGATTTTGCCTTGGCGATGACTCTTTTGAAGGACCTCGAGGCGTTATTATACTTCTTTGTTAAGGCGCTGGTTTTTTCATCACATGATGCCGGTGCATCAGCCCAAGCCCGATAGCACTCCTGCTTTTGGCGCAAAGCCGTCTTGCTGTGGCGACCAAACTAAGGCTGAAACTTGCCACCGATGGGAACCGCAGTGAACGGAACGTAAAGTTCCATACCTTCTAGCACTACATTAGCGACAGAGTCAATAACGATATTCGGATCATCCAACGAGATGCACATTTGCATCCAAGGGTAAGATGCAAAAAAAAGACCGCATCCCGTCTTAATCTGCTGACTTATAATGACAAACGTGGCGTCAGCCCAGTAAAGGAGGTCGCGACAGGCGCGTAACCGGCATTTTGGCCCGGATCAGGCAGTGGTCAGACGAACTAAGACGGACATTCACTGATACTCGATACTGATCCGGTTGAGAAGTCAGCAGAAGGGCCAACATTGAAGGTGCATGGTCGTCGACATCTGGAATTCGCGTGGGTGAAGTAACCAGCTGTAAAAGACCTTACGCCAAAGCAAAATCGTGAAAAGGCCTTCCCGCGTGATCAGTTATACGTGTGCAGAGCCAGTCGATGTGATGGGCTTTAAAATCACCTAGGATCACGATCTCTGCGGTAGGTGTCCTTTGAAGCACGGAATCTGCAGCTAATTGCAAATGCTCGACGAGCCGGTTGACTTCGGTATTCCCGCTATGGGACCTGTATGGGCACGCGTAGATACGGAGATGGTCGTCGCAGTCTACGCGTAACCATAAGATGGATAGGTCCCGACCTTCAAGACTGCCGAGGCGCCGGTAGCAGATATCTTCTCTGGCGTATACGCATAAACCAGCCCGCGGTACAAAGGAATGTTCCAATTTGTAATCCGGGCAGGCGAGGTAGGAAGTATCCGCCGGAGAAGATATCTGAGTCTCGGTCAAAGAAAGCAAGGCTGGCTTAGCTGTCTCGAGGTGGTAACGGACGGCGTTAAGGTCTGAATGAAGCCGCCTAATGTTTAAAAAATCCACGACAAGCGTGGTAGGGATGGGTTGCCTTGAATTTCTTGCTTCGTTTGCCCCGTGCAGTGTGTTAATGAGCGTAATTTTGCGCTTAAAATTTTAAACCTTATGTTCCCTGCTATTTACAAAGAATATAAAAAAATCAAATTATTTTTATTAATTATCCGATACAAGCGCCGTCTGTTGACCGTGTATTTAATATTTACATTTCAAGTACACGGAGCGGCATCTGTAATCAATGTTTGTAACTATAAGATAACATATGAAGTATTTTTCCTTAAACTATGCTAATATGTACTTTAAATATATATCCATAAAATAATTACACATATGATTCTAGAGTTATCAAATATTAATATTTAGTCAGTAGTGCCGTTCTAAATAAACAAATATTTGTCTGCGTGTATCCCGTTATGTAGCAGATTGTATATCTGTGAGCGCGTGTGTTGCAGGCAGCAGCTCCGAGTCCGTGTCCAGCCACAGCGCCTCGCCGCCGCCGCGGACAATGTGAGTGCCGCACACACGCACACACTCGCGCACACACACACACACACTCGCACACACACACACACACACACACACACACACAGGCAGCAGCTCCGAGTCCGTGTCCAGCCACAGCGCCTCGCCGCCGCCGCGGACAATGTGAGTGCCGCACACACGCACACACACACGCACACACACACACCACACACACACACACACACAGGCAGCAGCTCCGAGTCCGTGTCCAGCCACAGCGCCTCGCCGCCGCCGCGGACAATGTGAGTGCCGCACACACGCACACACTCGCGCACACACACACACACACTCGCACACACACACACACACACACACACACACACACAGGCAGCAGCTCCGAGTCCGTGTCCAGCCACAGCGCCTCGCCGCCGCCGCGGACAATGTGAGTGCCGCACACACGCACACACACACGCACACACACACACCACACACACACACACACACACAGGCAGCAGCTCCGAGTCCGTGTCCAGCCACAGCGCCTCGCCGCCGCCGCGGACAATGTGAGTGCCGCACACACGCACACACTCGCGCACACACACACACACACTCGCACACACACACACACACACACACACACAGGCAGCAGCTCCGAGTCCGTGTCCAGCCACAGCGCCTCGCCGCCGCCGCGGACAATGTGAGTGCCGCACACACGCACACACACACGCACACACACACACCACACACACACACACACACACAGGCAGCAGCTCCGAGTCCGTGTCCAGCCACAGCGCCTCGCCGCCGCCGCGGACAATGTGAGTGCCGCACACACGCACACACTCGCGCACACACACACACACACACTCGCACACACACACACACACACACACACACACAGGCAGCAGCTCCGAGTCCGTGTCCAGCCACAGCGCCTCGCCGCCGCCGCGGACAATGTGAGTGCCGCACACACGCACACACTCGCGCACACACACACACACACTCGCACACACACACACACACACACACACACAGGCAGCAGCTCCGAGTCCGTGTCCAGCCACAGCGCCTCGCCGCCGCCGCGGACAATGTGAGTGCCGCACACACGCACACACACGCACACACACGCGCACACACACACACACACACACACACACACAGGCAGGCAGCAGCTCCGAGTCCGTGTCCAGCCACAGCGCCTCGCCGCCGCCGCGGACAATGTGAGTGCCGCACACACGCACACACACGCGCACACACACACACACACACACACACAGGCAGCAGCTCCGAGTCCGTGTCCAGCCACAGCGTCTCGCCGCCGCCGCGGACAATGTGAGTGCCGCACACACGCACACACTCGCGCACACACACACACACACTCGCGCACACACACACACACACACAGGCAGCAGCTCCGAGTCCGTGTCCAGCCACAGCGCCTCGCCGCCGCCGCGGACAATGTGAGTGCCGCACACACGCACACACACACGCACACACACACACACACACACACACACAGGCAGCAGCTCCGAGTCCGTGTCCAGCCACAGCGCCTCGCCGCCGCCGCGGACAATGTGAGTGCCGCACACACGCACACACTCGCGCACACACACACACACACACTCGCACACACACACACACACACACACACACACACAGGCAGCAGCTCCGAGTCCGTGTCCAGCCACAGCGCCTCGCCGCCGCCGCGGACAATGTGAGTGCCGCACACACGCACACACTCGCGCACACACACACACACTCGCACACACACACACACACACACACACAGGCAGCAGCTCCGAGTCCGTGTCCAGCCACAGCGCCTCGCCGCCGCCGCGGACAATGTGAGTGCCGCACACACGCACACACACGCACACACACGCGCACACACACACACACACACACACACACACACACACACACAGGCAGGCAGCAGCTCCGAGTCCGTGTCCAGCCACAGCGCCTCGCCGCCGCCGCGGACAATGTGAGTGCCGCACACACGCACACACACGCGCACACACACACACACACACACACACAGGCAGCAGCTCCGAGTCCGTGTCCAGCCACAGCGTCTCGCCGCCGCCGCGGACAATGTGAGTGCCGCACACACGCACACACTCGCGCACACACACACACACACTCGCGCACACACACACACACACACAGGCAGCAGCTCCGAGTCCGTGTCCAGCCACAGCGCCTCGCCGCCGCCGCGGACAATGTGAGTGCCGCACACACGCACACACACACGCACACACACACACACACACACACACACAGGCAGCAGCTCCGAGTCCGTGTCCAGCCACAGCGCCTCGCCGCCGCCGCGGACAATGTGAGTGCCGCACACACGCACACACTCGCGCACACACACACACACACACTCGCACACACACACACACACACACACACACACACACACACAGGCAGCAGCTCCGAGTCCGTGTCCAGCCACAGCGCCTCGCCGCCGCCGCGGACAATGTGAGTGCCGCACACACGCACACACACACGCACACACACACACCACACACACACACACACACACAGGCAGCAGCTCCGAGTCCGTGTCCAGCCACAGCGCCTCGCCGCCGCCGCGGACAATGTGAGTGCCGCACACACGCACACACTCGCGCACACACACACACACACACACACACAGGCAGCAGCTCCGAGTCCGTGTCCAGCCACAGCGCCTCGCCGCCGCCGCGGACAATGTGAGTGCCGCACACACGCACACACACACGCACACACACACACACACACACACACACAGGCAGCAGCTCCGAGTCCGTGTCCAGCCACAGCGCCTCGCCGCCGCCGCGGACAATGTGAGTGCCGCACACACGCACACACACACGCACACACACACACACACATACACAGGCAGCAGCTCCGAGTCCGTGTCCAGCCACAGCGCCTCGCCGCCGCCGCGGACAATGTGAGTGCCGCACACACGCACACACACACACACACACACACACACACACACACACACACACAGGCAGGCAGCAGCTCCGAGTCCGTGCCCAGCCACAGCGCCTCGCCGCCGCCGCGGACAATGTGAGTGCCGCACACACACGCGCACACACACACACACACACAGACACCGCATACACACACACACAGACACCGCATACACACACACACACACACGCCACGTACATAGACACACACACCACATATCATATACACACACCCACACACACACACACACACACACACACATACTTACACACACATACATACACACACAAACCCAACACACACACACACACACACAAACACACCACACCACACTACTCTGTAGTCTGTACACATCCCGTTCGGAGCGAGATCGCCGTATTTTTAAAATAATAAAAATTCTACAAAACAAAATCGATTGTCCTGAGCTTTTGCTAAAAAATAATTTTAATGTTCCGTCCAGATACATTAGGTATAAACCTCTTTTGTAAAACTTCTCATACATTCTGAACTAATTACTGACACAGAAGGGATTTGCGAGATATTCAACAAATACTTTTCAACCATCCGGTTACTATTAGCGAGCAAAATATCTAAAAAAATACCACGATGCCTCGACCTGTGCTTCTTCCAAAACACAAAAAAACCGGTCAAGCGAGATTCACACTCGCACCTTAATGTTAGTATAGCTATAAGCCACTCATAATTTAATCAATTCAACTTTTTATAAGTTATTTTGATGCGTCAAAATTTCACACGTGGTTGTACAGAAAGGCTCCGTACTATCTGTATTACTGTGGTGTCCACGTGTATGACGTGTGTGTGTTTGTGTGTGCAGGCGCGTGCGCACGCTGTACGCGTGTCTGGGCGAGAGCGAAGGCGAGCTGTCGTTCGAGCCCAACCAGATCATCACGGAGGTGGCGCCCTCGGGCGAGCCGGGCTGGCTGCGCGGCACGCTGCGGGGCCGCACCGGCCTCGTGCCCGAGAACTACGTCGAGCCGCTGCCCTAGCAGCCCCGCCCCGCCCCGCCCCGGCCTCGTCACACTAAACTACGTCGAGCCGCTACCCGAGCAGCCCCGCCCCGCGCTGCGGGGTCAAACCGGCTTCGTCACCGAAAACCACGTCGAGCCGATACTCTAGCAGCCCTGGACCAAGCCGCAGGGTCAAACCGGCCTCGTGACCGAAAACTATGTCAAGCTGCTACCCTAGCCGTCCTGGAGCACACTGCGGGATCGAACTGATCTCGTGCGCATAAATTACGTCGAAACGCTCTGAGGCACGCTGCGGGGCCGAATCGGCCTCTTGTCCGAAAACTATGTCAAGCCGCTCCGGGGCACGCTGCAGGGCCGGACCGGCCTCGTGCTCGAGACCTACGCCGAGCCGCTGCCCCAGCCCAGCCCAGCTTTAGCCGGACTCTAGCCGAACTTTGTTGATTATTTTATACGCCTATTTGTATATTTTGTACATTGTAAATACAAAGTTGTTAACTATTTTAACTATTTATATTATACTTATGTTGTGAATTTTGTACCAAATATTATTTAGTGTACGCCGATTTGTATTATAAATATAAACGACTAATATAGCTGGCCGTTTCACTCCCACTCGCGCCCGCCCGATGCCTCTGTCTCTGTCCCACACTCGCCCGCCACAGCCTCCGTCATGCGCGCCTCGCTTCACAACCGAACAGTGGCGTGCAGTCTATAAAGGCAATTAAGCAGTGCTTTACTTGCCATTCATGACTTTAATTAATAGCAAATAAATGAATAAACAAAATATATTAATTAAAGAAACGCCTAATATTTTATAAATAGCATCTATTTGCAAGCACACAAACATTATTTTTGGCAACTTCAGTTTTCAACAAGAAGGTAAGGCATTTCAGTGTCTGCAGGATATTTGTTAGAATGTGTGAAGTAATTTTTGTGTTTGTATTCAGTTCGCAAGCGCACACATCTATGAATTTCGTAAGCAGCGATGACGTAGCCTACTGCGGCAGTTCGTAGCAACATTTTACGATACGCAACGATTACTCTCGATAATTGCCGAACAGTAAGGACTCCGTACTGTTTGGCAATTATCGAGAGTAATGTTGTTGTGTTGTTGCGTATCGTAAAATGTTGCTAATGCGTATTATCCGACTAAAATTAATAAATGGAAATCTAATAAATCACGGTTGCACATATGTGGTATGCATTTTTGTTTAGTATGGTTTTATTTGTTTAAATAGGAGAAATGTATTTGTGTTTTACGAAGCCATTTGCTTTTTTTCGTGTGATAAGCATTGTTTATTATTTTGTTACTTCACGTCGGTGTTAAGTGAGAGAGTGGTATCTCCCCGGGCGTGCCGGCCTATTCCGCTGCAAGCACAGCATGGCACTACAGCTAATCGACTGACTGCACCGATGGAATAATTTTTGTAACAAAAATAATTCCTCCAGTGAGCGATGGGGCGTCACGCCCCTAAGTCGGCAAAATAAGAGATAAAAGCTATGCAATAGCTTAAAAATTAAAGTGACGTCTAATTGTCTGTCTGTTTATTTGTTTATCTTTAGTGTATGTTTCACGGCTAATCTGCAAAGCTGTTTGCGATGATATTTCACATGGATAGTCTAAAGTCTAGGGAAGGATATAGGTTACTTATTACTAACACCACGCGGGCAAAGCCGCGGGTGAAAGCTAGTCAAAATATAAATCAAAAGAAATATTATTTAATAATAAACGCGATGATATAGTTGCTTGCAATAAATCGTTCATGAAATACTATGCCGCCAGGCTTCAAAGCTTAAAAATCTGAGCAAGTAAAGTTGCGCGACAGAGACATCCGAGTGTATTATTCACAAAAAACATGTAAGTGTAATAAAGAAGGACAAAGCATAGTAGCTTCGCACGATGCCTTCGTTGAATAGAAGAGGATACGCATGCTCTTTTTACATATTATGGTTTATTAGTTGGGAAGTACACTATGTCGAAGCTTACCTGCTTTTCACGCGTTAACACAAGTAACTTTTTGCCAGAAAGGTAAAGTTAGACCGTTCAAATTATATTAAAAAAATAAGAGGTAAGTAGGTACCAAAATTTTTTTGCGTTATTACTCGATGAAGACGACATTTAAAAAAATGGATGCTGTCCAGGAATTTACGGCTAATCTTTATGGCATCAAGCACTGCACCAGTGTCAATGACGCAAAAGTTCACATTTTCCTAAAAACTTATACTGCAAAGGAAGACAATGAACAGTTCTTAAAAATATCATTTATAGATGTAGAATCTACACCATCAAAAGTTGTATTATGAATCATGATTTTTTGACTCAAATAACCCGTCGGTTTTTTCATTTTCTGTCATTTCCAGAAGGTCGTTAAGGTATTTTCAAAGGCGTCTGATCACCAATAAATCTTACTGGTTTTAAATAATTATTTTCTAAATACCAGCCGCAATGTTGTGGATCCAATTTTATTATACAATTGAATTCTGCCGCATGAAGCCACATAGAATTAACGTAACAAGTAGGTACTCGTACTTACGCAACATTTTCTGAGTAACAGAGGAGCAGCACGGTGGAATAATGTTCCAGTCGAAAGATGATATTTTAAGAACTGTTCATTGTCTTCTCTTATAGCATAGGTTCCCAAAGTGGTCCAGGTGGACCCCCAGGGGTTCCTGGAGACTCGACGAGGGTCTGCGTTGTTGTGACCAAATCATGGGGGTTCACAATTCGTAAGCCATGGGTCCATGAAATTTTATCTGATTTTAATAGTTAAGAACTACAATTTAGGTCCTACTAGTATTTCGTCCTCATAAGTGAAATCAGCTAAGTATTTCAAATATAAAAGATATTTTGATCGTACAATTTCACACCCTAACCTACTGTTGGTAGCCATGGCAAACTACATCCTACATCCTAATGTCGGTCCCAAATTACGTAAGCCCCGCCACGTTCTCACCAATCCCGACGACCTGATACCTCTGGCCAAAGGGACAAGCCGGAACACTACCCACCTACATACACGACACCGTCGCCACTAGTGGAGACGAGGACCCCTGTTTCACGCATCGATGAACCAAGCCCGAGGGCAAGGATCAGCTGACCGACAAAACAATGCCATTAACCCCCTTATCGCAAACCATGACCCCACCCTAAAGCGAGGATCGGTCTTGCAGGAGATATCCTTAAGGGTGGAGGGCGTATAGCCCCACTCCTTTATACTCTGGCTGAGCACTCTGCTCGTTCCCGCGACCAGTGAAGCTGTAAGGGCTGTGAAGCTGCTGTGAAGGAATTCCAAAAAAAACATACGACAAGCAATACTCCAGTATTGTAAAATAATATACCTACCTAGTAACGTTAGCATTATTCTTGCAGTGTTTCCGAATTGAAAACTAGGAACTGATAACATATAATACGACTTAAAATAGTCGTCACATTTCAAGAATGGTATCTTCTTGTAAGAATACAATTCGAATTTTCGGATAATAATACTAGGAGTTTCTCGTTTAAGCTGGATTCAATCAAGAGAGAATACAAACGAAGAACAAATAACAGATAAACCGAATACCTGTTATTAAGTACTTGTGTCTAGATATTGTAGTGTAAATTGGGATTGAGTATTAAATATTATTTTGTTAACAGTATATGATATCACAAGAACAATTGTTATCTAGTATTTACGAATACCTGTGATTAGTATCTGTTACGATAAATACGCTTCACTCCTACTTCTTACCTTAAAGGAGAAATTATAGTATTTAATGCTTCACCCTTCATAGCGTCAAGTGCTATTCGACTCTCCTGAAGATGCTTCGGTTGCGAAGTGAAACGTGCGTTGAGTACATAAGTTACTGCCTTTGCTTCTGACGTGGAAAAAAGTGTGGTGGAAGTGGGTGGACTATTGTGCCGCTGTGGTCTTCTATAATCTCAGACTTTGGATAAGTTTGCCCTATTCCTTATACCTATCATTTCTGTTGCAACACAGCAGTCCATATATGATTTCGCGGAAAATTTGCAAATTAAATACCAAAATTTCTCCTTTAAATTTAAACTATTCAGAATGGTTTTGTTATTATGAGTAGAAACTATTCATAATAACAAAACCATCTCGACTGCCTCAGCATTCTGCATCTGGGAGTACTACATCCAAGCTCCATAATGAGATCACCGAACTGAAGTCTGCGAAAAACGTCTTTGCAACATTTGTACAATCAGAGTGCTAAGTGTGAGTTTTTCTTTTCGCATTCGATCGTGAGCGCGTTTCGAGTTTACTAGGAATTTGTATGTGATTTGTACAGCGCCACCTAGCGGTAAACTGGTTTCTCACGTTTACCACTAGGTAGCGCTGTACAAATCACATACAAATTCCTAGTAAACTCCAGACGCGCTCACGATCGAATGCGAAAAGAAAAACTCACACTTAGCACTCTGTTCTCATACGAACTTTGTAAGTTAAATAAAACTTGTAAAAATCCATCGAATTTCATTGATATCTTTAAAACGGTTATGAGTACAGCCTTGAAAATGAATAGGGTTCTTTCTTGGAATAAATAAAAGATTATCTAAAAGAAATTATAACAATCAGTTGTCTATATTTTTCTAAAACGTGAAGACAACAAAAGTTCACAGACCAACGGACAGCGGTAGCTGTAATCTTTTGACTCCATTTTTGTAATATATACTAAACAAATAGATTCAAAAAAATAAACTGACTTTGTAGTTTACTATATTTAGTTTCTGAAAAAAACATTTTTTATTTAGTGCCTAATTTACGATATAACAACGATTTTATTCTACGAAATCGACCCAGCGCGCCATATCGAGAGTAAAGCACACCCTGCTTGCGCGGCAACGTGCAATAATATACTTATTTAATTTTTAATGAACTACCACACAATCGGATAATAAAAAATTACTAGTAATGTAAGGACAAAAATAAAAGTATGGAGAACAAATAGAAAGAAGGTATTTAATAGATTTACTTTGCAGAAATCCATAATTATGGATTTCTGCAAAGTAAATCTATTAAATACCTTCTTTCTATTTGTTCTCCATACTTTTATTTTTACCGCTAGTGGCGCTTAACAGTTTACCGCTAGGTGGCGCTATACAAATCACATACAAATTCCTAGTAAACTCGAAACGCGCTCACGATCGAATGCGAAAAGAAAAACTCACACTTAGCACTCTGATTGTACAAATGTTGCAAAGACGTTTTTCGCAGACTTCAGTTCGGTGATCTCATTATGGAGCTTGGATGTAGTACTCCCAGATGCAGAATGCTGAGGCAGTCGAGATGGTTTTGTTATTATGAATAGTTTCTACTTTCTATTATTCATGACGACAAAGGGCTGAAAATGGAGACGGACGTAGAAAATATAAGTAAATGGTGGGAAAACTGACTGCCCCGTTGATCAAGTGGTTACTAGTTAGCTACACTGACT
Organism: Apodemia mormo; assembly: GCA_036924255.1. NCBI lineage: Eukaryota > Metazoa > Arthropoda > Insecta > Lepidoptera > Riodinidae > Apodemia > Apodemia mormo. The sequence goes on from JAUPFN010000022.1 coordinate 28,772,053, forward strand.
ACGTAATCAATGGAGCTCGGGTTCGATTCCCGACAGGGGCAGGCATTTATGTAATGAGCATAGATGTTGGTATTTCTAGGTTTGTGTGTTTCTTAATATATTTTAGTATTATTATATGTAATTCTATGTATTAGTATCGTTGACTAACACCCATATCACAAGCAAATAATTTGCTTGTTTTGGGGTTAGATTAAATTGTGTTTAATCTAAAGACGATGAGTGTCTGAAGAGGAACTGAAAGAGAACCATTAGAACTTACATATATAAAGTGAGTGCTTGTTAGTTTTGTTGTTATGAGTTCTTTCTATTACACGCCATGGCGAAAGTCTGAACTTTGAATTTGGAGCCGAAAGATTGCAGTTGAAACTCACATAAGTATAAAAATATTTAATGCAGTCGAGTTGGGGCTCGTTGCTTTTATTGTTATGAGTTTTTTCTATTATATATGATGGTGAAGGTCTGAAGATAGAGTCGGAATAGTGCTATTAGAAGTTTCATATAGAAAGTTTTATTATAATCGAGTTTGGGCTACCACCTGGTTTTGTTGTTATGGGTTCTTTTTCCTCACATATAATGGTAAGGGTCTAAAGAACAAGCCGGAGGAGTGACACTAGAACTTACGTATAAAAAATTGAAAAAAATCGCTAGAAGAATAACACTAATTGATCTAGCCCCAAAATAAGCCAATTATTTGCTTGTGATACGAGTATTAGCCAACAATGTTAATACATAGAAAAATATATATAAATAACTGGAACAGCTTAAATAAAGACGCAGAAATACAAACATATAGATGTTTGTATTTCTGCGTCTGGGTTTTTCACACATCACACAAATATTCGTTTCCGTGGGGTATCAATCCTGAGCTGATAAGCACCCGACCAACGGAGCGGTCAAAATGGCAAGATAGACAAGTTGGGGCTCGTTGAATTGGTTTTAATGAGAATGTTCAATAGTCTTTTTATCAGTCTTTTTAAGAAATTTTACTATTAAATTCATTTTGACTTTTCAATTTTTTTTGTTTTTCATGCAATATTGCTTATTTAAGAATTCAAAATCTACTTTTATCTTGGATGCCCAATGGTCTTTTGCACGCCTCGCAACGCGTAAGCGTTAGGCTATTTTTTACATACGTATCATCACGCCCGATTTCCTGGCGGGGTAGGCAGAGTCAACCGAAAGTCCATTGACTTTCCATTTCATCATGATTCACCAGTTTATCGGTTGGTGAGATGAGTGGTGATCCCCATCGCTGCCTTTTACTGACCTGATGACGATTATCGACCCCTTCTGGCGACAACCGGGACTGACGGCTTTACGTGCTCATCTTGGATGAGGGGGTATACGGGAGTTGTAACACACCACCCACCAGACTCCGAGATGCTACTAGAATTTTAGATTTTCGAGGAAAACCTTGAATAAATCTCAGTAACACTTTTGCCCGATCCGGGAATCGAACCTGGTATCTCATCTACACCGAATAAGCTATCCCTAGACCACGAGACAATATTGTATACATAAGTATTAAAAGGGTTAATTTATTTGACTCAGATCATGAGGTCGTTCCATCCCCGGATCGGGCAAAAGTATTACTGAGGTTTGTTAAGAACATTCAAATCTCAGTAGCAGCTCAGAGTTTGGTGGTGGTGTATTGACATCCTCGTGGCTCGGATAATTACGTGACAATGAACTAGACGATAATCGCTATCAGGTCGGTAAAATGCGGCGACTGGGATCACCACTCATCTTGCCAACCAAGTAACTGGTGAATAGTGGTCAACTGAAATCTATAGTCTATAGAGAATGAGACATTGGGAAAAATGCTGCCATATCGGCTTATCACGCATATGTAGCATCAGTACTACGATATGGTCTAATTTTATGGATAAACTCACCTAACTGGGAGAGGGTGTTTTTAACACAGAAAAAATGCATAAGGGCCATTTTCAATGTAACCCCCCTAGATAGCTGTAGACCACAATTTAAAAGAAATAAAATATTAACTTTAACATGTATGTACATTTGAGAAGCTGTTAGTTTTGTTAATAAGCATTTAGATTTATTTGAAGTTGCTAAAGAAAAATCTAAATTAGGGTACAGAGATCCCACGAGATTAATGATGTGTTATTGTAAATCTCAAAGTTCCAAAAAAATTGCTATGTAAATACCACAAAGGTATATAATAAGATACCCAAAGAAACAGGGGAACTATCAGGCAAAATTCAACATAGCAGATAAAAAATCGGTTGTCTGTAAAGTTGGTTTACAGACGATAGTTGAACGTGACAACGTCTTAAGAAAATACTAATGGAATGGTAGCATTTACGGAACGCCTCAGAGCGAGGTAACGCCGCATGAGTCATGTTTTTTCGTGCGTGCAGCCAGCTCTATCGAATTATAAGACGTTGTCACGTCAAAAAATGGCAATTAGAAAAAAAATCTATTCTTTAAATGAATTTTTTGACTATAGATAGTTATTAATATTTATTAATCTATATTTAAGGAACTTGATATTAATTTAAACTTTTGTGTCAGATCGTTATTTTCACATACTGTCACTTTTTATTTTTATTTTTGATTATTTGACATTTTGACTGATATAATTATTATTGATGAAAATTATATTATATTCTGACATGTTCACTTATTTTAATATTATATAATTGATTTATTTTTGACATTTAAATTGTCATACTTGGAATTATTTATTTTTATTTAATTTAGGATTTTGATATTTTAAAATTAATATACATTAATTATTATAAGTTGTAAGTAACCGGACTTAAGTGCGTCTATCTAATTTTTTGTTCTATTAAAATATAATATATTTTAATTATAGATAATGAGCATTAGAAGTCAGGTTACTCTTTATTATAATATGATTATAGATAGAAATTTAATTAATATTTAGCTTAATATAATTTGAAAAATGTAAAGGCTTGAAAAGGCAATTGGTATTGAAAGACTTTTATGTATAAATATTGGATGGTACTATTTAATTATTAATAGGTAAAAATAAAATATTTAATTTTAAGTATAAATTAATACATTAAAATAACAGATTTGCTTGCTATCTATAGCGAAATTGGCTTGTTCACTAACATAAGTTAAGAGATCTTGTTACCCTATTTCAGGTAAATAAAGAAATTTAATTAAATTTAAATTTTCTATACTAGGCCAGCCAATCTAATTATAAATGGTGAATGATACATTAGTATTTATTTTGATTAAAATACAGTAACTATCAATAAGAGTTGCAATTTATAATAAATATGATTTTAATTTTTCTGACATTGCTGGCAATTTTATTGATAAAATAGTAAAATAATTTAATAAAGTTTGTTTTAATGAAAATCATACACAGTAATGTAATTACCGTGTGATTTCTCATTCAATTATTTATTAAAACATTTTTATGAAATTAAACTTAATAATCCAGTAACTAACATTAGTCTATTATTTATTATGAAATATTATACTCCCATTTTCTTCTTGCTTGACCTAGCTAAATATATAAAACAATGAAAAAAAAACAAGTATCAAGCAAGTTTTATCCGCATACGTCAAACAAGGTTCGGGGATACCATGTTAATATTTTGTTTAACAGTCGTTTTCGAAACTATATTTTTGGAAAGATATCCTGTCTAGTCGTATATTAATCATAAGTTGTAACATCATAAGAGGGTGCGGCGTGCCTGCCTGCCTTCGTTGAATAGAAGAGGATACGCATGCTCTTTTTACATATTATGGTTTATTAGTTGGGAAGTACACTATGTCGAAGCTTACCTGCTTTTCACGCGTTAACACAAGTAACTTTTTGCCAGAAAGGTAAAGTTAGACCGTTCAAATTATATTAAAAAAATAAGAGGTAAGTAGGTACCAAAATTTTTTTGCGTTATTACTCGATGAAGACGACATTTAAAAAAATGGATGCTGTCCAGGAATTTACGGCTAATCTTTATGGCATCAAGCATTGCACCAGTGTCAATGACGCAAAAGTTCACATTTTCCTAAAAACTTATACTGCAAAGGAAGACAATGAACAGTTCTTAAAAATATCATTTATAGATGTAGAATCTACACCATCAAAAGTTGTATTATGAATCATGATTTTTTGACTCAAATAACCCGTCGGTTTTTTCATTTTCTGTCATTTCCAGAAGGTCGTTAAGGTATTTTCAAAGGCGTCTGATCACCAATAAATCTTACTGGTTTTAAATAATTATTTTCTAAATACCAGCCGCAATGTTGTGGACCCAATTTTATTATACAATTGAATTCTGCCGCATGAAGCCACATAGAATTAACGTAACAAGTAGGTACTCGTACTTACGCAACATTTTCTGAGTAACAGAGGAGCAGCACGGTGGAATAATGTTCCAGTCGAAAGATGATATTTTAAGAACTGTTCATTGTCTTCTCTTATAGCATAGGTTCCCAAAGTGGTCCAGGTGGACCCCCAGGGGTTCCTGGAGACTCGACGAGGGTCTGCGTTGTTGTGACCAAATCATGGGGGTTCACAATTCGTAAGCCATGGGTCCATGAAATTTTATCTGATTTTAATAGTTAAGAACTACAATTTAGGTCCTACTAGTATTTCGTCCTCATAAGTGAAATCAGCTAAGTATTTCAAATATAAAAGATATTTTGATCGTACAATTTCACACCCTAACCTACTGTTGGTAGCCATGGCAAACTACATCCTACATCCTAATGTCGGTCCCAAATTACGTAAGCCCCGCCACGTTCTCACCAATCCCGACGACCTGATACCTCTGGCCAAAGGGACAAGCCGGAACACTACCCACCTACATACACGACACCGTCGCCACTAGTGGAGACGAGGACCCCTGTTTCACGCATCGATGAACCAAGCCCGAGGGCAAGGATCAGCTGACCGACAAAACAATGCCATTAACCCCCTTATCGCAAACCATGACCCCACCCTAAAGCGAGGATCGGTCTTGCAGGAGATATCCTTAAGGGTGGAGGGCGTATAGCCCCACTCCTTTATACTCTGGCTGAGCACTCTGCTCGTTCCCGCGACCAGTGAAGCTGTAAGGGCTGTGAAGCTGCTGTGAAGGAATTCCAAAAAAAACATACGACAAGCAATACTCCAGTATTGTAAAATAATATACCTACCTAGTAACGTTAGCATTATTCTTGCAGTGTTTCCGAATTGAAAACTAGGAACTGATAACATATAATACGACTTAAAATAGTCGTCACATTTCAAGAATGGTATCTTCTTGTAAGAATACAATTCGAATTTTCGGATAATAATACTAGGAGTTTCTCGTTTAAGCTGGATTCAATCAAGAGAGAATACAAACGAAGAACAAATAACAGATAAACCGAATACCTGTTATTAAGTACTTGTGTCTAGATATTGTAGTGTAAATTGGGATTGAGTATTAAATATTATTTTGTTAACAGTATATGATATCACAAGAACAATTGTTATCTAGTATTTACGAATACCTGTGATTAGTATCTGTTACGATAAATACGCTTCACTCCTACTTCTTACCTTAAAGGAGAAATTATAGTATTTAATGCTTCACCCTTCATAGCGTCAAGTGCTATTCGACTCTCCTGAAGATGCTTCGGTTGCGAAGTGAAACGTGCGTTGAGTACATAAGTTACTGCCTTTGCTTCTGACGTGGAAAAAAGTGTGGTGGAAGTGGGTGGACTATTGTGCCGCTGTGGTCTTCTATAATCTCAGACTTTGGATAAGTTTGCCCTATTCCTTATACCTATCATTTCTGTTGCAACACAGCAGTCCATATATGATTTCGCGGAAAATTTGCAAATTAAATACCAAAATTTCTCCTTTAAATTTAAACTATTCAGAATGGTTTTGTTATTATGAGTAGAAACTATTCATAATAACAAAACCATCTCGACTGCCTCAGCATTCTGCATCTGGGAGTACTACATCCAAGCTCCATAATGAGATCACCGAACTGAAGTCTGCGAAAAACGTCTTTGCAACATTTGTACAATCAGAGTGCTAAGTGTGAGTTTTTCTTTTCGCATTCGATCGTGAGCGCGTTTCGAGTTTACTAGGAATTTGTATGTGATTTGTACAGCGCCACCTAGCGGTAAACTGGTTTCTCACGTTTACCACTAGGTAGCGCTGTACAAATCACATACAAATTCCTAGTAAACTCCAGACGCGCTCACGATCGAATGCGAAAAGAAAAACTCACACTTAGCACTCTGTTCTCATACGAACTTTGTAAGTTAAATAAAACTTGTAAAAATCCATCGAATTTCATTGATATCTTTAAAACGGTTATGAGTACAGCCTTGAAAATGAATAGGGTTCTTTCTTGGAATAAATAAAAGATTATCTAAAAGAAATTATAACAATCAGTTGTCTATATTTTTCTAAAACGTGAAGACAACAAAAGTTCACAGACCAACGGACAGCGGTAGCTGTAATCTTTTGACTCCATTTTTGTAATATATACTAAACAAATAGATTCAAAAAAATAAACTGACTTTGTAGTTTACTATATTTAGTTTCTGAAAAAAACATTTTTTATTTAGTGCCTAATTTACGATATAACAACGATTTTATTCTACGAAATCGACCCAGCGCGCCATATCGAGAGTAAAGCACACCCTGCTTGCGCGGCAACGTGCAATAATATACTTATTTAATTTTTAATGAACTACCACACAATCGGATAATAAAAAATTACTAGTAATGTAAGGACAAAAATAAAAGTATGGAGAACAAATAGAAAGAAGGTATTTAATAGATTTACTTTGCAGAAATCCATAATTATGGATTTCTGCAAAGTAAATCTATTAAATACCTTCTTTCTATTTGTTCTCCATACTTTTATTTTTACCGCTAGTGGCGCTTAACAGTTTACCGCTAGGTGGCGCTATACAAATCACATACAAATTCCTAGTAAACTCGAAACGCGCTCACGATCGAATGCGAAAAGAAAAACTCACACTTAGCACTCTGATTGTACAAATGTTGCAAAGACGTTTTTCGCAGACTTCAGTTCGGTGATCTCATTATGGAGCTTGGATGTAGTACTCCCAGATGCAGAATGCTGAGGCAGTCGAGATGGTTTTGTTATTATGAATAGTTTCTACTTTCTATTATTCATGACGACAAAGGGCTGAAAATGGAGACGGACGTAGAAAATATAAGTAAATGGTGGGAAAACTGACTGCCCCGTTGATCAAGTGGTTACTAGTTAGCTACACTGACTACGTAATCAATGGAGCTCGGGTTCGATTCCCGACAGGGGCAGGCATTTATGTAATGAGCATAGATGTTGGTATTTCTAGGTTTGTGTGTTTCTTAATATATTTTAGTATTATTATATGTAATTCTATGTATTAGTATCGTTGACTAACACCCATATCACAAGCAAATAATTTGCTTGTTTTGGGGTTAGATTAAATTGTGTTTAATCTAAAGACGATGAGTGTCTGAAGAGGAACTGAAAGAGAACCATTAGAACTTACATATATAAAGTGAGTGCTTGTTAGTTTTGTTGTTATGAGTTCTTTCTATTACACGCCATGGCGAAAGTCTGAACTTTGAATTTGGAGCCGAAAGATTGCAGTTGAAACTCACATAAGTATAAAAATATTTAATGCAGTCGAGTTGGGGCTCGTTGCTTTTATTGTTATGAGTTTTTTCTATTATATATGATGGTGAAGGTCTGAAGATAGAGTCGGAATAGTGCTATTAGAAGTTTCATATAGAAAGTTTTATTATAATCGAGTTTGGGCTACCACCTGGTTTTGTTGTTATGGGTTCTTTTTCCTCACATATAATGGTAAGGGTCTAAAGAACAAGCCGGAGGAGTGACACTAGAACTTACGTATAAAAAATTGAAAAAAATCGCTAGAAGAATAACACTAATTGATCTAGCCCCAAAATAAGCCAATTATTTGCTTGTGATACGAGTATTAGCCAACAATGTTAATACATAGAAAAATATATATAAATAACTGGAACAGCTTAAATAAAGACGCAGAAATACAAACATATAGATGTTTGTATTTCTGCGTCTGGGTTTTTCACACATCACACAAATATTCGTTTCCGTGGGGTATCAATCCTGAGCTGATAAGCACCCGACCAACGGAGCGGTCAAAATGGCAAGATAGACAAGTTGGGGCTCGTTGAATTGGTTTTAATGAGAATGTTCAATAGTCTTTTTATCAGTCTTTTTAAGAAATTTTACTATTAAATTCATTTTGACTTTTCAATTTTTTTTGTTTTTCATGCAATATTGCTTATTTAAGAATTCAAAATCTACTTTTATCTTGGATGCCCAATGGTCTTTTGCACGCCTCGCAACGCGTAAGCGTTAGGCTATTTTTTACATACGTATCATCACGCCCGATTTCCTGGCGGGGTAGGCAGAGTCAACCGAAAGTCCATTGACTTTCCATTTCATCATGATTCACCAGTTTATCGGTTGGTGAGATGAGTGGTGATCCCCATCGCTGCCTTTTACTGACCTGATGACGATTATCGACCCCTTCTGGCGACAACCGGGACTGACGGCTTTACGTGCTCATCTTGGATGAGGGGGTATACGGGAGTTGTAACACACCACCCACCAGACTCCGAGATGCTACTAGAATTTTAGATTTTCGAGGAAAACCTTGAATAAATCTCAGTAACACTTTTGCCCGATCCGGGAATCGAACCTGGTATCTCATCTACACCGAATAAGCTATCCCTAGACCACGAGACAATATTGTATACATAAGTATTAAAAGGGTTAATTTATTTGACTCAGAACATGAGGTCGTTCCATCCCCGGATCGGGCAAAAGTATTACTGAGGTTTGTTAAGAACATTCAAATCTCAGTAGCAGCTCAGAGTTTGGTGGTGGTGTATTGACATCCTCGTGGCTCGGATAATTACGTGACAATGAACTAGACGATAATCGCTATCAGGTCGGTAAAATGCGGCGACTGGGATCACCACTCATCTTGCCAACCAAGTAACTGGTGAATAGTGGTCAACTGAAATCTATAGTCTATAGAGAATGAGACATTGGGAAAAATGCTGCCATATCGGCTTATCACGCATATGTAGCATCAGTACTACGATATGGTCTAATTTTATGGATAAACTCACCTAACTGGGAGAGGGTGTTTTTAACACAGAAAAAATGCATAAGGGCCATTTTCAATGTAACCCCCCTAGATAGCTGTAGACCACAATTTAAAAGAAATAAAATATTAACTTTAACATGTATGTACATTTGAGAAGCTGTTAGTTTTGTTAATAAGCATTTAGATTTATTTGAAGTTGCTAAAGAAAAATCTAAATTAGGGTACAGAGATCCCACGAGATTAATGATGTGTTATTGTAAATCTCAAAGTTCCAAAAAAATTGCTATGTAAATACCACAAAGGTATATAATAAGATACCCAAAGAAACAGGGGAACTATCAGGCAAAATTCAACATAGCAGATAAAAAATCGGTTGTCTGTAAAGTTGGTTTACAGACGATAGTTGAACGTGACAACGTCTTAAGAAAATACTAATGGAATGGTAGCATTTACGGAACGCCTCAGAGCGAGGTAACGCCGCATGAGTCATGTTTTTTCGTGCGTGCAGCCAGCTCTATCGAATTATAAGACGTTGTCACGTCAAAAAATGGCAATTAGAAAAAAAATCTATTCTTTAAATGAATTTTTTGACTATAGATAGTTATTAATATTTATTAATCTATATTTAAGGAACTTGATATTAATTTAAACTTTTGTGTCAGATCGTTATTTTCACATACTGTCACTTTTTATTTTTATTTTTGATTATTTGACATTTTGACTGATATAATTATTATTGATGAAAATTATATTATATTCTGACATGTTCACTTATTTTAATATTATATAATTGATTTATTTTTGACATTTAAATTGTCATACTTGGAATTATTTATTTTTATTTAATTTAGGATTTTGATATTTTAAAATTAATATACATTAATTATTATAAGTTGTAAGTAACCGGACTTAAGTGCGTCTATCTAATTTTTTGTTCTATTAAAATATAATATATTTTAATTATAGATAATGAGCATTAGAAGTCAGGTTACTCTTTATTATAATATGATTATAGATAGAAATTTAATTAATATTTAGCTTAATATAATTTGAAAAATGTAAAGGCTTGAAAAGGCAATTGGTATTGAAAGACTTTTATGTATAAATATTGGATGGTACTATTTAATTATTAATAGGTAAAAATAAAATATTTAATTTTAAGTATAAATTAATACATTAAAATAACAGATTTGCTTGCTATCTATAGCGAAATTGGCTTGTTCACTAACATAAGTTAAGAGATCTTGTTACCCTATTTCAGGTAAATAAAGAAATTTAATTAAATTTAAATTTTCTATACTAGGCCAGCCAATCTAATTATAAATGGTGAATGATACATTAGTATTTATTTTGATTAAAATACAGTAACTATCAATAAGAGTTGCAATTTATAATAAATATGATTTTAATTTTTCTGACATTGCTGGCAATTTTATTGATAAAATAGTAAAATAATTTAATAAAGTTTGTTTTAATGAAAATCATACACAGTAATGTAATTACCGTGTGATTTCTCATTCAATTATTTATTAAAACATTCCCTTGTGGAAAAATTTCTCGGATAAAAGTAGGTAAATAACTTACAAAGTGAAAGTAACAGTTTATGAATGTTTATTTTTATTTAAAAAGTCGAAAAAAGTCTTACAAAGTCGGAAAAACTCGGAGTAATTCCAAAATTTCGGACTCTTCCAGAAGAGTTATTCAGTGTTAATAAATCTTGCAACGTTTATGGGTACTAAAAGAAATATATTAAAAGTTAGGGGAAAAAAATATAACTAATACTTCCCCGGTTTTCCGTTTGTCCGCGCAGATGAGAAATGAAACACCGCCTTATACTTTCAAACCAATAATTTAATTTAACTCCGATTGCTTATATGTGTGTGCGAGGAAACAAGGCTTGCGTGATGTAAATACAATCAGCGCCATCTATTTACGCTGCCACGAACTAAGTCAATATTTTTACTTGAACATCCCGCTCACCAAAGAACTACGTTCTTTCACAAAATACAAAATTAGACAAACATTCAGTATGATGCATGACTCAATATAAATAAAAAAAAACTTATTTCTGTATGACATTATAACATTTTGGAAAGAAAAGAATTGCCAAATAGCTCTTATCCTATAATTAATCAACGACAAGACCCGCTCACCATGCTTGAGCAAGGTAAGAAAAATAAATAAAAATCTTAAATAACACAACTCAAAAGTTTTCTCTTATATGTAAGAACCTACAATGAATTACTGTAAATCTAAATATAATCAAATAATACGTATTATTTGATTATATTTAGATTTACAGTAATTCATTGTAGGTTCTTACATATAAGAGAAAACTTTTGAGTTGTGTTATTTAAGATTTTTATTTATTTTTCTTACTTATACTTAATAATACGTATTATTTGATTATATTTAGATTTACAGTAATTCATTGTAGGTTCTTACATATAAGAGAAAACTTTTGAGTTGTGTTATTTAAGATTTTTATTTATTTTTCTTACCTTGCTCAAGCATGGTGAGCGGGTCTTGTCGTTGATTAATTATAGGATAAGAGCTATTTGGCAATTCTTTTCTTTCCAAAATGTTATAATGTCATACAGAAATAAGTTTTTTTTTATTTATATTGAGTCATGCATCATACTGAATGTTTGTCTAATTTTGTATTTTGTGAAAGAACGTAGTTCTTTGGTGAGCGGGATGTTCAAGTAAAAATATTGACTTAGTTCGTGGCAGCGTAAATAGATGGCGCTGATTGTATTTACACCACGCAAGCCTTGTTTCCTCGCACACACATATAAGCAATCGGAGTTAAATTAAATTATTGGTTTGAAAGTATAAGGCGGTGTTTCATTTCTCATCTGCGCGGACAAACGGAAAACCGGGGAAGTATTAGTTATATTTTTTTTCCCCTAACTTTTAATATATTTCTTTTAGTACCCATAAACGTTGCAAGATTTATTAACACTGAATAACTCTTCTGGAAGAGTCCGAAATTTTGGAATTACTCCGAGTTTTTCCGACTTTGTAAGACTTTTTTCGACTTTTTAAATAAAAATAAACATTCATAAACTGTTACTTTCACTTTGTAAGTTATTTACCTACTTTTATCCGAGAAATTTTTCCACAAGGGTTTTTATGAAATTAAACTTAATAATCCAGTAACTAACATTAGTCTATTATTTATTATGAAATATTATACTCCCATTTTCTTCTTGCTTGACCTAGCTAAATATATAAAACAATGAAAAAAAAACAAGTATCAAGCAAGTTTTATCCGCATACGTCAAACAAGGTTCGGGGATACCATGTTAATATTTTGTTTAACAGTCGTTTTCGAAACTATATTTTTGGAAAGATATCCTGTCTAGTCGTATATTAATCATAAGTTGTAACATCATAAGAGGGTGCGGCGTGCCTGCCTGCCTTCGTTGAATAGAAGAGGATACGCATGCTCTTTTTACATATTATGGTTTATTAGTTGGGAAGTACACTATGTCGAAGCTTACCTGCTTTTCACGCGTTAACACAAGTAACTTTTTGCCAGAAAGGTAAAGTTAGACCGTTCAAATTATATTAAAAAAATAAGAGGTAAGTAGGTACCAAAATTTTTTTGCGTTATTACTCGATGAAGACGACATTTAAAAAAATGGATGCTGTCCAGGAATTTACGGCTAATCTTTATGGCATCAAGCATTGCACCAGTGTCAATGACGCAAAAGTTCACATTTTCCTAAAAACTTATACTGCAAAGGAAGACAATGAACAGTTCTTAAAAATATCATTTATAGATGTAGAATCTACACCATCAAAAGTTGTATTATGAATCATGATTTTTTGACTCAAATAACCCGTCGGTTTTTTCATTTTCTGTCATTTCCAGAAGGTCGTTAAGGTATTTTCAAAGGCGTCTGATCACCAATAAATCTTACTGGTTTTAAATAATTATTTTCTAAATACCAGCCGCAATGTTGTGGACCCAATTTTATTATACAATTGAATTCTGCCGCATGAAGCCACATAGAATTAACGTAACAAGTAGGTACTCGTACTTACGCAACATTTTCTGAGTAACAGAGGAGCAGCACGGTGGAATAATGTTCCAGTCGAAAGATGATATTTTAAGAACTGTTCATTGTCTTCTCTTATAGCATAGGTTCCCAAAGTGGTCCAGGTGGACCCCCAGGGGTTCCTGGAGACTCGACGAGGGTCTGCGTTGTTGTGACCAAATCATGGGGGTTCACAATTCGTAAGCCATGGGTCCATGAAATTTTATCTGATTTTAATAGTTAAGAACTACAATTTAGGTCCTACTAGTATTTCGTCCTCATAAGTGAAATCAGCTAAGTATTTCAAATATAAAAGATATTTTGATCGTACAATTTCACACCCTAACCTACTGTTGGTAGCCATGGCAAACTACATCCTACATCCTAATGTCGGTCCCAAATTACGTAAGCCCCGCCACGTTCTCACCAATCCCGACGACCTGATACCTCTGGCCAAAGGGACAAGCCGGAACACTACCCACCTACATACACGACACCGTCGCCACTAGTGGAGACGAGGACCCCTGTTTCACGCATCGATGAACCAAGCCCGAGGGCAAGGATCAGCTGACCGACAAAACAATGCCATTAACCCCCTTATCGCAAACCATGACCCCACCCTAAAGCGAGGATCGGTCTTGCAGGAGATATCCTTAAGGGTGGAGGGCGTATAGCCCCACTCCTTTATACTCTGGCTGAGCACTCTGCTCGTTCCCGCGACCAGTGAAGCTGTAAGGGCTGTGAAGCTGCTGTGAAGGAATTCCAAAAAAAACATACGACAAGCAATACTCCAGTATTGTAAAATAATATACCTACCTAGTAACGTTAGCATTATTCTTGCAGTGTTTCCGAATTGAAAACTAGGAACTGATAACATATAATACGACTTAAAATAGTCGTCACATTTCAAGAATGGTATCTTCTTGTAAGAATACAATTCGAATTTTCGGATAATAATACTAGGAGTTTCTCGTTTAAGCTGGATTCAATCAAGAGAGAATACAAACGAAGAACAAATAACAGATAAACCGAATACCTGTTATTAAGTACTTGTGTCTAGATATTGTAGTGTAAATTGGGATTGAGTATTAAATATTATTTTGTTAACAGTATATGATATCACAAGAACAATTGTTATCTAGTATTTACGAATACCTGTGATTAGTATCTGTTACGATAAATACGCTTCACTCCTACTTCTTACCTTAAAGGAGAAATTATAGTATTTAATGCTTCACCCTTCATAGCGTCAAGTGCTATTCGACTCTCCTGAAGATGCTTCGGTTGCGAAGTGAAACGTGCGTTGAGTACATAAGTTACTGCCTTTGCTTCTGACGTGGAAAAAAGTGTGGTGGAAGTGGGTGGACTATTGTGCCGCTGTGGTCTTCTATAATCTCAGACTTTGGATAAGTTTGCCCTATTCCTTATACCTATCATTTCTGTTGCAACACAGCAGTCCATATATGATTTCGCGGAAAATTTGCAAATTAAATACCAAAATTTCTCCTTTAAATTTAAACTATTCAGAATGGTTTTGTTATTATGAGTAGAAACTATTCATAATAACAAAACCATCTCGACTGCCTCAGCATTCTGCATCTGGGAGTACTACATCCAAGCTCCATAATGAGATCACCGAACTGAAGTCTGCGAAAAACGTCTTTGCAACATTTGTACAATCAGAGTGCTAAGTGTGAGTTTTTCTTTTCGCATTCGATCGTGAGCGCGTTTCGAGTTTACTAGGAATTTGTATGTGATTTGTACAGCGCCACCTAGCGGTAAACTGGTTTCTCACGTTTACCACTAGGTAGCGCTGTACAAATCACATACAAATTCCTAGTAAACTCCAGACGCGCTCACGATCGAATGCGAAAAGAAAAACTCACACTTAGCACTCTGTTCTCATACGAACTTTGTAAGTTAAATAAAACTTGTAAAAATCCATCGAATTTCATTGATATCTTTAAAACGGTTATGAGTACAGCCTTGAAAATGAATAGGGTTCTTTCTTGGAATAAATAAAAGATTATCTAAAAGAAATTATAACAATCAGTTGTCTATATTTTTCTAAAACGTGAAGACAACAAAAGTTCACAGACCAACGGACAGCGGTAGCTGTAATCTTTTGACTCCATTTTTGTAATATATACTAAACAAATAGATTCAAAAAAATAAACTGACTTTGTAGTTTACTATATTTAGTTTCTGAAAAAAACATTTTTTATTTAGTGCCTAATTTACGATATAACAACGATTTTATTCTACGAAATCGACCCAGCGCGCCATATCGAGAGTAAAGCACACCCTGCTTGCGCGGCAACGTGCAATAATATACTTATTTAATTTTTAATGAACTACCACACAATCGGATAATAAAAAATTACTAGTAATGTAAGGACAAAAATAAAAGTATGGAGAACAAATAGAAAGAAGGTATTTAATAGATTTACTTTGCAGAAATCCATAATTATGGATTTCTGCAAAGTAAATCTATTAAATACCTTCTTTCTATTTGTTCTCCATACTTTTATTTTTACCGCTAGTGGCGCTTAACAGTTTACCGCTAGGTGGCGCTATACAAATCACATACAAATTCCTAGTAAACTCGAAACGCGCTCACGATCGAATGCGAAAAGAAAAACTCACACTTAGCACTCTGATTGTACAAATGTTGCAAAGACGTTTTTCGCAGACTTCAGTTCGGTGATCTCATTATGGAGCTTGGATGTAGTACTCCCAGATGCAGAATGCTGAGGCAGTCGAGATGGTTTTGTTATTATGAATAGTTTCTACTTTCTATTATTCATGACGACAAAGGGCTGAAAATGGAGACGGACGTAGAAAATATAAGTAAATGGTGGGAAAACTGACTGCCCCGTTGATCAAGTGGTTACTAGTTAGCTACACTGACTACGTAATCAATGGAGCTCGGGTTCGATTCCCGACAGGGGCAGGCATTTATGTAATAAGCATAGATGTTGGTATTTCTAGGTTTGTGTGTTTCTTAATATATTTTAGTATTATTATATGTAATTCTATGTATTAGTATCGTTGACTAACACCCATATCACAAGCAAATAATTTGCTTGTTTTGGGGTTAGATTAAATTGTGTTTAATCTAAAGACGATGAGTGTCTGAAGAGGAACTGAAAGAGAACCATTAGAACTTACATATATAAAGTGAGTGCTTGTTAGTTTTGTTGTTATGAGTTCTTTCTATTACACGCCATGGCGAAAGTCTGAACTTTGAATTTGGAGCCGAAAGATTGCAGTTGAAACTCACATAAGTATAAAAATATTTAATGCAGTCGAGTTGGGGCTCGTTGCTTTTATTGTTATGAGTTTTTTCTATTATATATGATGGTGAAGGTCTGAAGATAGAGTCGGAATAGTGCTATTAGAAGTTTCATATAGAAAGTTTTATTATAATCGAGTTTGGGCTACCACCTGGTTTTGTTGTTATGGGTTCTTTTTCCTCACATATAATGGTAAGGGTCTAAAGAACAAGCCGGAGGAGTGACACTAGAACTTACGTATAAAAAATTGAAAAAAATCGCTAGAAGAATAACACTAATTGATCTAGCCCCAAAATAAGCCAATTATTTGCTTGTGATACGAGTATTAGCCAACAATGTTAATACATAGAAAAATATATATAAATAACTGGAACAGCTTAAATAAAGACGCAGAAATACAAACATATAGATGTTTGTATTTCTGCGTCTGGGTTTTTCACACATCACACAAATATTCGTTTCCGTGGGGTATCAATCCTGAGCTGATAAGCACCCGACCAACGGAGCGGTCAAAATGGCAAGATAGACAAGTTGGGGCTCGTTGAATTGGTTTTAATGAGAATGTTCAATAGTCTTTTTATCAGTCTTTTTAAGAAATTTTACTATTAAATTCATTTTGACTTTTCAATTTTTTTTGTTTTTCATGCAATATTGCTTATTTAAGAATTCAAAATCTACTTTTATCTTGGATGCCCAATGGTCTTTTGCACGCCTCGCAACGCGTAAGCGTTAGGCTATTTTTTACATACGTATCATCACGCCCGATTTCCTGGCGGGGTAGGCAGAGTCAACCGAAAGTCCATTGACTTTCCATTTCATCATGATTCACCAGTTTATCGGTTGGTGAGATGAGTGGTGATCCCCATCGCTGCCTTTTACTGACCTGATGACGATTATCGACCCCTTCTGGCGACAACCGGGACTGACGGCTTTACGTGCTCATCTTGGATGAGGGGGTATACGGGAGTTGTAACACACCACCCACCAGACTCCGAGATGCTACTAGAATTTTAGATTTTCGAGGAAAACCTTGAATAAATCTCAGTAACACTTTTGCCCGATCCGGGAATCGAACCTGGTATCTCATCTACACCGAATAAGCTATCCCTAGACCACGAGACAATATTGTATACATAAGTATTAAAAGGGTTAATTTATTTGACTCAGATCATGAGGTCGTTCCATCCCCGGATCGGGCAAAAGTATTACTGAGGTTTGTTAAGAACATTCAAATCTCAGTAGCAGCTCAGAGTTTGGTGGTGGTGTATTGACATCCTCGTGGCTCGGATAATTACGTGACAATGAACTAGACGATAATCGCTATCAGGTCGGTAAAATGCGGCGACTGGGATCACCACTCATCTTGCCAACCAAGTAACTGGTGAATAGTGGTCAACTGAAATCTATAGTCTATAGAGAATGAGACATTGGGAAAAATGCTGCCATATCGGCTTATCACGCATATGTAGCATCAGTACTACGATATGGTCTAATTTTATGGATAAACTCACCTAACTGGGAGAGGGTGTTTTTAACACAGAAAAAATGCATAAGGGCCATTTTCAATGTAACCCCCCTAGATAGCTGTAGACCACAATTTAAAAGAAATAAAATATTAACTTTAACATGTATGTACATTTGAGAAGCTGTTAGTTTTGTTAATAAGCATTTAGATTTATTTGAAGTTGCTAAAGAAAAATCTAAATTAGGGTACAGAGATCCCACGAGATTAATGATGTGTTATTGTAAATCTCAAAGTTCCAAAAAAATTGCTATGTAAATACCACAAAGGTATATAATAAGATACCCAAAGAAACAGGGGAACTATCAGGCAAAATTCAACATAGCAGATAAAAAATCGGTTGTCTGTAAAGTTGGTTTACAGACGATAGTTGAACGTGACAACGTCTTAAGAAAATACTAATGGAATGGTAGCATTTACGGAACGCCTCAGAGCGAGGTAACGCCGCATGAGTCATGTTTTTTCGTGCGTGCAGCCAGCTCTATCGAATTATAAGACGTTGTCACGTCAAAAAATGGCAATTAGAAAAAAAATCTATTCTTTAAATGAATTTTTTGACTATAGATAGTTATTAATATTTATTAATCTATATTTAAGGAACTTGATATTAATTTAAACTTTTGTGTCAGATCGTTATTTTCACATACTGTCACTTTTTATTTTTATTTTTGATTATTTGACATTTTGACTGATATAATTATTATTGATGAAAATTATATTATATTCTGACATGTTCACTTATTTTAATATTATATAATTGATTTATTTTTGACATTTAAATTGTCATACTTGGAATTATTTATTTTTATTTAATTTAGGATTTTGATATTTTAAAATTAATATACATTAATTATTATAAGTTGTAAGTAACCGGACTTAAGTGCGTCTATCTAATTTTTTGTTCTATTAAAATATAATATATTTTAATTATAGATAATGAGCATTAGAAGTCAGGTTACTCTTTATTATAATATGATTATAGATAGAAATTTAATTAATATTTAGCTTAATATAATTTGAAAAATGTAAAGGCTTGAAAAGGCAATTGGTATTGAAAGACTTTTATGTATAAATATTGGATGGTACTATTTAATTATTAATAGGTAAAAATAAAATATTTAATTTTAAGTATAAATTAATACATTAAAATAACAGATTTGCTTGCTATCTATAGCGAAATTGGCTTGTTCACTAACATAAGTTAAGAGATCTTGTTACCCTATTTCAGGTAAATAAAGAAATTTAATTAAATTTAAATTTTCTATACTAGGCCAGCCAATCTAATTATAAATGGTGAATGATACATTAGTATTTATTTTGATTAAAATACAGTAACTATCAATAAGAGTTGCAATTTATAATAAATATGATTTTAATTTTTCTGACATTGCTGGCAATTTTATTGATAAAATAGTAAAATAATTTAATAAAGTTTGTTTTAATGAAAATCATACACAGTAATGTAATTACCGTGTGATTTCTCATTCAATTATTTATTAAAACATTTTTATGAAATTAAACTTAATAATCCAGTAACTAACATTAGTCTATTATTTATTATGAAATATTATACTCCCATTTTCTTCTTGCTTGACCTAGCTAAATATATAAAACAATGAAAAAAAAACAAGTATCAAGCAAGTTTTATCCGCATACGTCAAACAAGGTTCGGGGATACCATGTTAATATTTTGTTTAACAGTCGTTTTCGAAACTATATTTTTGGAAAGATATCCTGTCTAGTCGTATATTAATCATATGTTGTAACATCATAAGAGGGTGCGGCGTGCCCTTTTGGATTTTCCAAAATATTTTCATGGTTCGTGCGTGTCTTTTTATACTCGTACCTTGTGTCAAAGTAATAAATAAATAATTAAAATCGTGCAGTTTTGGCATGAAAATATTAATTAAAAGTACTTTTTATCGAAATATATCAGAATACATTTTTATTCGCATTACATTAAAATCAGTACAGCGGTTTTTAAAAAAATCTATAAATGATTTATTTCTTTTTAGATAACAATACAGTTAGAGACATTTGCGTCACCGGTGTGTGAACTTTATCCCAATAAAAAATACGGTTTGCAAAAATGTCCTTTAGTCAAATATGTAAAACTTTAAAAACAATAAAGAAAAATATACGCAGGAATTGAACCTGCGACCATCTCCCTATACCCGGGACGCTCTCCCATTAAGCTAGTGTCGACAGGTTCGACGTGACGAAATTCTTCTTTGTTGTTTTGATCGTTGATTTTGATTGTAGTACTGATCGCTAGGTATACATACCTAGCTTTAGGGAGACGTTCGCAGGATCAATCCCTGCGTGTCGATATTTTTCTTTGTTGTTTTTAAAGTTTTTCTAGTTTTCCCAATTATGGGGTCAGTGCTATAACACAAAAATAATTAGTCAAATATGTAGTTAGTCAAATATGTAGTTTAGTCAAATATGTAGTTTAGTCAAATATGTAGTTTAGTCAAATATGTAGTTTAGTCAAATATGTAGTTTAGTCAAATATGTAGTTTAGTCAAATATGTAGTTTAGTCAAATATATAGTTTAGTCAAATATATAATTTAGTCAAATATGTACTTTAGTCAAATATGTACTTTAGTCAAATAAGGGATGAGTATATTATGGCAGACGGTGAAAACTGTAGAAAATATAAGGCGGTGCGACAGGCATTCCAATGTTGTTTTGTGGTGATTTCAGTTGAACACTGACTAAAGCCCTACAAGGCACAAAATCAACGTGTTATCAAATCTACGCTAAAGTTTCTTTCTTGATAAGAGTGCTTCACCGTCCGAAGTATTGCAGAATATGAAAACTGCTGTGGTCAAAAATACAGTATTGTAGTATAGTATAAAAAATAATTACTCTGCTGCGATGACAACCGCGAGGTTCCAGCTTTGGCCGAAACCGAAACCGTAACATTTTAAGACTATATATTTATTATATTTTTATGGACAACAGTAGATAGTTATTGCTAAGATCGGGCTCGATTCCTAATGGGGGTAAGAATTTATATGATGAATAATTTTAGTATTTATATTTTTTTTCTATATCAATCCTTTTGTGTGTTTTATTCGTTACAACGTTTATTTTTGGTAATTATATTTTATATATTAGTTAATATTATAGATAGCCTTAGATTTCTCTTACATGTAAGAGAAAAAAACTTTCGTTATCGATACTGTCGTTATCCGACATAGTTCACAATATTGAAAGATGGCGTGATGCTAATATAGATAGCTATGAAGTCAATGAGGATATAGTTTGATTCCTTAAACCTAACGGGTAAAAGTATTTTTGTGGTTAATATTTTAAGTACTATATTTTCTTTTGTATGTTTTATTTTAACATATTATGGGAGATAGAGGGCATGAGGAGAGAGGGGAGATAGAAATAAAGGGAGATAGAGATAGAGTCTGAGACAAACAGAGATAGAAAAAAGGGGAGATAGATATAAAGGGATAAAGGAAGAAAGAGGTTAGGGATCTCCGAAGGAGATAAATATACACAATATTATACCCAGATATAGTGAAAATATATAATAAAATAATATCCAGATAAAACAACATGTTTATTAAACAAAAAGAACAGATTTTACATTAATAATAACATGACAACAAGATACGTCTATATACAATCGTCATCGCATCATGACACCGCCCCTCTGGCCGCAGCGCAGCGCTACACTGTCACACTGCTGCAGGATTACACTCACCAGGGTACGGATTTATACAAGTTCTTTCCGAGTATTAGTGATACCCTAAGGTTTAAGTGGATTGAATCTGACCATATATCATCGTAATTGCTGATGGGACATGGGTGCTTTAGGAAAGACTGAAGGATATGGGACTCAGTGATACGGGGTTATGTTTCTGCGGCTCTGGCGCAGTATTACGATCACATGCTATGGGAGTGCCCACTTTACGCCGATATTAGAAGCGACCTGTTTAATACCTTGGAGAGATTTGAAGCGAGACCGGTCTACTTTTTGGTGCTTTTGCGGCAGTCGCGTGGAGGAGTACAGGGACCACGTTCTGTGGGGGTGTTCCTTGTACAGCGCGGAACGTGCGAAATTGTTAAGCGGTTTGGAAATGGTGGAGGCGGGCCGGTTTATTTTGTGGACCTGGTGAGGACGCCAGCGAACTACCGGCTGCTCGTTGGATTCGCGCAAGGTTGGTCCAGATGGAGGAGACCGCTGAAGGTTTTTCAATATTAGTGGAGCTTATATTGAGTCATACTACAATAACAAGAATGCTGCGATGACGGACAAATGCGTTGTGAGTGTAGTCCGTTCCCGATTGGGAGTGCAGCAAGCCCGCCCCAACAGGGAGAGGGTCATTAAAGGCAGAGGTCAGAGTTAAATTAAATAACTTGTAGGGAGTCAAGAATTGCACAGAAAAGAGAGCCTCAGAGCAGACTGTGCATCTCCCGCGCTCAGGCCCGTATAACCGAGATCGGTTGGTAGGGCCATGGGTTGGTGATGGGTCTGTCTAGCCGCAGCTGCCCACTGACACTGTCAAATATTTTGCGAGCGGCTCGAGCCCCGTGTTTAGGATTCCCGCGCTAAGGCTCGATTGCAAAAGTTGACTGGTGCTATGAACGAAATGAATAACATTCAGTGTCGGTGACGGTGACACGGCTTGTGTCGCGTCCGTGTCTTATCGCCGGTGCGGGGTGATGCGGGGTGATGCGGAGTGAGGCGGGGTGATGCAGGGTGATGCGGGGTGATGCGGAGTGAGGCGGGGTGATGCAGGGTGATGCGGGGTGAGACAGACACAGCGGTGACGGCTGGCCGATATATCACATTCATGTCATGAAATTCTCTAACTGATTCAAATTACACGTGTCTCTTAACAAATACTAATTAATGACTAATTTATACATATTAACAGCTATACATTTAATATCACCGTACGACGCGCACGTACAGAGCGCACAGTGGCGTGTTTCTGTACTTGTACATCATATATTTCAAGTTTAAGCTAAAGTGCAGTCAACATAGCAATATATTTCATAGCATAAGGACAGTAAACAAGCCGGCCACTCCCCAACAGAAACGATAACCTCCGACAGAGCCGCGCGCCCGCTGTCCCGTCCGGTGTCCCAGCACTCACGGGACACTCACTAGAGGTAAGCTCGGTTGGAATACTCGGCTCGAGGTTCGCCTTCGTTTCGAGTGATATGAGTGTACCCGTCAGTACCGGCGGCCAGGGCACAGCTGGCCACACGCGGCCCGCCCTCACTGTTACTCCAAAACGATTTAGCTCGTTTCGTTACCGATATTTTATATTGGTTATCATTAGGTTGAATTAAAACTTAACCTTTACTGTAGTAAGAAAATGACAACAGTATAAATCATACAAAACATTTTTATGATCAGCTATTCAGCAGATATCGCAGCGTCGCTCTCTGGGAGTCTAGCTGGAGGGAAAACTGACCTGCGAGTGCAAGTGTCCATCCGCACGCGTCCAGCAGTGGGCGCGCCACCGTCGCGTAACAAGTTTTACAAAAAAGACGGTAAAAGAGTTTTTAAATACGTCTCAGCGTTCTTTATTTTCAGCATACAGATGGACCCTTTTACAATTTTTCCCCTATATAAGTTGGTCTTCCTTACTCTAGACTCCATGGTCATTCTGTGGCGGTGAGAGCCCACCCCACCACACGTGTGCGTCAACAATATTAACAATTAAGTTTTTCAAAAATTATAGAATTCAGCTCAACATCATCGGTAACTTTGGCGGCCATCGAGCCCTTCGTCTCTGTGACGTAAGACTCCAAGCTCCACTCGCCGTCAGATGACCGGCCACGAGTCACCGCGAACGTCCGCTTCGGGAGTTTGTGAGTCGACAGTGACACTGAAACCACTATATCATAGATAGTTCGGGTTGTGAAATACATATTGTCAATAAAAGTTTTTCTTCTTCTTGAACATCGTACATTTGTGATCGCGGCCGACGCGCGCCCGGCAGTCAGCAAAGGCGATAATGTCACTTAGAGCGGCGCCGACCACCGTCCGCGGCGCACTACGGCACTTCACAATATTCTAGAGCCGAGTTGACAGCCACTCGTCTCCGGCGCGGTCACGAGAGGCGGCACGCGGGGCCCGGCGCCGCGCATTACCTGGCGGCCGGCTCGTCCTCCAGCAGCAGGCGCACGCGCGAGCACTCGGCCAGCGCGGGCGGGCGCGGGCCCGGGGCGCCGGGGGCGGGGCCCGCGCCCGCCGCGCCGCCCAGCTCGGCCGCCGCCAGCCGCCGCAGCTGCCGCGCCTCCGTGGCGCGCAGCACGCGCAGCAGCGCCGTGTACTTGTCCTGCAGCGCGCGCAGCCGCGCCGCGTGCTCCTCGCCCGCGTGCCGCGCCGCGCGCCGCAGCTCCAGCACGGCCGCCTCGCGCTCCTCCAGCGCCGTCTCCAAGTCGCGCATGCGCGCCGCCGCCGCGTCCGCCCGCGCGTTCGCCGCCTCCGCGTCCACTTCCGCCTTGGCGAGCGCGGCGCGCGCGGCCCGCTCCCGCTCGCCCGTGGCCGCGGCGGGCCCGGGCGCCGCGCGCGCCGCCTCCCGCAGCCGCGCCTCGCGCTCCCCCAGCACGAGCAGCTCGCGCCGCAGCCGGCGCACGTGCTCGGCGCGGCGCTCGGCGGCGAGCGCGGCGCGCGCCAGCGCCTCGGCGCGGCGCGTGGCCTCGGCGGCCTCGGCGCGCTCCTGCTGCAGGTCGGCGGCGGCGGCGGCGCGCGCGGCCTCGGCCTCCCGCAGCGCGGCCTCGGCGCGCAGTCGGGCGGCGGTCTCGGCGTCGAGCGCGGCGTCGGCGGCGTCGGCGCCGGCGGGCGGCGGGGCGGGGCGCGGCGGGCGCGCGGCGCGCAGCTCGTCGCGCTCGAGACGCAACGCGCGCACGCGGTCCCGCAGCGCCTCGTTCTCCAGCTCGAGCGCGCGCGCGCGGCGGCAGCGGCCCAGCAAGCGGCGGTTGCGCTCGGCGTGCGCCTCCCTGCGCCAGCGCTCGAACAGCAGCTGCGCGTGCACGAGCGCCAGCTGCTCGGCCAGCTCGGGCCCGGCGGGCGCGCGACCCGCGTACAGCTCGGCCAGGTACCGGTCCAGGCGCGCGCTCGCCGACTCCGCCACCCCGTCCGCCATCGCCTGCCGACGAACGTCTCGATAATCAAATGACTCAAAATGATTTTTACGTAAACCGAGTCTTGATTGATGTAGATACCACAGAGCCGAGGCCGACGTACTACGATCGAGTTAGTCGGGTGTTATCCAAATGTAGTGTCAAGAGTCTCCGAAACCGGCGTGTTCGCAAGAAAAGAGTTAGAAATGTACAAAAAGCTAGACGAATTTATCAGGATCGCGATGCAGAGTACATTCTCTCCACCAACCAATTTGGATTTGGCGTAAAGATATGCATATTTGAATTGCCCAAAACCGGTTACACCGTGGAACTATTACGTACTACAGGAAGTAAAAGTAAATAAGAACAAAATACGTAAATTTTATTTCTTCAGTCATAGAGAACATCAGTGTTATACTAAAAAATGTGTAAACAGTTAACCCTACGGGACCCTGAAACTTCCCACTAAATTAAGATATTTTAAGCTCAAAAGAGTAAAAAATATAAGCATAGATTTTTCAGTTCAAACATCTATTTTATTAAAAATGGCAACATATTAATTTTTGAGAAACTGTATATTTTGAAAACGATGATGGCAATCAACATTGAAATCTAAAATATTGCTTGAGTTAAATAATGGATAGGTTGAAAAATTTCGATGCAATGTCAAAAAACATTTTATTTTTAATTTTCTTCATTGATAAATCCCGAACAAATTGACTGATTTTGATTAAATTAACGGTATTTGACGCATAAAATACGTCAAATACCGTTAATTTAATCATTAAGTAAGTTTGCTAAAAACAACGTAATTTTAATATTTGAAAAACTATAAGTTTTGAGAATTAGATTCGATTTTGATTTTTGAAACGGTATTTGACGTAGTTTTTTGGTACTAAAATATCGTAGAATACCAAAAAACGATTGGTCGAAAAATTTCGAAGCTATGTCGAAAAAAATTTTTCTCAAAATTTTTCGGCAACGATTACTCCCAAACGGATTAACCGATTTTGATGCAATTTATGTATCAGGCGTAATTTTTTGAGGAATAGATCTGATTAGTTTTTGTACTCAATCAGCACATAAATCTGAAAGTTATATTAAAAAAATACTGTTTCGCCAAAAATTATTTTGGTGTTTTTTCAAAATTTCTCAAAATCTCCTGGACTGAATCGATTCAAATTTTCAGTAAGTCTAAGTAGAGCGGAATCCAATCGAATGCCGCGTTCGATCGGTCCAGCCGTTCAAAAATTATGAGATGTTTACATACACACATACACACACACACACAAACACACACACACACATACATACATACATACATACATACTGACGTTATCGTGAAAATAATCGGAAAAGATTCCCAGGACAACAAAACGTAGACATCTCAATTTTCGAAAATCGGGGTAAAATCAGTAACTTCCTTATCTACATGCGTAGTGGGAAATTAAAAAGGATACACATATTATATCGTGATTTTCAAGTTTACCGAGGTTGTCACAAGATATCTCACAATAACATTTTGCTAGTGAAGGGTTACAGTCGTTAACATTTTTGATGTTTTTTATTGAAATTTTTATACATTAAGCCCAAATTTTAGTGCTCAAAATTCCAATGGGAAGAAAATTCTCCGAAGAAATGCAAAAACAGTTCTGTCTGTCCTTAAAAATAGTGCTCAATGTCAACTCAGTAGTTTGCAAACAAAAAAGATAAGCTATGGAAGTAGGAACGTGGGTGTTTTATATGTATATAAGGTTAAAAATATATTAAAAATTATATAAAAAATTCACATTGTTTTTTCTCGCGTGCCACTTCAACAAAACGCGGGATTTTTGACGTGAATACAAATTTACGAATACGAATTTAAATTTGCCTTCATAGGGGGGACAGTTCAAAAAAACGGATGATAACAAAATTGGGGGATAGAGTTTGTTGTTAAAGCTACAAATCTTTAACTTAACTATCACCAACATCCAAAATCTAATTACATACTACTGGATAGCTAAAGAATCAAAAAATTGTATATGCTGAGCGCGGATGTGGCCGCGTTCCGATTCGGTGGTAGTTTTGAAGTGTTGACGTGTCAAAATAACTTGTAAAAAGTTTTATTGAATAAAGTTCTTCTGATTTCTGATTTCTGGATTGCAATGCTTCGCGGGGAGTGGAGCAGAAAGTGCCGCCATTTTTTAGGTAATTTTACTGCGTTATAAACTACTCAAAACAAAATAGGGCCCACCCCGATTTTTTCACAAAAAACGATCGTATGACAATTAAAACTAAATTTTGAGCAAGTTTAAGTATTTTGCCATAAACTTGAGATATTTATGTATTCTTTACATTATTTTGAACAACATTTTTTAATCTTTACCCTCAAGTGGGTAGACTTAAACAAGTTAAAATTGCCCTGGACGCAATTTCTTATTTGTTTACGTTCCTTAATTTGTTTTACTGTTTTTTTGAGTTAAAACATTAAGTTTCATAACAATGTCACGCATCGGCACCATATGACCATGGAAACTGATTTAACAGTGTTGTTGCTGCAAGAGAGAGAATTTCAGCGATCAGTAGCACTACGCCTAGGTGTATCGCGGTGAGCTATCCGAAATGCTTGTGAAAGCTACCAGGGGACTGGTAGTGTTGACAAGAAGCGGACCAGGAAGAACGCGGGCCACAACTATTCAAGAAGTCCGATATTTCGTGTAACTGCCCGCCAAGAGCGTGTCGTTGCTGCTCGCGCTTTACAAAACCGTCTACAGCAAGCCACGGGTACACGATTAAGTGACCAGACGATCCGCAACAGACTTCATGAAAATGGACAGCAATCCAGAATGCGCGTGGTTCGCATTAAATTGACAAGGGCTCATCGTGCAGCTCGTTTGGGGTTCGCACTTGTATCGCACAGTCAAAACCTTCGGTTTCCCCAAAGAGTCCACCGAAACGCAGCCAGTGGACAGATGACATAAAATTTACGTATAGCTCGTGTAGTCTTGTAGAATCTACCGTGCAGCTCTTTTTCTTTCCATATGGCCTCCCCGTCAGAATCGCAGAGTACCGCCGGTTTTTGCTAGTCATTTTTGGCCAAGGTTAGTGGCGTAAACCCTCTGTCACATTCTATTACCTCAGCATGGATTGCACTCTTCGATCTCGTCAGAAAATAGTTCCTGAGTTTGCAAATCTCGCGGTTGTGAAGAACTTGAGCACTCAGCATGCCCCTGCCACCTCTCTTACGTCAGATATACAATCTCATGACTGACGATTTCGGATGATGCAATCTGTGCCGAGTTATAGTAGTGTGGACTTTCCGATCCAGGGCACTTAGTTCGGTCTGAGACCACTTAAGCACGCCAAATGTGTACATGAGTACTGCCATAACCCAGGTATTGTACGCCCGTATTTTATTGACACCTGACAAATAGCTGTTGAAAACTTTTGTCAGGCGCTCACAAAATCCTTCCATCACTACCCGTTTCATGCCAGACACATCCACACATACATTCTGTGACATCTCCAAGTATCGGTATGTTTCGGCCTCTGTCAGCGATCTGAGTCGCATCGGATGTGATAATATCATCAGATGCTGTAACCTTACCACGTTCTATATGCAAGACTGCACACTTATCTACTCCAAGCTCCATGCCAATCTAACAACTAAAGTCATAAGTGGCATTTAATAATTCACTTAGCCTGGAAACATTTGGAGCAAAAAGCTTGAGGTCATCCATGTATAGATGGTTAAGTTTTAGGCCACCCCTTCGAAGCTGGAATCCCGTCCCTAAGCACTCCAGCAAATAGCTTAGAGGGTTTAGGGCCAGGCAAAACCACAGAGGACAGTCACCCTGGAAATGCCCCTTTTTATCCTGATTCGGTCTTCCGCATCAGACATTCGCTCACCCTGGAGACTTAGCATCGTACTCCACTGCCTCATGTATGTTTCGAGAAACCCTCGGACTGCCTCATCGATCTTATAGAGCTCAAGGGTTCTTATTAGCCATGTATGAGGAACCGAGTCGAATCATTTCTTATAATTAATCCAAGCGGCTGATAAGTTACGTCGGTTGCGTTTGACCTGTTGACCAATAACCGAGTCTATCAGGAGGAGCTCCTTCGTACCGCGACCTCTCACCCGACATCCGTTTTGGGTGTCAGCCAGGATCCTGTTGCCATCTATGTGCGAGACAATTTTGGCTGCCAAAATCGATGTTGTGACCTTGTGTATGGTAGGCAAGCACGTAATCGGGCGATACTGTGACGGGTCGGCAGTATAGCTGTTGGTTTTAGGAGCTAAATAAGTGACCCCAGTGGTAAGGAAGTATGGCACCGAGCATTGCTCAATCGCCTCTCCAAACTGGCAAGCCAGGCTAGCATGACATGCAATGAACCCCTTTAGCCAATAATTTTGGAGTCCGTCAACCCCTGGAGATTTCCAGTTCGGGCATTTTCGGACTACTGCGCTAATGTCATGTTCAGTAATGACTACGGGGTCTATAGTTGGTAAAGCGCGCATATTTCCTCAAGCTTCGCTATCCAAGCACTTTCACCATGTTCGACCGGTTGGAACCATATGCCGCGCCAAAAGGACAATAGA
This sequence comes from Apodemia mormo, assembly GCA_036924255.1. Taxonomy (NCBI): domain Eukaryota; kingdom Metazoa; phylum Arthropoda; class Insecta; order Lepidoptera; family Riodinidae; genus Apodemia; species Apodemia mormo. Next base: position 28,801,715 of record JAUPFN010000022.1, read on the forward strand.
TCCGCCTTTTCAGGCAATTGTTCCCTATATTGCTGCCGAGACATAGTTTGAAGGCATTTGTAATACTTCCTTTGGTCACTTTCGAAGAGACGATTCTCACTGTGTCTCCTAGATGTCTCGGAGTATCGTCTGATACGTTTTCCCCAAGCTGCGACCTGCTGCTTCATTACATTATACATACTACATTATTATTATTATTATCTTTCATACCATCATTTGTTTGCAAACATGATACATAGTCTAACCATGCTTTCTTCTTTTTCTGAATCGCAACTTTCACTTCCCACCATGCATCTGCTTCCATTGACTTGTAATGTTTTGCACTACCACATACTTCTTTCACGACCACAATCACAATCACACTGCCTTTCTAAACTTCCCAACATTCATCTACATCTTAATAAATTTCGCAAACAACTATTTGATTTACAACTAGACAAATCGTATTATAATGTAAATGAATATTTTGCTGATAAAATGAAATATTAAATTAATAATAATTCTTTCATTGTATAATTATAAAGAAAACGTTGTAATTAATAAATTTACTAACTAAATATTACTAATATGATTAGAAATTACTTTAAATACTTAGTAAGTATGTAGATTTATAAAATTGTATATTAAAAAATAAAATATATGCACCATATACAGTAGAACATGTTGATATATATATACATTAAATTGTACAACTTGTAACACCCATATTGTGACAAATTATCTATTATCTTTCTTCTGTCTTTAAACTTTGAAAAATATCAATATTTTAATTAAACAAAAAAGTGTGTAAATTAAATACTTATTTCTATAATTTACAACCTTCATTAGGTTGTAAATTATAGAAATAAGTATTGCGATGTGAAATAATGTTTGTAATTTGTATTAACTATAATTTTTTTTAAAAATAAGCCCGCTGAGTTTCTTCCGCCGGATCTTCTGTGTGTGGCCGCGTTCCGATCCGGTAGTAAGTGTAAAAAAGTCGACTCACAGCATTTTTAGTTTCATAATAAATAAGTATAATTTTAAAATACTTGCACACCATATCATGGTAGAATATGTCGGAAATTTAATCAAATTTTAATAACTTGTAACTCCCATATTCTGGCAAATAAATAATTTTTCTTTCTTCTTTCTTTTTTACATCCAAGTCCGGTAGGTTCGCCAACCTATCTCGTACTTGAATTTCATACATACTTTTAATACTCGGATCTTGCAACTTTTCGCTCTTTATCCTTTCAAGCTCTCCGAATGGAACGCGCTATCGCGTATGTCTCCATGTATTAAACAGACCCCTATATTGACTTACTACCAACTAGTGGTCTGTTTCCAGATTGGGACCTCTGTAGGCGCACGTATCCTTAAGCAATTGCGGAGTCTACTATAAATCAAAAACAGATCTATCAGACTCTTGGTCATTCCTTCTCCACGTATACAAGTGTAGGTCCTTATGCGGGAATATTGTGTTAGCCACAAGAAGATTCCTTTCCACGCATAAATCCACAATGTACTTACCAGCGTCGTTCACTGTACTGTCACCATATGGACCAAGTACGGCATTGAAACCAGGCTGCTTAGTTCCAAATCATCTATTCAAATCACCACACAAAATTACTTTCATTGTCGTCAACCATATCCAGAAACATACTTTACAGAATTGCAAAACTTTTACAGGTCACTGGGCGACGAAGAGCTTACCGGTGCATATAATGCGACCAAAAAGTCTCTCGTGATTCCCAGTTTGATATAGACCCAGAGAAGTCTCGGACCAACAATACCTTAATTTTGCACACCAGGGACTAAAGATGACGATAAAAGAATACTCCGGCGCGAGCATGATATCTTTAGGGCACACCAAACCACAGAGCCATCGTGTTACCGGGGAGATCAGTGGTTTCACTACCTTTACGCTTAGTCGCTGTTACACATGAAACATCCGGGCATCTCTTATTCACTACATCAGTTCAAGCGTCTTATCTTCGAACCCACCTCTCACATTTCACATGCCTGTTTGGCACTCTGCTCCCCTCGACTCACCTATTCGGGCCTGGCGTGATGCCCCCCCCCCCCCCATCGTCGCACCTGCCGCTTTTAGTAGGCCAGCCAAATGGCAGGAGAGGTGGGACAACAGTGAACAGGGTAGGGATTTATACTTTCTTCCCGAGCATTAGTGATCGACTAAGATGTAAGTGGGTTGAACCTGACCATATAACATCACAGTTGTTGTTGGGTCATGGTTGTTTCAGGACAGATTAAAGGATATGGGACTCTACGACACGGGGTTGTGTTTCTGCGACTCTGGTGCAGACGAGTATCAGGGCCACGTGTTGTGGGAGTGTCCGCTATACGGGGACATTACGAAAATTCTTTTTAACAAGTGGGCTTTTTAACAAGCCGGGACCGGTCTATTTTTCGGGTCCTGTAGACATGCCGGCGAACTTCAGGGCGTTCTGGGAGTACACGCTCAAATGGTACAACAGAAGGAGACCCTTAGAGATAGTGGAGGAGCCATAACGTTGGACTCGGCGAACGAGCAAAGTTTATGTGCAGTCTGCCTCTTCAGGGGAGAGTGACATTGGGGCAAAGGTTTTGGTTTAAACAACTTGTAGGAAAAGAAGAATTGTACGGTGAAGAGAGTTTAAAAGCTGAAGTCGTGCAAGATCCTTAAGATTCGGCTCGTTAAACCATGAAACGGTAAGCTGGGCCATGGGAGGTGGTGAGTTTATCCTAAGCTAGGAACAAAGTATGAAGGGAAAATGAATCACACTGGTTTAATACGGTGAGGTAGATTGCATTTACAGTACCCGGCGATAAATATTGCACATCGACCTTTGGAAAGAGACAATCGGCTAATTTCGGCTTCGTAGAGCGTTATCTCTGTCGCACAAAATACAAACAGTCCGGTACCTATTAGGAGCTGTTAAAACAAGTATGATTTGCTTCTTTTGATATTTTTATTCTTTGTATAAAATACACTAATTTTTCTATAAGTGATGGCTTTAGGTTGGGGTAAAATAAAATAAAAAACATTTTTACATTATGTTTACGTATTTAATTATTTTGGAACATTACAGCTTTAGTGTACATAACAAACACCATTATACCTATTGCTAAAATGAGACATTGCAATAAAAATAATAATAATTCTAATTCTCAATTACTTCCATTTCACTATCTGTGCTCTCAAAGAGGTCAATATCACTGTCACTATCAGCCGTATTTATTACTAATCTATCAGTGTAATTGTCTAAACTGTGTTGAATGCTTCTATATTCATTCTCACATTTGATTGCATGATCGCAAACCTTTTTCCACTCTTCAGCGCCGATCATGTTTACTTTTTCAGTCAATAATGTTTTTACTGTAGTTAAGTTCATACCCACATTTCTAGAGGCTACATAGCCTTTCAGTTGAGACCATATATTTTCAATTGGATTAAAATCCGGATGATATGGTGGCAATCGCAACACAGTGTGCCCATGTGCGGCAAGTATTTTGTCCACAGAAAACTCTGTATACCTCTCCTTGTGCTGACATATAATAGCGTAAATCTGGGTTTTTGTTAATTTTGGATCAACTGGAATTTCATGTCTGTTTAACCAGTTGATCATTTCCCGTTTAATGGTGTTTGAGTTGGGGGGTCTCTCAACATACTTGTTGTGATAGGGTGCGTTGTCGATAACTAGAACAGAATCACTGGGTATATTTGGGATTAATTGGTTAACCAGCCATTTCTCATAGTTATCGTTATTCATTTCATTGTGATAGTCACCTGTAGTGTCCGTGGATTTATACGTTAAAAAAGCACCGGGTACAAAGCCTTTTTCATTTCCCGCATGAACTATTATCAAACGTTGACCTTTTGAAATTGGCTTTTTTACTCCTTTTTTCTTATCGTCACTCCAAGATTTCCCTTTAGTGTGGGATGCATGTATATATGACTCATCCATGTAGACGATATTTTTTCCTGTTTCGCGAAATTTGCGTATTTTATCAAGGTATTCCATTCGTTTGGGACTAACGTCGTGCTTTTCCATTAGAATTTTTCGATTATCTTCCATTTTAGTGAACTGAAATCCCATGTCATGAAGTATTTTTCTCAACGTTTTTTCAGACCCATTGTAATTAATAGCTTCAGATAACTTAGCTTTTAATGATTTTATTGTTGGCAGTTCATTAAATCGTAAGCGAAAATCATACACCATTCTTCGAACAACATCGTAATCAAAATCGTCCATATCCAAACGAAATTGCTTTTTTGGTCTCCCTTTTTTTGGAGTGCTGAACTTAATTTCAGTCGAATGTGTTTCACTACTGACTTCGTTTAATATATTGTTCAAAGTTCTTTTTGAAATTCCAGTGGCATTTGCAACTCGCTCTTGAATCTTCTTAAAATAACAACTTACATTTTCATCTACTTTTTTTTTAAATCTATCAGCTTCGCTTACAAAGTATTTATAAACATTGTAGATAATTTCACGTGACTGACCTCGTAAAGGTTTCCCTCTTTTTCCGAAAGATGCCATATTACAACTTTAAATTATTTAAATTTGTGGGTGTTATCAACTCTAAATATATATTTTTTTCGGGACGCGACTGCACTCTATCGTACTTGAACAACGACTGACTAAACGTCACATAGGTAGTGTGGGACAGAGATAACGCTTTACGAAGCCGAAATTATCCGATTGTCTCTTTCCAAAGTTCGATGTGCAATATTTATCGCCGGGTACTGTAAATTATTTAACTGCTACTGATGTTGTGACTCTTGACGATTTGCGTAAGGGTGACCAAGTTGCGAGATTTTGATAATATTTTAATTACTGTTTTATTTTATAATTACTCGGTTATTTATCACTTTATTTTATTTTTGAATATAGGTATTTATACGATATGCGTGAATTTTCACGGGCTCGATTCCGTCCCCCGTGTAAAAGAGCATGCTGTGTATACAATGGCGTGCAGTCTATACAGGCAATTAGGCAGTGCTTTACTTGCTATTCATGACTTTAATAGTAAAAAAATGAATAAACAAAATATATTAATTTAAAAAGACGACTAATATTTTATAAATAGCACCTATGTGCAAGCACACAAACATTATGTTTGCCAGGCGTTTGGCGACTCTAACTAAAGGTATGCTCTGTCTCGGTGCAGTAGATTTGTTCGCATGTATATAGTATTTTTTGTGTCTGTATTCAATTCGCAAGCGCACACATCTATGAATTTCGTAAGCAAAGATGACGTAATCTCCTGCCGCAGGCTTTACAGTTCGGCAATTATCGAGAGTAATCGCGTATCGTAAAATATTGCTAATGCGTATTATCCGACTAAAATTAGTAGATGAAAATCTAATAAAGCACGGTTGCACATTATGCATTTTTGTTTAGTAAGGTTTTATTTGTTTAAATAGGAGAAATGTATTTGTGTTTTACGAAGCCATTTGCTTTTTTTCGTGTGATAAGCATTGTTTATTACTTTCTTTGCGTCATATTTTTCATTTTAACATTTGAAAAATTGTACTATTAAGTCTATTACTGAGTTTCTATAATAATTGTAGTGATTTGCTTTTATTAGTGCATTCATTGTAGATTTCTTAAAATGTTATTTGACTGTGAAGTTTGTGTTAAAAATGTGTGTTTATTAAAAATTAAAAATAACAAGTTCTCACAATTGTCATTCAGTGAAAAGATTCAAATTGTGTCTAAAGGTAGGTGTACCGGGTGTAGGTGTGCCGGGTTCCTATATAAAGCGATCCGCCATTCGTAACAGTAACCATTAGCAACCAATTTAATGGTAATAAGGCGTTCTATAATTTGTTTGTTTGGATGGTAATTTGGTATTTTATAGATAACTAGCTGACCCGCGCACATTAGAACATTAGAACAAACGAGAGTCGAAATTGTCAAACTATTAAACTTTTAAACAGAATTGTCAATCATGGAGAGTGTTCCGACGAGTTGTTTGAATTAATTCCTGCTGCTAACTTCCATCATCGGACATCGCGTCACAATTTGAAGTTCCACCCACACCATCTTGATGTCTGGAAATTCACTGGCACTTTTTGCCTCGCACTACTCTTTTGCGGAATCAATTACCGGCAGGGGCTTTTCCGAACAGATACGACATGGGGATCGTCAACAAAAGAGCTTACTCATTTTTAAAAGGCCGGCAACGCAACTGCAAGGCCTTTGGTATTGCAGATGTCTATGGACGGCGGTGATCACTCAACATCAGGCGCACCTCCTGCTCGTTTGCCCCCTCTTCCATAAAAAAAAATAATTGTCAAACACGCGCTTTATCCTAATCGGGTGGGTAAAAAAACTTAATTATACATGCACTTAAAGCAAACAATTTACCTGGTAGGTTCGTCCAGCAGCACTAGCGAAGTTCTGGCCATAAATTGCCCGCCCGCCTGGCAGCTTCGCCGGCGAGTGTATTAATAAGTCGTCCAAATAGATTTTAATAAAAATTTCATCCCCTATTTCAGCCCTCCAGGGACTGATTTTTGATAAAAAAAATTAGCCTATGTTTGACCCCGGATCTTCAACTATATCCATGCAAATTTCATAAAAATCGGTCCAGCGGTTTAGCCGTGAAAGCGTAACAGACAGACTTTCGCATTTATAATATTAGTATGGATATAGTAACATATGGTAACTATTTATATATACAACTATTATAGGAACAGTTTTACAGTTTTAACTCACGCGCTGTAGAAATTTTAACTATTTGTAATTAAAACGAGTCGTTTTACTGATATAGGAACCGGACATTAGAGATCCGTAGCGTGGCTGTGGCTATGCTAAAAATCTGTAAAAGAAAGTTTTTGTGACCGAGTACCCCGCCGCATAGTGCATACCCAGTGTCATAGGCCTGTGCACGCCGCTGTGTGTATATGAATATATTTGTACGAATCGTGTTTACGGCTCTGACTTCTAGACAGAGGACAGTGGTTAAAATCGAATTTGAGAAAATGTCTAAATGTTGTGTGGTTATAGAAGGGAAATGAGAGGATTCGGATGAGTCGCGAGGTGATAGGTGAAAGGTTTGACACCGACCTGATCGCGCTCGTCTTCGGGCAGGCAGCGGTAGAAGTCGGCCACCAGGAATTCGTAGGGCGCCGGCCACGTGTCCACCGTCTGCACGGCCACCGAGCGGCCGCGCGGGCCCCGCGCGCGCGCCGGCACGGACGCGGCGCGGCGCGGCGGCGCACACGCGCGGGCCGACCGCCGCGCGGGCGCCGGGAGGGCGGCGCGCGGGTCGCGCACGCACGCCGGCGTCGGCTCGTGCTCCGCCCAGGCCGCCGCGCCGGCCGCGCGCTCCGTCAGCTCGCGCACCTCGCGGTCTTCCGCGGCCGCCGGCTCGTCCGCGGCGGCGCCCCCGCGCGGCTCCGGGCGGGCCACCGCGGCGGGCGGCGCGCCGCCCATGGGCACCGGCGATTCCGCCGCGCGCCGCTCCTGCACCACCAGCGCCAGCCGCCCCGCGTACCCCTCCCCTCCCGCACCCGAGCCCACCGGCGGGGACGTCTCCTTGCGCAGCGGCGACGGCGGCTGGGAATATCGCCCGATGGCACGGACGACGTTCGAGTCCGGGAAGCGAAAGTGCGGCGCGCGGACCTCTCCCGCCGGCGTGTTCTCGGGTGTCGCCTCGACGGCGGCCTCGGGTGGTTCGGTGGCGTCGGCTTCGGCCGGCAACGGCGTGTTAGGTGCCGAGTCTGCGCCGCAGCGGTCGGCGAGTGCGAACCAGGGTTCGGCGCCGGGCCGCAGGGCGGAGGCGGCGCGGGCGGCGTGTGCGCCGGAGCCGGGCGGCGGCGCGGCGGGCTGGGGCGCGGGCGGCGCGGGCGCGGGGGAGGACGCGGCAGAGGGGTCGGCGCGCACGCGCGGTGCAGCGTGGCGGCGCGTCTCGGCGAGCACGTCGTGCGTGTCGAGGCGGGCCCAACGCGTCGCATCCGCCTCGCGCTGACGAGAGCCCGTAACCAACGCCGGGTGCAGACGCACGGAAGCGAGTAACGGCAGCAACGCGCGTTCGCGTGCCGGCGCGGCGGCGGCGCACTCGGTACGCAACGCGTCCACCAAAGAGCACGGGTGCGTGGCGTACAGCGCGTGAAATAGCGCCTGCTTAGCGAGCAATACGTGGTCGGCGTGCGCGGGGTGCGGAGGCGGCGGCCGCAGCAGCACGTCGGCCAGCTCGGGCAGGTGCGGCGGCGCCAGCGCGGGCGCGGCCGGCAGCAGCGCCGCCAGCGCCAGCAGCGCGTGCAGCAGCGACGCGGGCTCGGGCTCGGTGCGCGCGGCGCGCAGCAGCTCGCGCGCCAGCGGCGCGGCGGACAGGCGCCGCAGCCAGGCGGGCCGCGCGGCCACGAGCGGCGCGGCGGCGGCGAGAGCGCGCCGCTGCGCGGGTCTCTCCCCACGCAGTTGTTCCAGCAGCGCGTCCAACAAAAAGCGCGCATGCGTGTCGGGCGCGCGCGCCAATAACTCGAGCGCGCGCGCCGAACCGGTGTGCGCGTGATACATGAGCAGCGCGCGTGTCAGCCACGGCTCGCGAATCGTGCTGTACAGAGACGACAGACTTTCCACTGCATCGCGGGCCTCGAGCAGATTGAATATCTCTCCCGTTTCAAGCGCGGCCAGCATCTCCGACCACCTGTGAAGGATGTAAATTACCTTCTAATTACATCCTAAAAAATGACTCAAAGAAAGAATTAAGGCAAAGTGGAACACCAGTGATGTAATCTGGACACCTCATTGGTGTAGTTGCCTATTGGTGAATCTACCATACTTTCTCTCTTTGACTTTTTCGAAATTGCTATAACTATTTTCTCAAATGAGCATTATCAAAATATGTAAGTTCTCTTTGTTCGATGCATACAAGTCAATTTATTATTTAGTAGGTAATTTAAAAAAATATTTATCTGACAAAAATACTACACTGATGAGCTTGTCTATTCCCACAAACATGCCGTAATTAAGTATATTTATTTAGGACAGGACTCAATATCAAGGTGGTCACATTCCGGTCCTTCCTATATCCCACTAACCAGCTTTTCACATCATGTAAAGTGCTAACAGTCCGACAGCTATTTGTTTTACAAAATAAAACCATTAAATGAGACGTGCGCAGGCGCGACAGTCGCACACACAAGCGAGTATTTTGTGTCGATTTGTGTCGATTCTACATTAGCCGAAGGAACTTCGTTCCTACCTGGTGTCCCACGACACCACATCATTTTTTGTATTTCTCTAGGCCCTATCGCCTGAAACACAGGTTAACCTAGTTCAGGCAGATATATGTTAAGTTTGATCATAAGATAGCTTTTAGTGATTTTACAATTCAGTGTAGTGCACAATTTATATATCTGGATAAATATATTGTAACGTGTGAATCCCGTTACCTAATAATTCGTTATAATGTTCGGACAAAATAACCTTTGCATTTAGTATAGTCAATTGAGACTGTTAAATTTTGAGTTGTTCTGTACACATCCTTAAATGGCATAGATACAATTTACGTATGGCATCCCTTTGTCGATGTCATAGCGTCAAATTCTTTCACCTGGCTTTTCCTGTCAAAATGAAATTCAGCTAAGTTTTGTCTAAAATATTTAAAACTTTTAAAAATAGACAATGGGCATAGTTTCGCCTAAATTTAGTCTGAAAACTTGAAAGACGGCACTGCAAGATGCGTGCCATATAAATTTTAAATAATTGCAAGAGTTTACTATTTTATCAAAAATGTGATATTTCCTCAAACACGTGTTCAACACGAATTAACATTGCGGAATTGCATCATGGGCATAGTTGCCTAAATTCATAACAAAATGCGCTGCATGAGGATCCGAAGTGTTGATGTGTGGATGCCAATATCACCGTATGTCCAACATGTGCCGGTAAATTCATCACCTATCTGAAAATATACTTGGGAAAGGAAAAAGGGGACGTTAAAGATCGCCTAGAATGAGAAACCTCAATTATACCAAGCACGATCGGAGAGATATCCATGGACACCATCTGACACATGTTCAATTTTCTGAAGGCCTAGGATCTTCCCGCCACGCAGTAAGGTTTTGCAGATTCCCGCTATGAACTAATTTTTTTTGTGACAATTTTGTGAAGCAGTTTGACTATGAACTTTAAACTCTCTAACCATAATTCTAGTTCATAACCTATTGTAAAAGGCCAATCTAACTTAAAGATCAATATATACACCATCCATCCAAGTCAGCCTTTCTCATTTCATCTCCTGCCTTACTGTGCGATTTTGCCTTTCAGATCCTGAACTTATTTATTTTTTGATAAGTGATTACTTCATCAACCCGCCTCGAGATTAAAAGTTCCAACCTCCCTTTGCTATCTGGCTATATGGAGGGAGTCTGTGTGACGCATCTGTGTGTAGCGCTCGTTACACATAAATAACACCTAGAATCCACTAGGTACCAAACCATCGTACCCGTTATACAGACCATTATTACCTTCCTTATACAAATACATTGACACCTTGTCCAGGCATAATAACACAACTATTATTCTTTTTATATTTGTCTTACAAGGATTGGCTTTCCTAATTTATACTTTTAATACATTTGGTGCCCGAACAGGGACATGAAATTTATTGGGGATCACTTGTAGTTACATGAAATTTATTGGGATCACTTGTAGTTACACGAAATTTATTGGGGATCACTTGTAGTTACTTGAAATTTATTGAAATTTATTTAACAGGTATATGAATATGATTTACCTGATTTTGTAGTATTTTATAGTATTAGTGGGAGAATACTGGCTTGATGTGATGTGTATTTTCTTACCTTTTATTACTTTTTATGCTTGATTATGTGTGTATTCTTGTATTTTCCTGGATTTTAAGCTCTTAAAAGATCACTGACATTGAGATAGGTATGTTAGTGTTTATTAATTCTGTTTAATTTGGGTTAACTAAATAGTAAAAACTTTATTAGTTATAAATCTGTTTAAAGTATATATAATCAAACTTTTGTTAAGTTTTAAGGTCTTACTGTGTTAATCAGTATTAAAACATTAGCTTTATGCAGTGTTGAATTTCAATTCTCATAAAAGAATATATAGATAGATGTATAAATTTTAACTTTGCTAATTAACTGTAATACCTAATGTGTAATAAATGTTACATATATGAATATTAATTTAAACTTTTATAGTGATGTAATACTAGAGTAACTTTGTATTCTTACTGTATTTTATAATTCTGTATTTTATATGGATAAAGTGTGTCCATACCATACTATTTTGAAGTTTCAAATTTTAACTAAGGGGGAAAGTCTTATATGACAATTGAACCATTACTTTTCTTGTGGGAAGTCTGGCTAAGTGTTGGTGCAAGATTAGATATACACATAGCAATTAACATTGAAATTAGTTGTTGATAAAATAAGAATACATTTTTTTTTAATCTTTATTGGTTGGTTATTAATTTATTATCTTTAAAAAAAAAAAATTCACAAATAATAATAGTAAATTTTTCTGGTTGTGCAGTATCAATTGTTGGTAGTGTTTAGTTTTTTTTTCCACAATTTGCTGGTAGTTGTTCACCATGTCTGACGCAGACAAGACACTAATTGAAAAACCAAAGGATGCTGTGGTTTTGCCATCCATAATAAACCCGGACAATGTCAACATTGTTAACAATGAGGGATCGATTTATAATATGGACGCTAGCAATTGTGCTGATGTGGGTTTGTCACCTAGTTGTAATGTTAGATCTAAATTTACCAACTTTGAAAAATTAGGTATTTGCTTTGATGGACGCAGCTGTCCGAGAGAATTTTTGCTTAGTTTGGAAGAACTAAGGCCAATCAAAGGTTTCACAGACGATCAGTGTTTGACCGCTCTTCCATTACTTTTGTCAATTGAACATTTCAGACCATATTGAAGGAACTAAATTTACTGTAGTAACAGATCATGCTAGTTTAAAATGGCTATTGAATTTAACTAACCCTTCTGGTAGATTAGCACGCTGGGCTACTAGATTATCTCAATTTAATTTTGAAGTCTTACATAAAAAGGGGTTGAGTCACACTGTACCCGATGCATTATCTCGTGTAGAAGTAGCTGCCATAGTTGAATGTCCTGATGAAATTTTAGATCCTTTTTTTAGACCCCAGTTTAATTTGAAATCTTATAAAGTAGAAAATCAAGTTTTATATGAATATATTAAACCTAAAGATTCATTGCATAGTAACTTAGCATGGAAAATTGTTATCCCTAAAGAAAATGTTATTGATACTATTAGAGAGAATCATGATACTCCTACTTCTGGTCTTTTTGGAGTACAAAAAACTCTTAAGAAATTAAAAATGCATTATTTTTGGCCTAAAATGTTCTAAGATGTTAAAAATTATATTCAAAATTGTGAAACTTGTAAAGCTTATAAACATTACAATTTGCCACCTTTTGGTTTGATGACAAATCCTAAATTAGTAGATAGACCGATGGTAATGTTATCCATCGATTTGATAGGTCCATTGCCTAAAAGTCTTATGCTGGTTATGTATATATACTTTCCATAGTTGATGTGTTTTCGAAATTTTGTTGGATATTTCCCTTAAAGAAAGCTAAAACTTTGTCAATTACTAGTATCTTAGAAAAGGAAATCTTTTTAAAATTTGGATGTCCTAAGACACTAATATTAGATAATGGTTCTCAATTTACCTCTAAAACATTTAAAGAATTTATTAATAGCTTTAATATACCTAAATTATTTTATAACGCTTTATATACTCCACAAAATAACCCAATTGTACATTATAATAAAACTATTGAAACTTGTCTCGCTTGTTATGTGAAGGGTGATCAGAGGACTTGGTCCAGATTTTTGCCACACATACAGGCTGCCTTAAATGGTACTATTAACTTAGTTACAGGCTATACGCCTAATTTTCTTTTTTTTGGTCGTGAGCTTATCCTTGATAGCGCACTACACAAATATAATTCTTTGACTGACACGTCAGTTGTTGACATGTCAGATTTAGTTTTGTGGGATCGTCCCGACTATGCGCATTCTTTGATTCAATTAGAGTCAATTAATTATTCTATGCATTATACCAAAAACACTATGAAATGATAACGCTAACTCATAATGAGCCGCGCATTCAAAGGTTTTGTATACATTCCAGGTGTCACGATCAACTGACTGTCCACCCAAAACCGTTGAAACTTGTGATGTCTGTAACTTCTAAATTATAAAACTCATGACTGAAATTTTTAAGGGATAATCTTTATAGTATTTACTTTTGAACAAAAAATAATAAAGGATTTTGGACTACAGGTTAATGAATTCATCCCCTATCCCACGGGAACCGTACTGAATTTTGGGATAAAAAATATTCTATAACCTTCTTCGAAGTATGAACTATAATTATGCTAAATTTTATTTGAATCCGTTCTGTAGATTCGTTGTGATGCGTGGCCTTAATACAGACAAACAGACAGACAAAAATTTAAAAAATTACATTTTTTGCTTCAGTATCGATTAAAGAATATCTTGCAAAAAAAAATTTTTTTAAATATCTTCAATGTACAGAAACCGACCTCTTACAGTTTTATTATATGTATATGTATAGATACAAATACTATGAAATGATAATGGTAACTTATAATGAGCCGTGTGTTCAAAGGTTTTGTATACATTCTGAGTGTCACAATCAACTGGACTGACCACTCGAAACCGTTGAAACTTGTGATGTCTGTAACTTCTAAATTATAAAACTCATGACCTTGAAATTTTTAAGGGATGATCTTTATAGTATATACTTTTGAACAAAAAAATAATAAAGGATGTCGGACTACAGGTTAATGAATTAAAGCTAAATATACGTTTTTGTTTTCATCCCCTATCCCACGGGAACTGTAGTGAATTTTGGGATAAAAAATATCCTATAACCTTCTTCGGAGTATAAACTATAATTATGCTAAATTTTATTTGAATCCGTTCAGTAGATTCGGCGTGATGCGCGGCCTTGATACAGACAGACAGACAAAAATTAAAAAAATTACATTTTTCGCTTCAGTATCGATTAAAGAGTATCTTCCAAAAAAAATTTTTAAAATATCTTCAATGTACAGAAATCGACCTCTTACAGTTTTATTATATGTATAAATAGATAGATAGATAGTCACTTACATAAGCTATCATTTTTCATGTATAAATCTGCTTTTAATACGGTATTATACCTGAGAAAACTAAATAAGAATGAAGATGATAAAAATACATTTTCCACTTTATTTGACTACAGTAAATGGACACTTTTTTTAAAGATAGTAAAGTTATATCTGCACAATTAACTGGCATAATCAGTTTTGTAGTATTCAATTTGTTTTATTTTTGCAAAAAATAATTTTGTAAATTTTTAGATCCGGATATAGGCAAACTTTGAAATGGTTAAAAAAACTAAAAACTGTATCACATTGGGAGTTTTACTCAGACATTTGTATACAGACATATCGAGTATAGTATTTTAGAATAAAAACAAAGAAACAAAATCAAGGTTCTAACACACTGTACCACACAGGTGACAGTGCCCCGCAACAACTTACCACCCGGAGAGCCATCTGCTTGTTTTTTGTGCTCTAAGGTTAAACTATAAAAATTACCTTAACAATATGTTTGTAGTTAATAAATTATTTCACTGGACAAATTTTACATATTGATCTAACTCTAAAATAAGCAAATTCTTTACTTGTGATATGGATGCTAGCCAACTATACTATTACATACAAATACATATATAAATACTAAAATTTGTATAATTCATACCCAAACCCAAGAATACAACCATTTATGCTCATCTCATAAAAACATCCCTGACAGGACTCCAACACAAGCCCCACTGACTTGCATAGTCAAGGTCACTAACAACTCAAACAATGTCAAACACTAAATAAATGCCAATGAATACTAATAAAACAAAAATTTAATGGATCACTGGGTAAAATTTTCATTTTTAAAATATTGTCAAATATAATAACAAGTCATTGAGTAAACAGCGTCATATTACTGCAGGCAGAGTTAAAAGGTAGAGTAGACAATAACAGATGGAAACTTAATAAAATATTTTATTGTGGTAATTAAAAATATGTAACAATATAGTCAGTACCAATTTTCATTTATTTTTGTCTCCATGTCCTTGAATTTGGTTGTCAACAAATTTTTGTGAGTTTTGTTATAAATAATCTCATTTTATAATACATAATAGCTGTAAATGACAACAATTGCATACATTCTATGTTTTGATATCCATTAAGACATTATTTTTAGAGAATTATCAAATGAAGTTGTAGCAATTGTTTTATATTTAACTTGAAATTAGAAGAACAATAAATAGAATATCAACATCTTGTATCAAATACCATAACTCGTACAACTGATAACTTATAGATATACCAAAGAAAAAGTTGATGCCCATCCCTAAGGGTTATGGCTGTAACAATTACAACTCAAAATAGAATATGGATCAAAGAGTAGCATATTTAAATCTCAAGATTGCTGAGAAACGACATGAATATTTAAAAGCATAAGTGATATTATTTAATTCTTACCAATCAGCAGTCCGGAGAGATGATGTATCTTTTATCGCAGCTGGAGGAATTTTGATGATTCTGGATAATACACTAAGATGTTAAACCTATTTTCACTATACTATGTTTATTCTCGGTAAAATGATAATGTTCAAGAATTTTGTATATTTTTTTTAATTCAGGATATTTTGAACGAAAAACTATAGACCGAGTACCGACACCTGACATTACATTATTTGTTTGTCATTAATGTCAATTGTCAATGTCATTCTGCTTAATATTTCTTTTCTTCTTTTCATCCCAAAGGGTTAGGCTATTATCTTTCCACTGGCTCTCTATGTTTGACATAAAATGTAGGTAGACATTAAAATACGCTTTTCGCGTAATAAACGTGCATATATACATATGTAAATCTTGACATTGACAAAATCGCTAAATATCTCGGATGAAAGTTCCGTGCTAAAAATTTAGCGGAGGGGTCATTCTTCGATCGTAATATATTTTCAATGATTTGGTGAAAAAAATAAAAACCTCATGGCACAACAAGTGATCAGTACTAGAACTGTTACTTGATTCAAATCTTTGATATCGGTGTAAGAGGCATCTTTGTATTATTAATATTTAGGGAGATATTCGAAAATTTTAAATATGCTTGCTGAGGACAATGACAACTTTTTGATGATAATGACAATTTAATTAGGATAAATGACTTTTGTTGAGGATAATGATTTTACATCTGTTTTATTGCACTTATCATTGAAATAAAACAAAATATTAAGAATCAACATAATTATATTTAGTCGTAAAATCACGCATTGATAAACACAAACATAAATTCTTGTGTAATTAATATAATTTAACAATATAATGTTAATCAAAAAATTACATATTGATGAACAGAAATATAACTTCTTGTATATAATTAAAATATAACAATATTTTTATTATTTTTCAATTGTTATATCCTGCATCACATTATATTAACTAATCACTATCAGCTCAAAGAAATAAAATCGAAATAGATAACACTTAACATTGTTAAGAGTATAACACTGGTTAAATAGGAAGAAAGGATATTTGTTTTTCTGAGATTTGGATCGCGGCTCTCTTCTTTATGTGTACTAGATAATGAAACGACAGGATTTGGATTAATATTCTCAGTGTACTTACAGTTATTATTTGGGATATGGTTTTTATTATACCTATGGATATACTTTTCATCGATATTACAATCAAAACAACTAGATTTGATTGTAATATCGATGAAAAGCTCGTCTGCGTTCCTGCTGAGCGTTTCTGCGCTCCCGAATAGGAAGCTACGTGAGTTATGTTCTGAAATTGGAAATCTGGTCAAATCTTCTAAAACCAAAAACAAAGCGAATTCCTACATTCTGTAAACGCTCGAGTTTATTTAGGCCTTCTTCTGTGATATCAAGATAGCAAATATCAGCATAATCTAATAAAGGAAAGATTTATGTTTGCACTAAAATAACTCTAGTCTTAAAAGGAAGAAATCTTTGCAAACGTTTGATAGCATGAAAGGTGGAATGAACTTTTTTGCATACTTCTGATATATAAGCATTCCAAGGGAAATCTTCACTTATAATTTGACCTAAATTTTTAGCTGATTTGCTATACAGTATAACACTGCTGCTATATACGAGATCAGGAACATTAGCATTTGCACTACCTATAATTAAAAACTGTAACTTTTGGGATTTACTAATAAACCAGATGACTCCGCTCATGAGTAAATACGCGACAGATCCTCATATATAGCGCTGATTGCCTCAAGAACATCCGGAGCAGAGAAAGGACGATACGATTGCAGATCATCCGCATATGATCCGCATCCGCATATGATGATGACGAATGAAAACTGGAGGACATGGCATTGGATATTATGTTGATAAACACGAAAAATAGGAGTGGAGCTAGAACACCCCCCTGTGAAATACCAACTGTTAATTTACTAAAACCTGAGAAAGAATCCTCGAAATGAACATATTGAGAACGATCTCGGAGATATGAGTCAAACCAGGATACAGACTGAGGGGAAAGATTCAGCGAACGAAGAGTACCAAGCAACACATCAAAGTCCACAGAGATAAAATCGTTACTGAAGTCAAAGAAAACCAATAAAGTAGGTTGTTTATTACCAATAGCATGTCTTATGTCATCAGTGACTTTAACAATAGCAGTAACAGTACTGTGCCCCGAACGGAAACCAGATTGATACGGATTGAACAAATTACTATCCTGCAGGTAAAGGCTAAACTGCGTGTCCAAAATCTTGGACAAATATGGAAGAATTGGTATAGGGCGATATTTAGAGAAATTAGTAGGAGCTGAGACTTTAGAAAAAGGAATGACGTGAGCTGTCTTCTAGGCTTAAGGAAAAGTGCCAGAAAAAAAGGAAAAATTGATAATATATGTTAGGACGGGGAACAGTTAAGCCACCATGCGCTAACTGATATTGTCGTTGCCGATGGCATAGGAAGAGATACATTTAATGTGTTTGGCAAGGGCAATTACTCCTAAAGGGTTGGCAATTCTGAAAGATTCGCTTCGGCTGGTCTTTTAGTTTCTTAATTAATCTTTCCATTGTTTTATTTTATAGTAGAGGGGGCCAATGAGCAAAGGTACTGCACCTGATGGTAAAAGCAGTACCTTTGTACATCTGCAATACCAGGGGTCTTGCAGATGCGTTGTCGGCTTTTTAAAAATGAGTAAGCTCGTTTCTTGAAGGTCCCCAAGTCGTAATTGATTCCATAAAGGAGTAGTGCGAGGCAAACAGTGCCGACAAAGGCGCACTGTTGTGGTTTTCCAGGCATCGAGGTGGTGAGGATGGAACTTTAAATTTTGACGCGATGTCCGATGGTGAAATTTAACGGCAGGAATTAATCCGAACAATTCGTCGGAACACTCCCCATAATGATTGCGGTAAAAGATGCAGAGCGAACCTACATCTCTGCGCAACGCCAAAGTGTCAAGCCAATTAGAATTAGCTCTACGTTGAATGCAATCAAGAGGAAGAAGCTAGTACTGAGGAGCTCCGGCCCAAAGGTGGGAGCAGTACTCCATGTGAGGTCGAATTTGGGTCTTGTAAAGTTGGAGGCGATGGACTGGGATAAAGCTTTACTCTGCTGAGTACACCAAGCTTATTGGGGGCTAAGTTAGCCTCTCCTCCCAAATGACCGCTGAAATGAACGTTGTTCGATATGAGCGAGTCTTATTTTATATATGTTCTTATATAACTAGACGTAACCTAGCAAGCGAAAATCGCGCGGTGCAGCAATACTCGTCAGTTTACGCTTTTCTTTCTTTTTTTATATTCTGTCGCCTTCTCACTTGTTCTAAGGCTAGCAGTTCTAGATCAATAATCATTTGTTGATACCTCCGTTTCTGACACATTTTATATTGGACTTTACGATTCTCATAGGATTCCTTACTTCAGGCATGCTGATTTTTTTCCCAAAACAACTGCAGAGACATTACGAAAAAAATTAATCAATTGATGTACCAGCTTACTTTATTTTAATGGTTATATATGCTAATAATTGTATTGACGTCATTATTCTCAACGTTTGTCATTGTTCAAAATCCGCAAATCATTATTCTAACCCATACATCATTATTCTCAACAGTCATTTTCAGGATAATGATGTCAGCAATAATGACGAATTCCAGAAAACATCTCGAAATTTGTCTTAAAAGATTAGATACAGCTAATAAATATCTATGGGGAGTTATTTGCAGTTCGATACATAAATAAAGCCATGAATAAAATCAATGAACATATTATTTACCACGATAAAGTGAATAAGGAGAATGATTATAAAGATGACAAATTTCGAAGAACCATATTTAAGCTTACCTTGAGAGAAATATGACCTGTCCAATCCGTTCAAAGTGTGTGGCCTAACCGAAGAGTACCGAGGGGCATCCGGTAGGCACGAAATATGCCCCATAATTGCAATCATCGTGGAAAAAATTTGAAAACTATTCCTGTTTTTACAATGACGCTTTTTTTGTGACAAGCTTTTGAAAGAGTGTTTTACTATTTTAGAATTAAGTTAATACTTTAAATTGTTAAGAAACAGAAACAATAGACCTTTAAATACAATTTTTTACTATAAATAATTTTATTAAGTGGTATTTGAATATTTTAGAAGACCAAATAGCCAAGAACAGGTGATCTGGACACGCGAAATAATGACGTTTTCAGTAGATTTTTGCGTTTTTTTGTTAATTAATTATAAGAAATGTTTTTCTTTTACTTGTTGATAGTTAAAAAAGTAATAATGGAATAGGAAAACATTGTTTTTCTTCATCGTAGTTATAACAGTAAAGAGAAAACTGCCTGGAACCGTATTATTCTCAACATTGAAGAATCACCCGGAGCCATAACTCGGCAAAAGTAAAAAAGAGCTAAGACAAAAGGCCAAGGCTATCTCGTCTGTCGTTGCCTTATTTCATACGTCGTAATATTAATAATGTCATTATCTTAGTACTTCATACCAAGGAAGTTACATTCAAAATCAAAGTCAAAACTTTTTAATTCAAAATAGGATTAATGGTAACCTCCTTTTGAACGTCAGTTATTAAATAAAATGATGTGGTGTCGCGGGACACCAGGTAGGAACGAACTTCCTTCGGCTAAACGGCACTACTCGCTTGTGTACGCGACTGTCGCGCCTGCGCACGTCTCATTTAACGCTTTTATTCCACGCATTTTTCTTACGGTTTTACTATCACATTTTTTTCAGTTCGGTCGCGCAGCAAAATCCCTATCCCCTCCAAGCCTGCCGTAAGGAACTTCGTTCCAATAATTATTGATAACATTCAAATTACATGAAGACAATTTGTACATCGTAATATTTATGTTATAATATATAAGGTATTCTACCCGGAATGTTCACACGCGCTTCAAAATCGTTCCGAAGAGTACCACGACATCACAGACTAGGAAGGGATATGCAGTATGCACGACAGTGCAGGGCTGCCAGGCATGAATCATAAGATTACCCGCAACCAGTCACAAAAATATCCGCTTTTACCCGCCTTCAAACTTAAAATACCCGTAAAGAGGCTATTTTTAGGGCTATTATCAAAACGATTTTTTGTAGTTTTTGCTATTTTTAGGGTATATTAGGGTATTAACAAAACATTTTTTTGTAGTCATTGCGTATTATTTTGAAATTCAATAAAAAAAAATTGCCTTAACTTACTTATTTATGTACCACGGTTTTTTAGCATGTCAGCATTAGGCGGCCCCCAGACCTACAATAATATTGCGCAATACTTTTATTGTGCAATAATATTGAATACCCCCTTGCTTCCAAACGTTCAATAAATTCACTCAATAAAATTGACAAACCAGTCTGATCAATATTTTCGTGCGAATAATATGTCTGACGACGAAGTTTTAAATCTATACACTCAAGTAAAAACTCCCGTTCTTCATCTTTTATTGATTGGTTTTGTTTTGATCAACACTAATATTGATTAGTGAATTGGCCTGAATGTCGAATTTCGGCCGAAAGTTGAATTTCGATTGAATGTCGAAATTCGGCGGAATGACGTATTTCGGTCACATGTTCAATTTCGACCGAAAATCGAATTTTGGCCTATTCTAGTAATGAACTATTAAATTAACAAGAAGAATAAAATTACCGCGAAATTACGAAAATTTCTTGCTCGCCATTTTGCTTAAATTTACGACACGACCATACATTAAACACCGCGACCGCTTTAAGTCCTGAAGAGAAAAATATTGTGCAATATTAAACCTACACAGTGCAAGAAAAAAATATTGTACAATAAAAATTAATCCCGCTTAAACTTTCGTTCAATCATAGTGCAATCTTCAATATTAATTCTAAACGGTGAATAATATTGTACAATACGTAATATTGCGCAATTTTATTGTAGGTCTAGGGGCCGCCTTAGGCTGAAATGCTACGATGCCACCAGATTTTCGAATACTTTCTCGTTTGGCTCTCGTCTCGTCTCGAATAATGCAACAATACTGTCGGTATTCAGAAAGTTTTTGTTGTCTATTTTAATATTTCTCCGATTACGGAATAGTTTTTCGACTGATGCATTAGAAAAAAGTAGAACAAGTAATCTGACTATTACTTCCTTCAGATTTACAAACACATTCATAGTAGCATTATTTTTTTCCTAATATGAAATATTTAAAATAGTTCCAATCCTTGGTGACTCTCTCACCATAGACTATATATATGAATTGTTTTTACATTTTAAAAATATAGGCATTGATAGCATCCAAATTGAAAATTGTTCACTACAAAATACCCGCTTTTACCCTCATGTCGACAAATTCCCGCGAAATTACCCGCCTTTTCAGTTCATCGTCAAATTACCCACAATGCGGGTAATTACCCGCCAATTGGCAGCGCTGGTGGAGTGTTTCTTTCTAGTTTTAAATACTAAATAATATATGGCGCCAATTGCCATATATAAGTGCGGCCATGGGTAGTTTGCAAATTACTACTAAGTAATTCTACTAATTTGAGAAACATTTTTTGCATTGCATAAATAATTACGTAATAATTAAAGTAAGCACATTTTAGAACTGTGTTAATTACATTACATTTTATGCTAATGTATTTATCGACGTGTGTGTAATATCCCTTTTAGGATTTAACGATTACCGAGTATATAAAAATCTACCTTCAGATAGTTTTATTTACACTGGCAATTGTAAGAAAGGGACAATATCCACGCTTGTCGTTGTCTTGCTTAGAACGTTTTCCCCCCTCTGTTAAGTAAGAAACAAATGTCAACTTAATTAGTAACGAAATAAAGTATATTTTTATTTTTCAAATACTGCTTCGTAATAATTTCAGTTATCGGACACAGAAAAACGGCGGGAAACTTCGAAAAGCGCGGCTCTCTTAGAGAAAATTTCATTTTACAGTTATTTATTCAGTGGAGTTGATTTTTTTTTCGGTAAATATATCTATTTATCTTTATATAAATTAAAAGTTTTAGCTATATATATTATAGGGTAAGCTCTTATCTTTTTTATTATATTTAAATATGAATGAAACTCCTGAGCCAGGGGACACAGCCTCTTTTCCTACTAATTTTGTAACAATAGAATGCGAAATTAGAAATACTTTATTCAATCAAACTTTTTACAAGTTATTTTGACACGTCAACATATTTTTTTAAAAACTACTACCGGATCAAACGTGGCCACGACGAGTCAGGTATGGACACAGACCAATCCGTGAATTCTATAGATAAATCTAGAAAACGCAACCATTCCCACAAAATTTGCAAACACTGTAATAAATTAAAGATTAAATCACCTTCCATTCCTCACACAGAAATACCATATTTTACTAACAGTATGTCACAACAAAATCAAATAAGCCGGAGAATATATAATCATTTAGATGCATCACCATATACTATTCACATACAAAGGCTACAAACAACTCAAAACGATGGTACAACTCTTCATCCCATGACTGTTGGCAAGATGTTAAAGCAAAATAAAATTAATAATATTACCAATGGTAGCTTAAAGAGAATAGGGAGAAATAGAAGTGCATTATCATTTAATTCATATCAAAGTGCTAATGAATTTCTTAGTAATAAAATATTAAGTGACTACAATTTAAATTAATTTATTTCACTATTACTCGAGTTGGTATCGTGAGAGGTATACCAACAGAGCAGAGTCCAGAAGAAATTATGGAAAATATTTCTACACCAATTGGATGTGGCAATATAATGAAAGTTAGACGTATAAATTACAAAGTCATGGTTGAAGGAGTACCTGTATGGAAACCCACCCAGTCTGTCGTTATCCATTTTGATGGCCAGATTTTACCCAAACGCATATTTATTTGCTTCAATTCCCTACCAGTAGATTTAAACATATTCCCAACTATACAATGTTATAATTGTTGTCGCTATGGTCATATTAAAATACAGCGCAGGACAAAGCCTAGATGTTATAGATGTAGTCAGGAAAACAGTGGTGAATCATGTAAAATAGATGATGATTGCGTACAATGTTGTTTGTGCTCAGGCTCACGTGTTGCAACCAACAAGACATGTCCTGAGTTCAAGCGTCAGAAAGATATTAAAATTTACATGGCTCAAAACTGCGTCTCCTATTCTGAAGCATCTAAGTTACATCCGCCAGTCTCCAAATCATATGCAGATGTATTATTAACTTCAAAACCTATGTACACCGATAATGGCAATCTATCCATACCGTCTTATAGTACTTCATATAAAAAAACAGTATTTCTCAAACCTCGAACTCCATCAAAAACAATTAGAGAATATGACAAAACATATCATAATAAAATAGTTAATGAGTTTTCAATACCTACTCCTTCTGATGACTGCGCTGTACTACATAGGAATGGAAAAATAACACAAATAAATTACAAAATCCTTTAATTTCAGAAACCGTAGAATTGTTACAAACTTTAGCTCGTTCTAGTCCTTATTTACGGTCCAACGCTGCCCCGTTAATTGAAATATTATCAAAATCAATACCCATTAACAATGGATACATACAAGCACAACATAATACAGTGGAATTGCCGTAGTGCAATAAGTGATAAAAATGATTTAATTTATTTCATTAATAACCACAATCCTTATTTAGTATGTCTATCTGAAGCTTGGTTTAAACCAAGTTTTAAACACAGACTAGGTAGGGATACTACGTATGTTTTAAAGGTTATAATACGGTCAGACAAGATCGTTTTGATATGGCGATGTTGCAATACTCATAAGGAAAAATATTCCTTATGTAGTAGTACCAATCTCTATCCCTGTAAATAATGATAATTTTTCTATAGTAGCTGTAAGTGTAAATAATATTTGTTATATACCTGTATATATTCCTCATCCCTCATAAACTATTTTAAATAAAATTAAAGCTATAATAAGTACCATGCCTAAGCCCTCGTTTATATTGGGAGACTTTAATTGTTACCATGAATCCTGGGGTAGCTACAGAACGAATAGTTATGGGGAACAACTATTAGACATCACTGATTTAAAAAAAATGTGCATATTAAATTCTGCCTTACCAAAACGCCGTACTCACCCATCAGAAGGTGATAGTATAGTAGATTTATCTGCTCTCCTACCTTAACACCGATATTTACATGGTCAGTGTTACCTTCTACACACGAAAGCGATCACTTTCCTATAGTTATTTCATCTTTCACTTCAAACTATCCCGTCTCCACAAAAAACCATCATCACAAGAAATTCAAACTTAAATACGTAACTGACGAAATGTGGCAAAATTTCAGTAAGAAAGTAGACGAAAATATATGTAATATACTACCCACTCATGATATTAACGTTCAATCGGATATGTTGACAAATTATAATTAACACAGCTAACTTGATGTTCCCTACTGTGTGTAGATCTACATATGTTCCTAGTCCTCCTTGGTGGGATAGTGAATGTAGAGAAGCACTAAAGAACAGGAAATGTGCTGAAAATACCTATCGCTATAACATGTTTGAGAAAAATTATGAGAATCTAATAGAGGTAATGAAAAACTCATAAAAACTATTTAAAAAAAAAGAAAAGAGAAAGTCGTCACCATATCGATATCTCCAAACAACGCTCCGTCTGAAGTTTGGTTAAACATCAAAAAGTTCCGATCAGCTTTTAATGACTCTCCATCAACTTTTATTAATCCTACAGTAATTGACAATTTTCTTAACCATATAGCTCCTTTAACCGTCAATGAAAATATTAATATACTTACAGGAAAATAATGACGAGACAACTTCAGATTTATCTTCACCATTTTCCTTAGATGAATTAAAAAATATTTTAAATAATACTAAAGATACTGCTGCAGGTAATAATGGAATAGTTTATTCATTTATAAGCCACCTGGGAAATAGTTCTTTATCATATTATGTCTTTGCGCCGTTATTCGAGGCCTTTTAAACAATAATGAAAGTGCATCAATTGACTTCCGGTCCGACTTCACGTAGTTGTAATTCCGAATTGACACACAGAGGGAGCCAGTGTCGATTTCCCGCCTTCTGGTGCGGGTTGTGAGGATGAAAATGGGGTATCTGTCGAATCCTGGCCCCATTTAATTATGATTTAGGTACAAATCTAAAAGGTTTAAACATAGCAAATGCTTCTACCGAACATTTGCAATTGTTAAACTCGTTGAAAATTTTTAATTTCATAAATTGGACAAATGTAGGTACGTTATGCTAATTTAACTAGAGGTGTAATAACTAGGTAAATGTTTTAATGAAATTAAGCAATTCAAAAAATCTAATAACTTAATTACAACCGAAAAGTCATTGTGTTATCTCACCCACACTTTCATAATGCGATGCTGTAATTAACGGAGTATCCGAACTGTTAGTATGGGCTCACGCCAGTGAGGCATTAAACAAAGGTCTTTCCTTTCCAAAATCAAAGAAATTTTTTCCGCTAATTTTCAGAAAATTTTATTGGATTGTTTGTAATTGGTATGTGGTAATTAGTAGAATTAAAATAATAAGTATTTTTTGTTCTAAGTTTAGCGAAAGATAATTTTTTTTAGAGGTAGTTTGAAAAAGATTCCACCATCTTGTGAATATTTGTTATGGAGGTATAAATATATATAATTTTTTTTCTTTTCATTTCTTTCTACAAATAAATCGTCCTTCTCTGCGTAAGAGAGACGAGTTGTCAGGATCTCAGGCTGCGCAACCTGGATCTTGTAGCTTTAATCAAAATCAAATCGGTCGCTTTTCAGCAGCATTTGCATTTAATAATAATTTTAGTCAGTACGCGCCGCCTAAAGGAGTCCGACCTGCTTATGATCTCTTAATAATATTTTATTTCGGCCACAATTTTTTAACAATTTTCGGAACAATTTAATAATAATACAGTAATACTAACGTGGTTTAGCATGGAATTGAATTTTGTACCCCGTTATTATTTTCAACAGAGGGTCCGGTGCGCCTCTGTGTTTTCCAAATTCTTACAAACCTCTTTAACCTCCTTTCCCCCAAAATGCTTTTAATAAGTCAGAATCTTTTGTCACTTCTGCCCTTGACGGATTTGAAAACAAATCCGTTTTAACAGACTAAAAATTAACTATGCAAGTACCTCTCGCCCAAAGGGCAGAAGTGACAAAAGATTCTGACATATTAATCAAAATCAAATCGGTCGCTTTTCAGCACCATTTACTTTTAATAGTAATTTATACAGTACGCGCCGCCTAAAGGAATGCGACCTGCTTATGATCTTTTACTAATATTTTATTTCGGCCACAATTTAAACAAATCCGTTTTAACAGATTGAAATATTAAATATACAAGCACCTCTCGCCCCAAGGGCAGAACTGACAAAAGATTCTGACTTATTAAAAGCATTTTGGGGGAAAGGAGGTTAAAGAGGTTCGTAAGAATTTGGAAAACACAGAGGCGCACCGGACCCTCTGTTGAAAATAATAACGGGGTACAAAATTCAATTCCATGCAAAACCACGTTAGTATTACTGTATTATTATTAAATTGTTCCATTAACCGATATGGATCAAGTAATAAAATGCCCCTGAAACGCCAAGTTTTCTTTATGTCCCTTTCCTATTTTTAACATACAAGTTCAATGCGTCCGATTTACAACCTCAAAAGTTTAAATCAATTTGTGAAAGTAACGAAATTGAGACTCATCTCTGTACACTGGGTACCAGATTTCCTACAATCATCCGATTTCATGGTCAAAATCAATTTAACTCGAGCACACTGTCATATGCCTATAGCCTTAAGCCACCGCTGTTTCCTAAGGTTAGTTTACAGAGACCAGAGATCTTACAAATGACCTGTTTAATTTTCGGGCTTGCGACGGCACCGAAAATTTTCGCTTCTCTGACAAATTGGACAGCAGAAATACTACGCGAGAAAGATTTTCGAATAATCGTTTTCTTCGACGATTATTTAGTAGTAAACTAGGAAAGAACCAAGCTAATCACTCACGTGTAGAAAAGCTCTACGGAATTTAGGGGGCCGAAAGTAAATACCAACCAATCGGTGCTTTTACCAGTCGTGTTTCGAATATCGAGGTATTGTACGGGATTCTTGGCAGAACAGGAAAAGTTTGCCGGAAAAGAAAATTCAGAATATACGATTAACTATATTACGCCTCTTGAAATACCAAATCGCAACATTAAAGAAAAATTCAGAGCCTTGTAGGGGTGCTGAACTTTGTCCGATTGGCGGTTCCACAGGACGGGCTCAATTCTCGTTGGCTGTTAACGTCTTCCAACATTCTGTTTCGCAATGTAGGCCAAATAACGTCCCCCCTTCCACATCGAGTTGTAAAAGAACTCCAATGATGGCTAATCAATTTCAGGATTTTTTTCTCGAATTCACCTTGCATTAACCACGCCTTTTCTTACAACCGTTTACGATGCGGGTTGTAGGGGGCGAATTGAATGGCGTACAGATGGGTGGAGAATGGCATGAAGATATATTTCATTCGAACCACCAGGAAATGTTGACCGTATGTGTGCGCCAAGCCGGTTCCTCTCTGAAACATTCAACAGTTCCACTACAGTGCGACAACAAATCTGTCGTAGCATACTTGGGGACCGAGGGGGGAACCCGGTCAGTGGAACTAATGAATATAACATACCAGATTGGGTAACAGATCGTTACGATATTCATCTGACCGCTTATCGCATTCGGGGCGAGTACAACGTAACAGCAGATCGCCTGTCGCGCAAAATATCTTTTTTAGAATGGCATTTGATTCCGTCACTAACAAATGTAACATTTGCGAAATGGGGAGTACCAGAAGTGGATCTTTTTGCATCGGCAATGGTCCACGTTGTTACCAAATATGAGTCTGAGACCATCAACCCGGGAAACACAATGCGTTTACCGGGAGTTGTGAATTCAATTTAGCATTTTATCTATCAATTTAGGTGTTCCCACTGAGTCTAATGTCAAGGGTTCCCGTGCATCTCAAACAGGCATAAGGAACTTGCGTAATTTGGAAAGCGTACGGGAAGTCCCGAGCAATAGCTTTATCTTTTATCATTCACCACCTAGAGACCAATAGACCACAGATATAACGGGTATCCCCCCACCAAAGGTAAAAGACATGGCGCTAGAGATGTGGAAACTCTACATTTAAAACTTATAAACCTGCTTGGGAACGACGGATAAAATGGTGTGAAGTTGTAAGTAAGTAAAATGGTTTGAATGCTGATGCAAAAAAAAAAACAAAAAACATCGGGATCGTATTTAGCAAATTTTTTAGCAGATTTATATTTAACTCAAAAAACATCATATAAAACTATTTTAGTTCATTAATCTGTCGTTTTTACATTGAGTTGTAATGAAAATTGAGTTCAAATATTTGGATTAAGGGTTACTATTTGCTATTGCTTTAGAAAAGCAATAGCAAATAGTAACCCGAAATCCACACCGATAGCATTTGGTATACTAGTATTTTGATATAGTGGTTAAATAAAAATAATGTTGAAAACGATAAAAGTCTATGGAAAGTGTCGCGCCGTTGTGCAATTCTGTTATTACTTTGTTCGGGCCGAAGGATAGGTATATGACCCGACATTATTACATATCGGGGAAAATTTGTATATTGGCTGTGTATACTGACAAAAAATGGCTCACATTTTGGCCCAAGCGCGGTTCCAAAACCGATTCGGCACTACACGTCCAATCTGGTTGGGAATGCAAAAAGTTTTAAAGTTGGTTCCGGTGTTTTAGACTAGAAAACAAGTAAACTTAGGCATGAAAAGGCGTAGCAATGCTAAAATAGATAATCTATTCCTCACTATATGTGGAAAGCCTGCTGCTGCTTCTAGAACGGTAATTGTGGGTTGAGCTAAATCTGTTTTAAGGTAGGCTGGAATCGCGGCAACCCTACGAAGTGTTAGGTCGGCTGTTGCCTCAAGATAAAATTTTAGATAGATAGATAAAATTTTTGAAAGGGGAAACTGGAGATCTGGAAATACGTACAAAAAACTAAGAGTATAGAAAAGATATCAGGCCTAATTAAAAAGGCCAGAGATCAGGATCTAAATAACGGCATTTTTCGAGCACTAGTATAGGATTTATTATGTATAAATATATATGAAAATTGTATATTACCTAATATATATTTGTAACAAATACAACAGTAATAGATATATAATAAGTAAATAAGGTTAAAGTAAGGGCTGCCTGGTACCTTAAAATTATAATAGTGATAAATAATGAGATTCAATGAGCTAATCACCGCAATAATTCTGGTAAACACAAGAGGCGGGGAAAAGATGGCGGGCACCAGAAGGCGGGAAATCGACACTGGCTCGCTCTGTGTGTCAATTCGGAACTACAACTACGTGAAGTCGGACCGGAAGTCAATAGATGCTCTCTCATTATTGTTTAAAAGGCCTCGAATAAGGCTCCTGGACATAATACGAGTTTTGATGGTAAGTAAAACTCATCTATTTAAGTATTATAAATTCTATAATGGATTTTCGAAAAATACCCCCATCTTGGAAAACGCAAATAATATTACCAATCTTAAAACCTAACAAAATCCTTTTGAAGCATCATCCTATCGCCCTATCGCCTTATCATCTGCTCTGATCAAAATAATTGAACATCTCATTTAAAACTGTCTAGAGTGGTATAATTTAAAAAGTAATAAATTTTTGTCCAAGAGTCAGTACGGTTTTAGGAAAGGTAAGAGTACGACAGATAATCTAAGTCTTCTTACTACAGATGTTAGAATATTTTTTACAGTTTTTCTTGATTTAACTTCAGCATACGATAGCGTCTTACTTCCAGTGTTACAAGAAAAGCTATCCAAATTAAAAATCCCAAGTAAATATATTAAATTCATCATAAACTCATTATATAATAAACCAATCAATCTTATAGTCGAAGATGTAGTACATACACGATTGTTATCTAAAGGATCACTACAGGGATCCGTGCTAAGTCCTCTTCTATACAGTGTTTACACCCATGACATGGAACTTTTCCTAGATAAAAGTGTAAATATTTTACAATATGCCGATGACCTTGTATTATACACAATTGACCAAAACATTGATAATGCTAGTATGCTAATGAATTCAACCCTGAATAAATTACAGAAATGGCTAGATATAATGGGTTTCAAATTTCTCCATCTAAAAGTACTACCGTACTATTTATAAGACAACGATCTCCACCCAGACCATCAATACTTTTTGGCAATAAACTTATACCTTATAAAGATGACACAAAATTCCTAGGTGTATTAGTTGATTCAAAACTCTCTGGAATCTTACATTGCAACTACATAGCGAATAAATGTGAAAAACTAACAAACATAATAAGATGCTTAGCAGGTATATGGTGAGGCGCTTATCCTTTTTACCTAAAACTTATTTATAATGCAATCATAAGAAGCATTCTTAACTATGGATCATTCATACTCGAACCTTGTAATAAATTTGGCCTTAAAAAACTTGACAAAATACAGTCAAAATGCTTGAGAATTATATGTGGCGCGATGAAATCTAGCCCAACCAATGCGTTACAAATTGAGTGTGTCGATCCACCCTTACATCTTAGACGCCAATTTATTTCAATACATTTTTCATTGCGTGCAATTCTTAGATCATCCTCTTATGGAAAAAAACATTTTTTATCCGAGCTTATTGATATCTCCCCATACTGGACACATAAACCTATCTCGTGCCTCGTAATTAGCTATAGAAAATATTTATCACTCTCAGCTCCTATTTTTCTTTCATCTGTTCTACACATATTCACATGCAACTATGAAGCACTTATTACAAAAACGCAAATTATTTTTAACTCCCGACGCAAAAACAAGGGGTGTTATAAGTTTCAGGTGTGTATCTGTGGATCTGTGTATCTGTGTATCTGTGTATGTGTGTATCTGTGTGTCTGTCCGTGGCATCGTAGCGACCAGGCGGATGGTCCAATTTGGTTGCGGTTTTTTTAAATGAAAGCCCTATTTTGCGAGATGGTTCTTAGCTATGATGCATTAGAATCTGTTTAGCCGTTTTAAGATCATCAGCTCTATTCTAGTTGATGAAATAAATTAAACAACTTGTAAAGGCTTTATCGACAATAAAGTCTGCATTCTGTTACTTTAATGATTTTGCAATGACGTGGTGACCTTGACCTGATGCTGCTAGATCCTTATCCAAAAATCATCAGCTTCTATTTAACTGGCAATGTTCGTATGTAAATAACCGATTTTCGAAATATTTCAAACTTAGCAAATTTAGCAGCGACTTTCTGATATCCATTTGCATTAAAACTTGGCAAACTTGGGTAAATTACAATGCAATCTTACGGTACCATCCGGCTAATCTCATGATGTAGCCTGAATGGAGAGACTAGAACTCTCAGATGCTGAGTTTTAAGGAAATAACCGAGTTTTGGCTCAGCAGTTTGGTTGCTATAAGTACAATACTAACTTTTATTACTTCTCATAATGACGAGGACCTGAAGATGGAGTTAAAAGAGTTCTACTGAAACTCAAAGATAGAAAGTACTAAGATAGTGGAGCTTATAAGAGTTTATTTCGTTGGAATAATTTTTTTCTCATGATGTCGAAGTTCTGAAGATAGAAATTTTCGAATCCAGATGCAAATTGCGAAAAAATTGAACAGTGAACTACTAAACTCAACAAGGTAAATTTATTGAGTTAGCACTCAATTGTTTTGTATTGGCTAGCATTTTGGTTTGGAATCTAGGCTGCTGGGATCTGATGATGGAACTAAAAGGTTACCATGGAAACTCCTAAACTAAATAAGATAAAATCATCTTGTTTGGACTCATTCTTTTTAGTGCTAGACAATATTCAGGTTCTCATCATGGAGCTGGAATGAGATCATGGAAACCTAAAAAGAATAAAATAGAGCAATACCAAAAATAATAATACCATCGACTTTAGGGTCGTTTGATCCGTTCTTTTAAGGATTTTTCAGCAGGATGGCTTCCAGCACCTGATGTTAGAGCTGGAAGATGTCTATGAGAACTCCTAAGTCAATCTAGATAAAATTATCGTTCACTTTGGTGCTGAATGATTTTTGGGACCCGATGATGGAACTGAAAGATGGCTATGGGAATTTCTAAACTAAACAAGATAAACCTATCAAGTTTGGCCTTACTTGTTCTGTGTTGACAAACACTCTGGTGGTAATTGACTTTCAGGGTCTTATAAGGAGGTCATTTGAACTTAATACTATGTATTTTGGGCTTATTTGATTCGTAATTTTCAGGACTTTTGAGCCGGATAGTTGCCAGTGATTGATAATAGAGCTGAAAGAAGTCCTTGAAAGACTGATAATAAAGCTGAAAGAATACCTAAGCTGAACCGGTTAAGTCCATTGAGTTTGAGCTGATTCGGTTTATACTGACAAATTCTTAGATGCTAAATGTTTTCTAGAATCTGATGGTGGATGCGAAAGGTGACCATTTGAGCTAAAGATTATGAAGATAAAGCTGGCCTTTATATAGTTTTTTTTTATATAAGATAGCAAACAAGTTTTTTTATATAAGATAGCAACGCACCATTAACACCAAAGATGTTAATGGTGCGTTCTTATGGCAAGGTTTTATGCCACATGCATAAGTTGACCGGCTAGCTTACCTTCTAAACCGGAACTCGGCAGTGAAAAACATTGACGCTATTGCGGCAGGAATATGTAAGGCAGTAGTACCAGATCCAGGCAAGACCATGCAGAACTCTACCACCTAGCAACCACGCTTACCCAATCGGTCGCCTCTTTCGACCTACCTAGCAAAACGGCAGTTGGCTTTTTCTTCAAAGGAGGACCAACACACAGGAAAACCTACAGCAGAAAATCAATTCCCCTCAATAAACCAATATTAGACGAGTGGATACCGTATATTTATATAGTATTTTATGTAGTTGTAATGAGTATTCATACAGCGGGAAAATTAAAATTTAGACCTTGTTTGCAAAATAATGATTGACAGAAGATTCGCAGGGATTGCTAGTAGAACTACAAGGTAGCCGTGGAACTCCTAAACTAAATAAAATAAACCGTGTGTGTGCGTGTGTAAATCGAGAGTGATCAATTTGTTTTACTTTTTTTGCAAAACTTTTTTGCAAATAGGTACTCTAAATCAAAATTATTTTTAGGATTATATGGTAGTGCTAAAAGGAGGTCATGGGAGCTTGCAATAAAAAATTCAAGCTCGTTTATTAAGCATTCATGGTAACCTTAACTTGATGGTGCAGGATTTCTTTCACGTTTTGCTCTTAAAGTGATGTGTAAGCAGAATGGCGATCTTAACATAACAGAACGTGTCGGGGTTGTTGAAATTTTTAATTTTATCTTGTTACAGAATGTTTTTGGTGGGATGAGAGTTTAACATATTTTTTCTTATAACTTACAAATAAGGCTGCATGGCCATTGCTTTTCGCATACATAAGAGCTGAGAAATAAAAAAGAAAACTAACCTACAATAAATATAATCTTGTAAATTAAAATGGAAATTATATAAAGCTTAGAGAAATGGAATTCAAATTTAGGTTGAAAATACGATAGCATAAGTGTGTATAAGCCTGAGCCTATTAAATAATAAATATGCTAAGAGTTGTTGCAAAAGTTTATGTTGAGGGTCAGCATTTAGCCAGTAGAGATGTTTTTAAAATACTCCGTAAGTTATCAATGTTATTATTTAGATCGAATATTATTTCTCTGAATAGGCAGAATATCTTTCTTGTAGTTTCAGCCTAGCAAGCAAGACAGCGAGGGTGACTTAATTGATTGATACACGTTTTTCTTGTCTTTAGAAGAACTACTGCCTCACTTGCGTTACCACCGGTTGCGTTGGACTTACAATGGACTATAGATTAATTAAAATATTTGGTGTGCGCAATGATATATATAAGGAAAATATTTAAATATTGTGCAATATTTTTGCAGGTTTGTGTGCATATTCCAATGCTGCAGGTGGTGAACAGGTATGTAACTATCCAAGTACATAATATATAAGTATATAATATACATATAAACCCTTTATATATACATTATCAGATTACATGAGAGTACTGCTAGTTACAAAGATATTGTAATATTACAGATTAGATGTAAGAAACATGACAAATGCTTAAAAACTTTAAAGTAATTCTTAGAATTAAATTTGTTATTTCTTATACATATAACTTCATCTAATCAATACACATTTTAATGTATTATTTTCTGTAAATCATTGTATGGTAAGAGGATGTCCATCAAAGTAAAGATTTTAGTATATAGGAGTGCATTAGAAACGGGCCACATGAATATGAGGTTGCGGGGAGGGGGACAGTGCCCTGGTCCCCTGGGTATCACTTCCACCATGTGGAAATGTTTATAAAAAAGTTATAGTTCAAAAGCCAGGGTTTAAGGTGATAATTATCTTTAATTGTGAATATAATTATAGGTTGATCATTTCTTTGGTAAGTGTAATCTAAAATATTTGTCACATTGATGATTTCAAACGGCACATGTAATTTTTATCCAGTTAAAGTATTGGAGGTAGAGATGAAATGGATAGAGGTTTGGCCTATTTGGCTACAAAGCCGGAGCACCGGATATCCTGCTAAACGAAAAAAAGAATATGAAACTGTATCCAACTTCACACGTTAGCCTAATGAGTGTTTTGGGAATGTTTCAATGAAGTGGCAAAGGATAATGGTAGTGCTAGTGATTGTCGCAATCATGAAAAATAAAATCTAATTATGAGATTGACTTTTTCTTAAAGAATTCTCAAATCAATCACAATCATGACCATCATTGCGATGATGAATTTGGTGGTTAGTTAATTCGAATCAGTACCTGCAATTTTCAAGGTTTGCTAGAATTTATCTTTCAGCACTTGACAGTAGCATTTACAGGGAAAGGCTATTTTCAGAAGCTGGTCTGATATATGAAGCGAAGCGAAGTCGCCTCTTACTAACAAATGCAGAAAGTTTGGTATTCATTGTCCACAATTTGCCACTTGTTAATTTTGGGTATCAAACTAATTATTAATTTTTTTTTTGATATTATCAAAATAAACTGTGTTCATAACTTATTGTGGTATGATTTTCCTTGTGTAAAATAATGAGATTTTTATTTATTTTACTATCCGGTATCCGGCCGGATATTGGCTCACTATCCAGTAATCTTTTTTTTTTACTGCTGATAAGGAAGAGCTTTACCACGATCTCGCCTGATGGTAAGCTAAGATACGGCCTAAGATGGAACACGCTTCCCTAGAAGGTACCTGTTCACTCTTCTCTTGAAGATCCCCAGGTTGTACCCGTTGGGGCACACAGACTCAGGAAGCATATTCCAGTCCGGATCAAGAATGTTGAGTTGAACCGCTTTGTTCGGGTACCTGGAACGTCCACCATATAGCGATGCCTAGTATCTGTGCTCCTGGGCAATCGATAGAAAAACGGGGATGGCGGAATTAAGTCGTGGATTTCGCAGCATACTCTCCAAAATGTATCCGATAAAAGACCGATAAACTAGCCACTCTGCGGTGATGAGCGAGGCTCTTGAGTTCTGGAGTATTCGACCGGATAATAAAAATAAAGGCGGATACAGGATAGTAGCCAGATATCCATTTCATCTCTAATTGGAGGTTATTGGGATGATATTCCATTCATTAATCAAGAAGTAGTATGTAGTTGATTAGCTTCCCGTATTTTGGTGTCCAATTTATAGTCACGAAATTAGCAACAAAAAATTAAATTAATACAAGTTATACAAGTTCAGCTACTAAACTCAAACTTCCACAAGTATGCTAAGAGATAGATAATTGTGATGTTACTTGCAAGGTATATATTTTTATATTTTATCTTAGTTTATAAAAATATTGTATCACAATGGTTGTCCGGACTAATTTCTGAAACTTCTGAACTGATTTTAATGAAATTTTGCACAGAAATGTAACCGTGTCCAACTTAAAATATAGGCTTTACTTTATTTCGATTAATGACTATATGCAATATTGTTATTGCATATTTAAATTAAACTTATAACAGCCACAGCAACATAGCCGCAATAGAGCTCTATTAGGCTAATTAAAAAAATAATACCTTAATTTATAGCTAAATAGTTGCTAATTAGTTGCCAAAACAAAATTTCTTTACTATTGTTGATCATGAGAAATTGCAAATAATGCTACCTTTTGTACAACGGTTGCAGAGTACTTAATTAAATTATATACTTTTCCTTTGACCATTACAGAAGATATAGTTGCTAATTGCCACAAAGTTATAGGTTAGGTTTAAATATACTTTATTCTCATTACAGACATAGTCACTTACATGAGAAGAATACTTACAGTTAATTTTAATAAATATACAAGTCATTTGCACTGCACAGAATATTCACTTTAAAATTATTTATTATAAACTTGGCCAAATCGTGTTTAAATTTATTAAAAGGATCAACTTTTTTTAGTCTTGAGGGTAGATTATTATATAGTTGAACTCCGTTGTGTGTTAACATTCGAGTGCCGTAATTTGTTCTGGTCTTTGGTAATGCCAGGTAGCTAGCTCGTCTCGTGCTGCGTTTAGAAGCGTGACTCTGCTTTGCAGGTAAGATTGATGTATGGATGGTTTTGTTAAGTATCTTTTGAATGAGAATGCATGTGTGATATGAATAAAGTTGACTGATGTTCATGATATTAATTTCTAAGTAAATTTTAAAAGTGATTGTAAAAAAGTATTTTAATTAATTTATTTTGAGTAATTTGGAGTTCCGATAATTTGGTTTTAGATGCACTTCCCCATATTTCGATAAGTTATAGAACATGCTTTTCTTATGTTTAATATAAAATAAAAAGAAACATCATCTTTATATAATTAATTGCCTCTGTGGTCTATTGGTTCAGGTTGGTGTTGACCATATGAGGTCCCGGGTTCGATTCCCGGGTCAGGCAATTAAAAAATGTCTTTCAGTTTTAATAAAAACAACATTGCCGGTATTGGAAAAGTGGCCAGTTGGTGATAGGCTTGCTACCAATCACATTGTATGGAACTAAGTATCTTCGGCTAATCGTGAGTGTATTTGTTATACCTCTGCCTAGCTCTTCGAGGATATGGATGTGAAGATATTTAAAAAAAGAAAAGGAAATACACTAACTTAACATGTTTGACATTATCTGGCCACCCAGCCGTAAACCATTTTTTTCATTTTTCATGATATTGGTTTGTGACCATGTAATTTTTTGATGTATTTATTCCTATTTAACATAGAATTAAGGCAAACTGAGTTCATTGAAGGATTTTTAATACAATAAAATATTCTCAATCGTTACAGTTGATTATTTCAGGTAAATAATAATTTCCAAAGCGGCACATGCTCTCTATTTATTTGTTTGTGGATGGTTTCTTGCATTAAAAATTTTACTAGCATTAAAAACTCGAATGTCTTATTAATTAAAAAAAAGTACTGCTACAACATTAAAATATTTACATAGTTTAAGGTTAAGGAGAGCATAGTATTTGCTGATGCTTTCGCTTTGTAAGAGCAAGTTTGAATTAGAATTTAGGGTGTTTATTACATACAAAACAAAATAATTTGAAATAATATCAGTAACAATTAGTTCGCTTTTTGATTTTTGATTTTTGTTTCATTTGTTTATATTAATGCCGTTTAAAAAAGGTTAACAAACCTCTAAATTTTTTCATTTAACAGAATATTCAGAAACTAAGCCTACAGGCTTGATTTATACGGAAAATGATTAAGGTTTTGTTTAGGGAAAAACCTTTTAAAATGCAAGTTGAGGGAGATACAATCGATTTAAAAATGATAAGACTCCCGTGTCATATGCCATACGTTAAAAAAAACTATGACACGACTACCGTGTCATCCGTAATGAATGGGCTAGAAACAGATTTTGTACAGAGGAAAAACCAGCATGAGCTGAAACATTCGAAAAAATAAATATTCTCAAGTTTTACCATATTTAACTTTCAACAACAAATTAGCAACTTAATCTTCTGTCGTGGTTAAAAATGAAAAATAAAATGAAAAGCAGTTTATTTACAGCGACAAAAATACAAGTTAATAATATATTACCCAAGTGCAGTTACAAATTACTGGCGTTGACAGATCGGCATCTTAAGTCACAATGTAAACTATGAAGAAACATAACTTATAAAATAAAAATAAAAATAAAGATAAATTACAATATTAAATTATCAGTGTTAGTGTAGTCTAGGGAAGCTAATGATTTACAAGCTATTCGTTTAGCCTTAAGTAACTATTTTGCTTTGTATTACAATTTTCAGCAACAGAATTATAAATACAGGTTCTTATGAATTGTCCGAAACGGTGGGCTAAATAGGTTTTAACCTGTGGAATAGGCAAATGGTATACTCTCTGCTTTAGCAAGTTGCTTTGCTCAGGAGAATCTAATATCGACTTATGGACAGGCAGTGTTGTTTGCAAAATAAATAGTTGCCTTACACTGAGAACTCCACACTCCTTGTAGACCTCTGATGTTGGATATCTAAAAGGTTTTCTCGTCATTACTTTTAATACTGAATGCTGTGCTCTCCCAACTCGGATAAGAATAGTCTTAGATGCACCACCCCCGCTTATAATGCAGTATATAAGTAATGATTGACATAACGCGTAGTATACCAATTTGAGGGTGTCAATATTTGATACATCACGCAGATTCTTCATTATGCCCGTAACCTTCCGAATCCGATTAGATAGCTCAGTTATATGATGCTTGAAAGCTAAATTTTCGTCTAGAACTCCAAGATATTTAATGTCTTTTCTTGTTAGAGAGTCACATCTGCAACATCTGTTTTATCACAAGCTGCCGTGTGTATTTTTACGTCAGTGTTTAATGAAGGAGCTGATGCAGCTGTATTGTGGAAGCATACATAAACAGTTTTTTTTATATTCAGTGTTAGAAGATTATTCTGTAGCCATCTGGATACATTAGTCATCCCTAGCTCAGCATAATATAGAGCTTCATGCCATGTTGATCCATGGAACAATACTGTAGTATCATCTGCATAGCATATAATTTTGGCGTTTCCAAGTGGGATATCATATATCCCATTAATATATGTATAAGATAAATAACGTGGGTCCTAGGTTACTTCCCTGGGGCACTCCAATCAAAAGGGAAAAGTATGTTATATAATGAGTTACTCTTCTGCCTGTATATCAAGGTAGCCTTAACCACGATTTCTCTTTTTTGTTTTATTACCGATAGGTAAGCGCTTGACCTTGATCTCGCCTGATGGTAAGCTAAGATGAGGCCTAAGATGGAGCGCGTTTCCCTAGAAGGTATCTGTTCACTCTTCTCTTGAAGATCCCCAGATTGTACTCGTCCTCCCACACAGACTCAGGAAGCATGTTCCAGTCCTTTGCGGTTCGAATGAAGAATGTTGAGTCGAACCGCTTTGTCCGGGTACGTTGAACGTCCACCATATAACGATGCCTGGATTCCGTGCACCTCGACGATCGATAGAAAATGGCGGAATTAAGTCGTGCAATTCCGCAGCGCGCTCTCCACAGTGTATTCGATAAAAAACCGATAAACTAGCCACTCTGCGGCGATGAGCGAGGCTCTGAAGTTTTTTGCCTACGCCTTTAAGAATGTTGAGTCGAACCGCTTTGTCCGGGTACGTTGAACGTCCACCATATAACGATGCCTGGATTCCGTGCACCTCGACGATCGATAGAAAATGGCGGAATTAAGTCGTGCAATTCCGCAGCGCGCTCTCCACAGTGTATTCGATAAAAAACCGATAAACTAGCCACTCTGCGGCGATGAGCGAGGCTCTGAAGTTTTTTGCCTACAAGCTCATCATCGTTTATGAGCCTCTTGGCACGCCTTTTTCGCCTCAAGCGTCTCCAGCTGGTATTTGGCGGATCCATCCAAGAGGTGAGAGCAGTATTCCATGCACGAACGGACTTGTGCTTTATAAAGGTTGAGCAACTGTCCCGGACTGAAATACTGTCTCACCTTCGCCAGAATACCAAGCTTTTTTGAGGCAACTGGGGCTTTAGATTCGATGTACGAACCAAAGTTGAGAGTAGGCGTTAACGTGATACCAAGGATCTCGAGGTGGTCATTTATCGGCACGGCCACACTCTGGAAAGACGGAGATAGATGGAGCGGACTCCGTTTAGCGGAGAATAGACACGCCTGGGTCTTAGTTGCATTGAACTTGACCAGATTAGCATCGCCCCAATCGGAGACTGCCTGTAAGGACAGGTTCATACGATCGACCATTGCCTCTCTAAGAGACCGGATCTGTGCTGTACTGGCCCGCGCATTGGATACGTAACTCTCCACAACAGTGCTATCATCTGCGTACCCATAGATACCGGGCTTCAGCAGATTGTTAATATGTAGCAAGAATAGGGTTGCGGAGAGAACTGATCCCTGAGGCACTCCGGCATTTATAGCCATTTGGTCGGATAAGGAGCCGTTGACGTCTACTCTGATCGACCGGCCACTCAGAAAATCTGAGATCCAGGCGCAGAGACCTGCTTGCCAATAAAACTATCATGCCAGACCCTGTCAAAGGCCTTCGAGCTATTAAGGGAGACAGCTAGTGCCTCACCATGCTTCTCGATGGCCGAGCTCAAAATGTAAGTGGCATACGCTAGAAGATCCCCAGTGGACCGATTTCGGCGAAACCCGTATTGGCGGTCACTCAGTAGATCGTTCGCTTCTAGGTGTGCCATTAGCCTGCTGTTCAGTACACGCTCCATAGTCTTGCAGAGTATGGACGTGACTGAAATTGGCCTATAGTTGGAGGGGTCGACACGACTGCCTTTTTTGGGCACAGGCTGCACGTTGGCAAGCTTCCATGATTTCGGCACTTTTCCAGTAGTCATCGAAAGGCGAAAGAGGCGTGTCAACACAGGAGCGAGTTCAGGCTCACAGGTTTTCAGTACTATGGCTGGAATCCCATCAGGGCCACTGGCTTTGTTCCCGTCCAGATTCCGCAGCGTTTTAAGAACCTTAGTCTGACAGATGCGAATTTCCGGCATGTTCACCTCGCATCCAGGTAGACTGGGTGATTTCGCGTTGGTGGGATCCAGACGCGAGTTTTCCGCGAATAGAGTAGCGAACAGGTTCGCTTTCTCTACGGCGGTGTGAGCCAGCGTCCCATCCGGTTTCAGCAGTGGAGGGAGTGAGGGGCGGCAGAAATTCGATTCAACCGACTTTGTGCCAGGGACCAAAAGGCTTTACTACCTGAGGGGTATGAAGCCAGTTTGTTCCCAATACGGCTGACGTGGTCAAATCGAGCTTTCAGTAGAGCCTTTTTGCAGGACTTGGCGGCCCGGTTGAAGGCT
This sequence comes from Apodemia mormo, assembly GCA_036924255.1. Lineage (NCBI taxonomy): Eukaryota > Metazoa > Arthropoda > Insecta > Lepidoptera > Riodinidae > Apodemia > Apodemia mormo. The sequence continues at coordinate 28,843,622 of JAUPFN010000022.1, forward strand.
TTCTTCTTCTCCGACACGTCCTTGGCCTTGCGGTGTCGAGCATCTACCCAAGCCAGATATGCCTCATGCTTTAGCGCCTCAGCGCGTCTACAATCGGCTCTGAACCAAGGATGAGCTTTACTGGACATGGCTACGTCGGAGAAGGGAATAAAATACTCCATTCCTTGCCGCAGCACATCTGTCACAGCATCCGCGCAGGCCGAGGAGTCTTCAGAAGAAAAGCAGACAGGCCGCCAGTGATAAGACGCATAGAAGGAACGCATCTCGTCCCAGTCTGCTGACTTGTATCGCCACACGCGCCGAGAGCCCCTGGGACTGGGAACGGGCGGCGAGTAGACGGATACAGATTTCATCAGACAGTGATCGGAGCTGCCAAGGAGCGAGGAAATCGCCACCGAGTAACGGTCTGGATCCGTAATCAGCAGAAGATCCAAGCAATTGGCTGTATGGCTCTCAACGTCAGGAACCCGCGTCGCTCCTTGAACCACCTGGGTGAGATTTAATGCTACAGCGAGTTTACGCATCTCTCTCCCAGCGAGGTCAGTGCACTGGTATGGGTATAGCCACTCCTGATGGTGGGCATTGAAATCCCCCAGAAGCATTAGCTGAGCTGAAGGGTATTTGTGTTGAGCAGCATCCGCCGCCTCACTTAGGTACTCTGTAAGTCCGATCGTCTCCTGATCTCCGCTGTGCGCTCGGTAGACACAGGCATAGAGAAGCTTCCCTAGGCCTGTGTCCACCAGTGTCCATAGTACGGAGAAGCGAGGGTCCTCTAGGTACTGGAGACGCCGAAAGCAGATGTCGTCACGGACGTACGCGCACACACCTGACCGAGCTTTAAAGTTATGCTCCAGGGTGTAGCCGGGATAGATTAAGTACGCCAAATCAGACGGGCACCTTATTTGCGTCTCCGTGAGGAAAAAGATACAAGGTTTATAAGTCTCCAGGTGGAAATGGACTGCAGCGAGATTAGAATGTAAACCTCTGATGTTGGTGAGGTCTATTTTCATCGAGAGGGAGTGATGCCGCTGTACAACGTTATTCCTGTACCTTGTCCTTTTCATTTAATAGAGTGAGTGAAGTAGGTGTGAAGACGGCAGTGAATCGAGGCGCTATACTTCCGGACCTGAGACACAAACCTCGAAGTTACACTGTTGGGGACTAGTCTGGAGAATGCGGGGGCGCCCGAGCCCCCCCAAGAATGTCCATAGGGCCCCTCTCATCCGGTCGCCAACCGGTACTATGACGCATTTTGGGATTTTTCGCTAGTTGGCGGGGCAGCCTTTCACATGTGGCTAGCACGTTACTTGGGCCCCCTACTGACTAGCGGTCGGCCAGCGGTGCACCGTGCCTCGGATCCCGCTACCCTCCATGACTAGTCTCCAGATGCATCAACGTCAGTGTGTATCAGATCGTCCAGATTGTATAGGCGCAACTGATTCGACCCGTCTTCACTAAAGATACATCAGCATTAACGTGACGGAAAACGGACGCTTGGCACTACTTCAGCTTCAGCTGATGGGTGGTCCTTATAGCCGCGACATATGTCTCCCACCATATCACCTGTTTAGCACCACCCAGGGGCCACGTGTAGGGATACAAAATTCCGGGTGTTCTCCTACGGACGAAGGTGATTCAGTCCCTTCTCTTGATCGGCACTAGCAAAAAATCGTCATTTTGGCAACTAATTAGCAACTATTTACTTACAAATTAAGGTATTAATTGTTTCCAATTTTGCTGAAGCCATGCTAGCCTGACAGAGCTCCGCAATAGCTAGTATTACTATAAAAATTTGTAGTGTACAGCTGATATACATTAGTTTTTTTTTAAATTTTGTGTTAAATCATTTTATGAGCAAGGCACATGTAGTTTTGGACTATTTCTAAAACATAAGTTCTGTAATATTTAAGCATTCGTTTGAAACAAATGCTGATGTTTTACAAATATGCATGACATGTGTGTGTACATACACTTGACACAAAACCAGCAGGCATACATATGCCTGCTGGTTTTGTGTCAAGTTACACAAAATGATTGACAAATTTGCCTGCAACGATTAAGCGTTAGCATGAATGAGCTATCAACTGTTGCAGATAAATCAGGGAAGGCTTACACAATGCAGATGCAAATGTTTTTCTTATACTATGGGCGGGTGTAATATTTAAAATCAAAGTAAATTGTAAATCTAAATTTGAATCTCAATTTCATTTCAAGCGTGCAAGGAAACTAAGAAAGTATAAAACGGTAACAAATTATATAAAACACATTCAAATTTAAATTATTAAAAAAAGTTTGCTTTTTCATTTCATTGTCAAAGTAAAATCATTATATTGAATTTGTTGCATGAGTATAAAAGTTTGTAAAGCCTTCACAGCATGATTTAATATTTTCATTTGCAGATGGTTTTGTAAGAGTGGCAGTAATTATGTTTATATGCATAGAAAATTGTTTATTTTTTAATCATTAATTTTTACAACTGTTTACATCATATATATTTTATTATCTATCACTTTGATTTACTTTTGGAACACGTTTTATTATTTCCTTTATTTCTTACTCTTACCATAGCAAACTCTTAGCGTTCATGGTTATATGGTTCTCACCATATCGTATATAGACACCAAAGATGTTAATGGGATAAGACTATGACATTTGCAAGAAGAAAAGTTAAGGCAGTGGCACAAAACAATTTTTCTCAATTTGATGAAAATGTTAACATTACCATATGAATGTTTAAAGCATTCCACAACAATTTAATGATCTCTACCTTTCACACTCCCTGGGTAATAATTATTAACACAAATTGATCTAACTCCAAAGTAAGCATATAATTTTCTTGCAACGGGGATATAAGTCAACAATATTAATACATACAAATACATATAAAAATACTGAAACATACATAAATAATAATAATAAATGCCTGTCTCTGCCGGGAATCGAACCACAGCGCCATTGATTGCTTAGAGGCGGTTACCACTCAATAAACGACACAGTATTTATACTTGTATTAATTAGAAATTGTTTTAAATCATGTTCTTCTTTGTATCAATTGTTTGAATAACTAAGGTGATGGTATTACTTCATAACTTCAAGGTAGGTAATACATGCTGTCTAAATATAAGCAACCCCTTGTTGAGACGCTATCGTGCACAAAACCATTAGTTACTTCTCCAATTTTGTGTCATTGGTCTATTTTTTATACACCCAATACACAATGGGAGACTTTCGAACCTGGTGTTTTGAGGGACACATATATGTATTAAGTTCAATTTATCTTCAATTCTTACTACTTTTACCATATAGCATACATCTCACAATATAAATACGGCAATACTAAGATTGGGTGTGAAGTTAACAATGGAAAGTTGCTTGCTCCTGGATGCTCTAGGCACCATTTAGTTCACTGATCCTATGAATCAAAACCATTTAATTTTCACAATTTCTCGGATTGTCTATTACCAAATAAATTACCTTGAACTCGATCAACATGCCAGAAAACTCAACAATGATGATTGCTTTTGGAATTTAATGTAGAACAAGCTTAGATCTTTCTTGTAGTTGCCAGCCATTCAATTTTTGTAGAATACATAGGAAATAAATCACCTAGGACCGCCGAGGTCTTGCTGTCTATTAAGTGCACCCTGCGAATGTAACTGCCGGCCAATGTAGTTTTGTAGAATACATAGGAAATACATCACCTAGGACCGCCGAGGTGTTGCTGTCTATTAAGCGCACCCTGCGAATATAACTGCCGGCCGATGTAATTTTGTAAAATACATAGGAAATACACCACCTAGGACCGCCGAGGAGTTGTGTCTATTAAGCGCACCCTGCGAATGTAACTGCCGGCCAATGTAGTTGTCTAGAATACATAAGAAATACATCACCTGGGACGGTGGAGGTGGTGCTGTCTATTAATAATAATAATAATAACCATATAGTTCAGGCAATATGACCCATATTATAAATACCTTATAGACTAACATACATATTAATATAATATATTAAAAACTACACTTTGTCACGTACTGACAGCGACGTGACACTCACTTCATTCCGGAGTCTCCCCCGGAAAACGCACCCTACGAATGTAACTGCCGGCTAATGTAGTTTTGTAGAATACATAAGAAATACATCACCATCACCTGGGACCGTCGAGGTGGTGCTATCTATCAAACGCGCCCTTCTAATGTAACTGCCGGCCAATGTAGTTTTGTAGAATACATAGGAAATACGTCACCTAGGACCGACGAGGTGTTGCTGTCTATTATACGCACCCTGCGGATGTTCTCGTCGAATGTAACTGCCGGCCAATGTAGTTTTGCCGCAATCGCATGGAATTTCGTAGGCACCCCCCGGGCTATCTAGAGCGTTCCCATTCTTAGGCGATCTTAGCAGTCTTCTGGTGTGCGTCATGGGGCGGACAACTGTCCTTATCTCGTAATATAGATCTACAGTCACATGTGTCCAATTTGATCCGTTAACTTATCGCATGTATGGTAAATATGCCAGGACTCGTTCTAGATCTGCGGCCATTGTTTGCTGGTCATAATGTTTGTTAACCGGTAAATTTGTCGCTAGTTGCATCCATTGTACTTTGACACCCGCCGCACGTGTGTCAATTCTTTACGGCCTGGCCACCGGAAATTTGCGCCCGCGAAATTTCGCGCGGGGCGAACAGCGAAGCGTCTGGCGTCTGAAACAAATGTATGGGAATGTACTAAACATGCCATGCGGCGTGGCGACCGGCGGGGCGACCAACGAAATTTGCGGAGCGAATAGCGAGTGGGGCGAGGCACGCGGCGAGCGAGTGAAACAAATGTATGAATCAGCACAGCGCATGCGCTGAGGCCGCCGCTATAGTCTAGGAACCGAAACGGGTCAGTTGTAGTTGCCGAAAAAATACACGATGAACATTTTAACGTTAATTTTCAAATACTTACTAGGCCAGTAATTTGTAAGTCTGGTCTCTACATCATAATCCAGAGATAAATCCAGAGAAAAATAAACAAAATCCAGAGATACAATTTTTCTTTCTTCCCACAATGTTGAATATTCATAAGAATATGATTATAGTAGTGTCGCTAAAATCGATAGTTTTAATCTAGAAACGCCATAACGTCGATAGTATCGATAGTATTGAACGCTGCAAGTAAATAAACTATCGATTGTGTCGATAGTATCGATACTATCAATAGTTTTGTTAGACAATATTGCATTTATCGATGTATTCGATACTATCGATAGTTTGTACAATAGATAGCATTGGTCAGTATTAGAATAAAATTGACTATCGATAGTTTTTATAGTATCGATAGTAATTGTGATTAATGCAATATTAAATAACAATACTATCTATAGTATCGATACTTTTAATAGATTAAAAGTACATTTCAGAACAAAATAAATATTAGAGAAATAGGAAAAATCAAAGTAAACAATTTAAAGTACACAAATACTCAAACAATCTGTAATCTATTTAATAATTTTTTTATAAACCAGACAAAATCAAGTAGTGTAAAAGTCAAATCTACAAATACTTCAAAATCATATTTTTTACCAAATTGTAGTAAAACCATGTATTTGACACCAGTAGATGAGCATGATGTGAAAAAAGTTATTCATTCATTGAGAAATACTTATGCTACTGGCTATGATAATATTAGCACAGAATTATTGAAAAATGTTGCTAGTGTAATATCAAAACCTCTTAGCCATATAATTAATTTGTCATTTTTAGAAGGTAAATATCCAGAACGATTAAAAAAGAGTATTGTCAAACCGTTGTTTAAAAAAGAAGATATGTGCGATATGAACAATTATAAACCTATTACTTTAATTCCAGTCATTTCAAAAATCTTTGAAAAAATTATGTATGAAAAGCTCTATAATTATTTACTTGATTTTGACCTACTAAAAAATAATCAATATGGATTTAGGAAAGGTAGGTCTACTACATTAGCATGTTTTGATTTAGTAAAGAGCATAACTGAATGTCTGAATAAGAAAATGTATCCACTTTGTGTATTTTTGGATATGAGTAAGGCATTTGATTTTGTTTCACACAATATTTTATTATCAAAACTTGAAAAATATGGTATTAGAGGGAAGTCTTTAGATTGGATAAAGAGTTATTTAGAGAATAGGAAACAATGTGTTGAAATATCTAAAATATGCGGAAACCGTAAAAAAATATATACTTCAAACTACCTTGTTAACAACTGTGGTGTACCACAGGGCAGTGTTTTAGGACCTTTGCTATTTTTAATTTATATCAATGATCTTCCTGATAGTATAAAACATGATTGCTTTTTATTTGCTGATGACACTACCCTACTTATTAAATGTAAAAATAAAAAAAAACTTGGTAAATGAAACAACCGAAACCTTATTCCAAGTTTCAGACTGGTTAATTAATAATAATTTAAAAGTTAATGTAACTAAAACAAAATTAATTGAATTTCAGAACTACCACAGTAATATTACCAAAAACACAAATATATTTTTAAATAAAGTAAATATAGATGATGTAGATTATACAAACTTTTTAGGAATAATTATTGACAAAAATTGTAATTGGAAAGCACACATTGAATCTCTATGTAATAAGATTGATAGATTTGTCTATGTCTTGAGAAGACTAAGGGAAGTAGGAGACGCAAAAGCCTCCCTATTAGCATATCATGGATATGTCTCTTCTAATTTACAATATGGAATTCCTATTTGGGGAAATTCTGTTGAATTGGTACGAATTTTTAGAGTCCAAAAGAAATGTATTCGAGCAATATGTGGTGTTAATCAGTTACATTCCTGTAAACCACTTTTCAAGTCTCTTAAGGTACTTCCCTTACCATGTTTGTATATTTTAGAGGTATGCGTATTTGTAAAAAAGCACCAAAAGTTATTTAAAACAAATGCTGAAGTCACTGGTAACTCATATTTTAGGAATAGTAAGAAATTATATGTGCCTAACCAAAAATTAAATATTTTTACAAAAAATGTGTATTGTATGTCTATTATTATATACAATCATATTCCTGATAGTCTTAAATCATTGCCTATAAATAAATTTCGCAAAAAGTTGTTTGATTTGCTGTTAGATAAAACTTATTATGATATTAAAGAATTTTTAGCCGATAAAATTAAATGTTAATGGATAGAAATATAAGTTTGTTGAATTGTCCTTAAAAAAATTTCAATGTAAAAATTTTGTAAATGGTGAACATTATGTAAATTATAAAAAAAAAAATAACTCAAAATATGAAACTTGTAATTATAAAAATAACTTTGTAATATGGAATCATCCTTGTATATTTATAACAAGAACATAAATTAGAGAAAAAAAGACCAGCCCGCTGAGTTTCTTCCGCCGGATCTTCTCAGTGTGTGGCCGCGTTCCGATCCGGTAGTAATTCTGAAAAATCGATACAATTTATAGTTTTAAATGTAATATTATATAATGATATATTTTTTTAAATATTTGCACTCCATATATTGGTTGAATATGTCGGTAACTTAATTTTTTTAACAACTTGTAACACCCATATTCTTGCAAATAAATATTTTCTTTCTTTCTTTCTTTATTTTTTAATCCTATATATTATCGATACTATTTGATTGATTACCTCAGTAAGTACAATACTATCAATAAACAAAAATACAATCGATAATATTCATGATTAAAAAAATAAACTATCAAAAGTATCGATACTTTCGATAGTATTGTTATTTAATATTGTATTAATCCCAATTAATATCGATAGTATCGATACCATCAAAACTATCGATAGTCAACTTTATTCCAATACTGACTGACGCTATCCATTGTACAAACTATCGATAGTATCGTATATATCAAACGTCAATGCGATATTGTCTAACAGTACTATTGATAGAATCGATACTTTGTTTGTCTCCAATGATTGATACTGTCGGCACAATCGATAGTTTATTTACTTGCAGCGTTCAACACTATCGGTACTATCGGCGTTATGGCGTTTTTAGATTAAAACTATCGATTTTTTGGCGACACTACTTATATTATTATGAATATTCAACATTGTAGGAAGAAAGAAAAATTGTGTCTCTGGACTTTGTTTATACTTATGATGTGGTGACCAGACATACAGTTTACTGGCCTAGTAAGTATTTGAAAATTAAAGTTAAAATGTTCATAGAGTATTATCTTGGCAACTACAACTAAACCATTCTGGTTCCTAGACTATTTTGTCATTGCGTGATGCGTCATGTTCATGCGCTGCGCTGATTCATACATTTGTTTCGCTCGCAACGTCCCGCGCCGGGCTCCCGATTTGCTCGGCAAAAATCGTCCGTCGCCCCGCTGGTCGCCTCGCCGCGTGACATGTTTAGTACTTCCCAATACATTTGTTTCAGACGCAAGACACTTCGCTGTTCACGCCGTGCGAAAAATCGCAGGCGCGAATTTCCCGTGGCCAGGCCGTCAATATTCGCGACGTGCGAATTTCGCCACGCCCGCCGCGCCGCCGCCGGTTCGATAAAGTAAAAGCGTTGGATCGCTAAAAGAACTTTGTGTTACGCAAACTCCTTAAAGCCATACGAGGGGGTGACGTCAAAGTGTGAGCGCGCGTAATCTCTGAAATTCAAAAAAGGGCTTAATTTCTCATCGGTATAACTTCGGAAATATGTGTGTGAATATGTGTGTGTGTGTGAAATAAAAACTATTGTAATGTACATAATCTACGCTCCAATATTACGTGTATTTGATAGTAATATTTTGACTTTGTTGTGTTCTCCATTAATAATAATTGAATAACGTGTAACGTTGTAACGTATAATGTGCGTATATTTAGACAGTGGTAAGCAGTGATGGGACTAAAGCCCCGGGCTCGGCGCGGGCGGCGCCCGCTCTCGCTCGCGCTCCCGCTCCCGCGCCCTCGCCCTCGCCCGCGCCCGCGCCCTCGCGCCGCGGTTGGACCGCCGCCGCGGCGCTGGCGCTCACAGCCTCTCTTGGCGGGGTGAGTGGGCATTTATCTATTTCTTCTTTATTGTACACCTATTACATAAGCAGGTATTTACTTTGGCATATACTATGGCAAGGTAGGGTGCACATTTATATTAAATCTTAATATTTCCTAAAAACCTATCCAACGATATTCCACACTATGGGGTATGCGAGGGAAAAAATTAACATCCCAACTTTACATGTAGGGGAGCATCCCTAAAAAAATATTTTTCAAGATTTTATCAGGATCTCTGAGCTATAATGCGGACGGACTGACAGACGCACATGGCGAAACTATAAAGGTCAGGAACCCATCTGTTTACTTCAGAGCCTTAAAAAACTGCGTGGAATGACGTTCGAAAGATCAAAATAAATAAGTCATCGCGTTGAAAAGCTGTAGCTGTTGAAAAATTAAAATAGGGCCGTTTTCAACAAACTACATAGGTATGTATATATTTGACCTCTACGGGCTCTATATCTAAGTACAAAAGTGCTTATTTTAATTTAATGTTTGGTGTCTATAGACGTCGGTCGCATCTTGTAATAACAAAATTAACTGACCATCAGTTTCGTATGATAGCTTTTATACTCAGCTTGTTTGATGGCGGCACGTCTAGTGAAAACGATGTTGTTGTTTGCAGGTCTATCTGTATCGAAAATACAACGGGAATGTAGAAATCATAGAGGAAACAGCTCCCGTTAAATGTAAGTCTTTCTTTCAATAGCACACTGAATGGGATAGCGAGCTCAGGGTCAGGCTGTCCAAATTAAACGTCATGGCATTTTTTGTTGAATATTTTTAATATAATTTCTTTAAATGCTATTTGTTAGATCCATAAAGAAATTTAACCTTTATGTCAAGAAAGTAAATAAATACTCGTGCTAATAATTGACTTCCCTCGGCTCAGTTATGTGACTAATTTAATTCCAAAGATCGCGGGGTCCCGCGCTGGTGAGTGTTTGGAATACATGGGGCTCACTAAAAGTTTTGCACTTCTAGGTAATCGGAACTATTTGAATTTAGAATGTTATATTTTTAAAACGTTGCAACCTTCTTAGTAATAAAAAAAAACAATTAGCGGGAAATGATTTGTCAATTGTTTTTTTATCACACATCAAAGTTCTACGTACGCAATTAAGTCAAAAAGATTTTAGAGCGATGATTTTTTATGATTTTAAAAGTTCTCTTTCTCCACAAGACTGTGCCGCTCGTCTTCAAAATGCTTTTGGGAGAGAAGCACCTTGTTTGAGCACCGCGAGGCGATCGTTTGCTGAATTTGAGAGAGGTCGAGTTTCTTTACATGACGAATTTCGTAAAGGGCGGCCTTCAACTGCCGTCAACGAAAATAATGTGGCTACTGTTAAGCGGTTAATTGAAGAAAACCCCAGGATTACCTATGAGACAATTCGAGGACTATTGGAGATTGGTATGAGCCAAATTCAGAAAATTTTACACGAAGACTTGAAAGTTCGGAAACTTTGTTGTCGTTGGATCCCTCATGAACTGAGCGGAGCAGAAGCGGGCTCGCGTGGAATGGTGCTCACAGATGCTACTGAAGTACGACCACGCAAAATTCAAATGCTGTTTATGACATTGTCACAGGAGACGAAACGTGGATTTATTGTTTTGAACCCGAAAAAAAAACAGCAGTCTTGTGAATGGGTGTTTGAAAATGAGAACAGGCCAACAAAAGTGAGACAGGCGAGAAACGTTGGTAACAAAATTATCGCGTTTTTTTTCCTCAGTTACGGGTCCCATCTGTACAATTTCATTCGAAGATCAAAAGAGTGTTAATGCCGAGTGGTATTCTACCATTTATTTAGCCATATTTTATTATTAAAACTTGAAAAATATGGTATTAGAGGGAAGTCTTTAGATTGGAGAGTTATGTAGAGAATAGGAAACAATGTGTTGAAATATCTAAAATATGCGGAAACCGTAAAAAATATATACTTCAAACTACCTTGTTAACAACTATGGTGTACCACAGGGCAGTGTTTTAGGACCCTTGCTATTTTTAATTTATATCATTGATTAAGGTAATTAATTAAGGTAATTTTGACTTAAACTTAAAAAATGTCAAGTCTTACATACGCTTTAAGAGAACTGCGTAAAGCAACAGACCTTAGCACTGCTTTGGTAGCATATCACGCATACGCAAATTCGTGGCTTACTTATGGCATTTTGCTATGGGGTAATAGGTCAAACATACAAGAGGTATTTATTTCCCAAAAAAAAATTTATACGCATCCTCAAAAACTTTAAAGAAACCGAAAGCTGCAAACTGTACTTAAAAGCCTCAAAATATTAACTTTGACATCAATATACATATTGGAAACAATGAAATTTGTAAGAAAATATTCTCATTTTTTTAAAAACAAAACCGATATGCCACGACACTTCGCAAGTAGATCCAAATATAATCTAGAATTGCCAATATCAAAACTAAAAATGGATAGTTCCGGGCTGAATATAATGTGTATAAAAATATATAATAAACAAACTACCTGATAAAATTAAATCGAAAGAAAATGATCGTATATTTATAAAACTTGTATAAAGTCTATTGGTAGAAAAATGTTGCTACACCATAAACGATTTCTTTAACGACAACCGCATAATCTGTATACATATAATAAAATCGTAGGAAAGTCAATTTATGTCCAGGGTAAACTAAAAAGTACTCCATGGATTTACTTCAAATTTTGCATGAATATTACTAACAGGTCGATTCAACATATAGGCTACATATTATCACGCTATCACCCACGGGGGAGTAGCTGTGCGGAATAAACGAAGTCCGCTCGGACGAAGTCGCGGGCAACAGCTAGTTGTATTATAAAATGGATCGGTCCAGTCCTACATTGCAATACCCTTACAGGGTGTATATGTTCACCACTTTTTAATATAGTAACACCAAATGTAATAATTGTAACATATTGTAACATATTAAGCAATAAATTATTGAGTAATGATTATTGACCACGAAAGTGTATTATCAATTACAAGACAAAGATCCTTGACGTCGGGACAAAAAGGGATTGGGGTATTGTCAAATACTACGGGCAAAACAGAATCCCACTTCAACGAGGCAATGCGTCGTGTTCTGCCAATAATGATTGCTTGGCATTTATTAAGGTTAACTGAGATACCAAATTTTTTCGACCAATTCAGTACGTTGCTTAAATCGTCGTTAATACGCTGCATAGCCTTATTTATGTCACCTAGGTCAGTGTGGGTGTAAATTTGCAAAATTTGGATGTTTAGAATTCACCATTTCAAACTTTTGTCAGTTTATTGTTGTAATTTTTTTGTTTACATAAGTATTTGTAATCAATGTTTTGAATTTTTTATTTATATTAACAGCAATCAGATTGCTCCATCGGTATGGTAGTTAGTTTTTTGTAGATTTTGAAATGCCGCGTCCGACGAAGGTAAATGTTATATGTATTCAGTAAAATCAGTAGTGATTTACGTCCGGAATGAGGCGCACGACGTAGCGAATTTTTTGGTTTCGAACGTTTTTGTAAAGTCGTCGACTCCACGCTGACGAGCCGCGCGGTCGAGTGCCACTCGAATGATCCCGCCTCTCCGTAAGGGGATTGGAAGGGTACAACGTTTCTTGTCGGTATGAAGACCGTGCCGTTCCCGTAGCAGTGTCCGAGGCGCTCCCGGACGAGACGCCCGTGCCCGCGAGCGCGGACGGGTTGCCGGCGCACGCGCAGTTCCTGGTGGTGGGCGGCGGCACGGCGGCCTTCGCGGCCATGCGCGCCATCCGCAGCGCGCGCCCCGACGCGCAGGTGCTGATCGTGGCGGCCGAGCGCGCGCTGCCCTACATGCGCCCGCCGCTCAGCAAGGAGCTGTGGCGCGAGCCCGCGCTCGCCGACGCTGACCCCGACCGCCTCACCTTCCGCCAGTGGAACGGCAAGCGCCGCAGGTGAGCCGCACGCACCATACCCCGTCCGCCTCACCTTACACAGTGGAGCGGTGAGCCCGCACACCACACCACATACGTCCGCATCACCTTACACAGTGGAGTGGTGAGCGTCGCAGGTGAGCCTGCACACCACACCACACCCACCATACACAGAGGAGCGGTGAGCGCCGCAGGTGATCCCGCACACCACACCATACCCCGACCGCCTCACCATACACAGGGGAGAAAAACGCTCCAGGATATAATTGGGGAACCGATATTAGTGAACTTGAATTGTCGTTTTATAAAATACTAGCGGCCCGTTACGTGCTTACGTATCGCCATTTATTGAATTCATTTGTTACAAAAAATGTGATAAATGAAGAACCGCTCTACCGATTTTATGCAAACTTCACATAAACCATCTACTAAACAGTCCAAACAAAGCCTAAATATTTGGTTTGGACAGATGAGCCCGTTCTTGCTTAATGCCACTTTTCGTTGTAATTTTATAACTCAAGAACGGGCTCATCTATCCAAACCAAATATTTAGGCTTTTTTCGGACTATTGAGTAGATGGTTTATGTGAAGTTTGCACAAAATCGGTAGAGCGGTTCTTCCTTATCCATTTATTTATCTCTATACAAATCACAAATTTTTATAACAATAAATTGCATAAAATAATCGAACTTCGTCCGCCATTGAATCACACCTCACTTCGACCGGTGCGCCCTCTACCGACTTCCATAGACAACTTAGACACAAGCGAAACGCGGCGAATTTGCATTAATGAAATATCATTTAATTACAAGTATACATAACGCCCGTTGCCTTGCGGAGTAGATACCAATACCAATTTAAATAAAATAACAATGCAGTATTTCATTTAACCTTCACCTTTTATACTGAACTAGCGACCTGCCCGCGGTTTCACCCGCGTAGCTTTTGTTCCCGTGAGAATATCGGAGAGGTTTATATACCAAAACCTTCCCCAAGAATCAATCTATCTATCAAAAAAACCGCATCAAAATCCGTTGCGTAGTTTTAAAGATTTAAGCATACATAGGGACATAAGGACATAGGGACAAACAGAGAAAGCGACTTTGTTTTATACTATGTAATGAAGCAGGATACCAAAAAAATTATAGCGGCCACACCAACCATGCACACTATGACAGTTTGATACAGTAACCACACAAGTCATTGACATATCACATTAGCAGAATATTCTGAGGACATTTTTAAATGTCATTTATTTAGAATAACCTCGTTCAGATGTTTGTGTAGTCAATGATACTACTGTTATTGTTTAAAAATTGGAGTATTCATGTGGTCCGTACATGTCATACCGGTAGTACCACTGTATCCTTTCGTTTCTTTCGGATTTCTAGTACGAATAATCTCTGAGTTAGGCTGCGGACAGACATGGCTAAACAGTAATTTCCTAGGTATTAACGGTTCTTAGTTGTGTTCGGAAGCAATTATAAATTTTAATTTAAGTTTGCCAAGTGGCATGTTTCCGCAACATTGGAAAATGGCCACAGTTTGTCCTGCCCTCAAAAGCGGATCAAAATATTTATTAGACAATTATAGGTCCATATCACTTTTAGGAGTTTTTTCAAAAGTGCTTGAAAAACTGGTTAACAAACGTTTATGTAGTTATCTTGAATTAAACAACTTAATATCTCCAAATCAATTTGGATTTCGCAGAGGAATAAGCGCTGGGGATGCTGTTAAATTGCTTACATCTAAAGTGCCATCATACCTGGATAAAAAGAAATGTTGTATTAGAGTCTTTCTAAACCTGACCAAGGCTTTCGACACTGTCTCAATTACTATACTACTAAAAAAAACTTGAAGGCGTAGGTGTACGTTGCGTTGCCCTAAATTGGTTTAAAAGCTACCTTACAGAACGGAGCCAGTGTGTGAAAATTGTTAAAAGCATTAGCAGCTGCCAAAATTGTTGTTTTGGTGTACCACAAGGTAGCATTCTGGGCCCTACATTATTCCTCTTATACATTAATGATATTCATCAACTCCCAATTGAAAATGCTGATATTCTGTGTTATGCAGATGACACATCAGTTATCTTTCATGGTCCTACATGGTTTAAGGTTTGCGCATCAGCTGAAAAGGGGATTACTTTATAATAATAATAATAACCTTTATTGTCAGAAGAATACAATACACAACTTAGATCTTATTTAATACTAATACTAACTGAAGATTTATAACTATAAATAAATACATTACTAATTAAAGATTTCTTCTAAATGTTCAAAATTAAATTGTAACTTTTAGTAGTAGCCTATATATATATATATATATATATATATATATATATATATATATATATATATATATATATATATCTTTAGGGATAATAATTAATAAAAGCGGAGTTACACCACTGTCAAACATATATTTAAATCTTTTATGACTTTAATACTATAATATGTATTACTTAAACAAGCATAAACATCCAGCTACCTAATTGACTAGAAGCTACTTACGTTTTACATTCTCTAAGCAGCACTTGTAGTTTAAAAATTGAAAAGAAATCTTAAGGAATAAATAAACAATATTATAAAAAGTAAGACTTTAGATTTTTATCTATTTCAATACCGAGATATTTAAATCTAACAGTTGAAGAGAGAATATAGCAATTACATTTTGTTACATCAGAGCAGTGACTGTCGTGTGCTTTTAAAGCGAAATCAAAATTTGATTGTAAGTTATCTCTAATGCTAAATGTTATGAATTTTGTTTTTGCTAGATTAAGTGTTACGTTTTGGAGATTTTGCAAATATTTTCATTTATAGGAAATTAACCAAATTGTGTGACATCAAAAACAAACGTGTCACTGAAGCGAAACGAATAATTGAAAAATGGTTAAGAACGCTGTCATACGATGATACGGAGGACATTTTTAAAAATAAAAAATAGATTTAATAAGTATTTTAAGACTAGTCCTAGAGTGATAAATTAGTTGTGAAATATGCACATTACCCTTCTGGATTCGTGTAAATATTATCTTAAACACTAACTGCAATTATTTATAAGATGTCTTACAGTCGAGGTAAATTCCAATATTGTATGCGGGAGTGAAGGTCGCCTCGATACAGGCTTGCCCAGTGAGACAACCAACAATAACAAGGTGTTTAGTAATGTTAATAAGAAATAAAGTTTTTTTTCATTTTCAATAGAATTTAGTGTTCGGTCGTAAGTAGTGTTGTGAGCTGTGGTTGTGAGAATGCGCACAAAGTCACAGTGATGTGTGTGTGTGTGTGTGTGTCAGCGTGGCGTACGAGCCGAGCGCGTTCTACAGCAGCGCGGAGGCGCTGCGCGCGGGCGCGGCCGGCGCCGGCCTGGCGCGCGGCTGGACCGTGGCCGAGCTGCGGCCCGCCGACCGCGCCGCGCGCCTCACCGCCGGACCACAAGCCAAGGACATCACCTACGACTACTGCCTCCTCGCCACCGGTCAGTCGCACATCACACACATCACACACGTCACACATATGGACACATTTACACCGACACTAATTCGTGTCTATATCTGGTCTTGCGTTTACCTTAGGAGCTAATACATGAATAAACTAGAGTGATAACGCTATACTAATGTATTTGATGGCGCGTTGATTATTATTGATTAGTTTCAGTTTTAAATTACGAAATTATTATATTACGATTTATCATATTTTTCAAATATTGGTAAAATATTAGCAGAGAATATTACCGTAAAAACCACGATGACAAAAAGTGATCAGGGATCAAAATATTACAATCAATTAACATCTTTTGTGCTTCTAGACACTGATACTACGGAAGTACATAATACCATTATGTCACTTAAGTCTCATAGTGCTCCTGGCTGGGACAACATACCGTCTAGTTTCCACTTGATCAACTGATATTTCAATAAGGGCATATTTCCGGCACTGTTGAAGCAAGCTATTATCACACCTGTGCACAAGAGTGGTAATAGAGACGACATCAATAATTATCGACCAATTTCTGTCCTACCATCGATATCTAAAATTATAGAAAATATAATGAATAAACGATTAATAAATTACCTGGATAAATATAACATTTTATCTGATTTTCAATATGGTTTTAGACAAGGTAAATCGACAGAGGATGCTGTTATAGCATTGACTTTACTTATAACAGAAAACTTGGATATGGGAAACAAAAGCCTTGCTGTTTTTCTTGATTTAAAAAAGGCTTTTGATACTGTCTCTGTTCCCATTCTTGTGCAAAAATTAGAAAAAATTGGCATTAGAGGATCTCCCCTACAATTATTTAAAGAATACTTAAGTGAACGTAAACAGAAAGTAAGAATTGGTAAGTGTATTAGTGATGTCTCAAGTATCTCTTATGGTGTACCACAGGGAAGCGTATTGGGTCCGACATTATTTTTAGTCTATATCAATCAATTATGTAACCTACGTCTAAAGGATGCCAAAATTTTTTCATACGCTGACGACACTGTCTTGGTATTCAATGGATCATCTTGGGATTCTGTCCGTAAAGCTACTGAAGAGGGTTTAAATAAGATCGCGTATTGGCTAAGAACAAATCTTCTTACACTCAATACTGAAAAGACTAACTTCATATGCTTTTCAAAAAATATCCGAACTCAACCTCCACCAAATTTTGATATCAAGATACATAGCTTTACTAAGTGCCAAGATTATGGTTGTAACTGTCCTTCAATTAACAAAGTAACTAAAACAAAATATTTGGGAATTATGGTCGATCAGCGGTTGTCGTGGCATGATCATATTGATCTTATCTCTACTAAAATACGAAAACTAATATGGATCTTTGGTATATTAAGACACGTGGCTTCTAAACCATTAATAACTACAATTTACGTAACTTTAGCGCAATTTGTATTGAGCTACTGTATCCCAGTATGGGGTGGGGCCACAAAAAGTAAATTTCTAGAGGTAGAGAGAGCTCAACGAGCATTATTAAAAGTAATGTTTTTTAAACCTTATCTTATAAGTACCCCACTCAGGATTTATACATTGAATGTAGCACTTTGACAGTTAGAAAATTGTATATTTTACTTGCTATATTGAAAAGACATAAGTTCTTGGTCTTCGATAACAGTACACAAAATAAAAGAAAGAGAGGTATTGTAGTAGTCACCCATAAAGTTAAAACATATTGTGCTTCTCGACAGTATTTTAAACTATCAGCTCATTTATATAATAAAATAAACGCGATTGCAAAATCAAGCTAACTTCACGGTTGAAGCAATTAAGTTACGACGAAACAGAGGCACTTTTACTTACGATTATTTAAAATATTCTCGCACATCCTTATTAAATTTCATAATGTGTTAAACATATCTCCTTATTAAAAGAGCAGGACTACATACATACACAAAAGCACATATAATAGGTTCGTTTCGCTGTTTGAGAAACGATCACATGCACATTCACAATTCACACCCACTCACACATACACGCACACCCACTCACACATACACACAAAGGCAATTCCGGCCACGTAAATGAAAATTGTATCAATAATTAATGAATAAAGAATTATTATTATTATTATCATAACTTGATTTGTCAACGTTGATTTAGATTCATTCGATTTTGTAATCGATAATATTAAAAGTTAGTAAAATAAGGGAGTCACACACGCTCACGATAGATATTAAGTTACTAACTGCCACGACCGCTATGAGGCCTCCTCCGATATATTGAATTTATTTTTATCTTCTGAAGTTGTTTTTTATTTAATTCAATTTGTATCTGAAAGTTATATCTGCCTGTTATTAGGTGTCTATGGGCTGTGTGGTCGGTGTGTCCTCAGTAGAGAGCTTAAAGACAATTGTCCTAGACAAGCGCCTACTACCCGATGGACAGTTCAGATTCATAAGCCCACACTCCTGCACGCCCCAAGTGCATCGCATCGCGCAAACATTCTAAATGGACTAAACAAAAAAGCTAAACCTCATACAACTGAAGTATTCTTCGACGTAGCCAAGGCGTTTGACTAAGTCTGGCACAACGGCTTAGTTTATAAACTATACGAAATGGGTGTGCCAGACTCGTATCATACATGACTACCTGACAAACATTCGTTTTCGATTTAGAGTAAGTTTAGTTTCAAACCGTCAACAACAACTAGGCCTAGTCGTCAACTAGGCACAGGTGAGATGTACGGTAGTGCGATGCCGACCTCGGAGTCACAGTGAACGCTACCATTAGCTTTTTACCTCGCACAGAGAATGTCAAAAGCAATCCCATGATAGTGTTGAAAAACTCATATTATTTACTAAAGAGCCGTAGTAAAATGTTACTTAGAAACAAAGTGACACTTTACGAAATATGCATAAAACCCATTGTAACGTACGCAAGCGTAGCGTTTGCGCACGTCGATTTCAAAAAGCTACATCCCCTATGGTTATTCAAAATAATTTCATGTGCATGGCCACTGGTAGCCCGTGGTACGTGCGTAAAGAGATCATCAACCTAGGGCCCTAGAGCTCTCAACCGTCATGCGTCACATGAAAGAACTATCGACACGTTACGAGTATTTCGAAAAAATAACACAACGTCCTATCGTAGCCGCGGTGGATTACGAGGCCGCAGCCGGCGCGGATGTGACACACAGGCTCAGGAGGCCCCGCCTCGTACTTTTCTACCCCGATGACGATCCCGACACACACACATACACATAACACGACTGTCGTCGCCTATCTCCACGACGAAGACTATCGTCACGATGAGTACACGAGTAGACGCAATGCCACGACTCCGCCCACCATAGTTAGTCCGAACGCCTCATTAAGCCGAGGTCCCGTCTTACAGAAGAAGCCCTCAGCGCAGGCGTTTATAGCCAAAAATTTAATTTAAACTGGTTGAGCACTCTGCTCGCCCAAAACGTCCGGTGAAGCAGTAACGATCTATGAGGTCGACTGTAATAGTTAGTCATTTCGAAAAAAAAAATGTCCCCAGGGTCTCGCGCGCGGCGCGTGGGTGCGCTGAGTGAGGCGGCGAGTGCGGGGCGCGCGCTGGTGCTGCGGGGCGTGCGGGACGCGGCGCGGCTCGCGGCGCGGCTGGAGCGAGAGCCCGCGCCCGGCGCCGCGCAGGTGGCCGTGCTGGGCGGCGGACTGCTCGCCACCGAGCTGGCCGCCGCGCTTGCCGACCGCCGTGAGTACACCCCACCCCCGCCCCGCCCCCGCCCCCGCGCCGCGTAGGTGGCCGTGCTGGGCGGCGGACTGTTCGCCACCGAGCTGGCCGCCGCGCTCGCCGACCGCCGTGAGTACACCCCGCCCCCGCCCCGCCCCCGCGCCGCGCAGGTGGCCGTGCTGGGCGGCGGACTGCTCGCCACCGAGCTGGCCGCCGCGCTCGCCGACCGCCGTGAGTACACCCCGCCCCCGCCCCGCCCCCGCGCCGCGCAGGTGGCCGTGCTGGGCGGTGGACTGCTCGCCACCGAGCTTGCCGCCGCGCTCGTCGACCGCCGTGAGTACACCCCGCCCCCGCCCCGCCCCCGCGCCGCGCAGGTGGCCGTGCTGGGCGGCGGACTGCTCGCCACCGAGCTGGCCGCCGCGCTCGCCGACCGCCGTGAGTACACCCCGCCCCCGCCCCGCCCCCGCGCCGCGCAGGTGGCCGTGCTGGGCGGCGGACTGCTCGCCACCGAGCTGGCCGCCGCGCTCGCCGACCGCCGTGAGTACACCCCACCCCCGCCCCGCCCCCGCCCCCGCGCCGCGTAGGTGGCCGTGCCGGGCGGCGGACTGTTCGCCACCGAGCTGGCCGCCGCGCTCGCCGACCGCCGTGAGTACACCCCACCCCCGCCCCGCCCCCGCCCCCGCGCCGCGTAGGTGGCCGTGCCGGGCGGCGGACTGTTCGCCACCGAGCTTGCCGCCGCGCTCGCCGACCGCCGTGAGTACACCCCGCCCGCGCCCCGCCCCCGCCCCCGCGAAGCGTAGGTGGCCGTGCTGGGCGGCGGACTGTTCGCCACCGAGCTGGCCGCCGCGCTCGCCGTCCGCCGTGAGTACAACCCGCCCCCGCCCCGCCCCCGCCCCCGCGCCGCGTAGGTGGCCGTGCTGGGCGGCGGACTGTTCGCCACCGAGCTGGCCGCCGCGCTCGCCGACCGCCGTGAGTACACCCCACCCCCGCCCCGCCCCCGCCCCCGCGCCGCGTAGGTGGCCGTGCCGGGCGGCGGACTGTTCGCCACCGAGCTTGCCGCCGCGCTCGCCGACCGCCGTGAGTACACCCCGCCCGCGCCCCGCCCCCGCCCCCGCGAAGCGTAGGTGGCCGTGCTGGGCGGCGGACTGTTCGCCACCGAGCTGGCCGCCGCGCTCGCCGTCCGCCGTGAGTACAACCCGCCCCCGCCCCGCCCCCGCCCCCGCGCCGCGTAGGTGGCCGTGCTGGGCGGCGGACTGTTCGCCACCGAGCTGGCCGCCGCGCTCGCCGACCGCCGTGAGTACACCCCACCCCCGCCCCGCCCCCGCCCCCGCGCCGCGTAGGTGGCCGTGCCGGGCGGCGGACTGTTCGCCACCGAGCTTGCCGCCGCGCTCGCCGACCGCCGTGAGTACACCCCGCCCGCGCCCCGCCCCCGCCCCCGCGAAGCGTAGGTGGCCGTGCTGGGCGGCGGACTGTTCGCCACCGAGCTGGCCGCCGCGCTCGCCGTCCGCCGTGAGTACAACCCGCCCCCGCCCCGCCCCCGCCCCCGCGCCGCGTAGGTGGCCGTGCTGGGCGGCGGACTGTTCGCCACCGAGCTGGCCGCCGCGCTCGCCGACCGCCGTGAGTACACCCCGCCCCCGCCCCCGCGCCGCGTAGGTGGCCGTGCTGGGCGGCGGACTGCTCGCCACCGAGCTGGCCGCCGCGCTCGCCGTCCGCCGTGAGTACACCCCGCCCCCGCCCCGCCCCCGCCCCCGCGCCGCGTAGGTGGCCGTGCTGGGCGGCGGACTGTTCGCCACCGAGCTGGCCGCCGCGCTCGCCGTCCGCCGTGAGTACCCCTGCAGGTTCCGTACCGTACATATGATTTTAACAAAATTGGAACATTATAAATCAAAGGTATTGCAGCACAAGCATTGTTCAAGTCGAGTCGGTATTGCGGCAGACATAGGCGAGGTGTTGAGGTTACAGAATTGTTCTGCCGCAGGGACACGTTTGACGTGCGTTTGTCCGATGGCGGTGGCGGGAGGGGTATTTACGGGAGGCGCGGAGCGACAGGAGGTCGAGAAAACGTGTGATTGGCGAAGAAAAATATTTAAGATTTTGTAATAATACGCCAACTGAATCGAGTGATTAGCCTGTGGTGTGTGTGGGCAGTGCGCGGCAGCGGGCGCGAGGTGGTGCTGGTGTTCCGCGAGGAGGCGCCGCTGCAGGAGCTGCTGCCGCCGTACCTGGCGCGGGAGGCGGCGCGCCGCCTGCAGGAGGCCGGCGTGCGCCTGCGCCCCGGGGCTCCGCTGCGGGCCGCCGAGCTGGGCCCCGACCGCGTCACGCTGCGGCTGGCCGACGGCGCGCTGGACGCCGACACCGTGGTGGAGTGCGTGGGCAGCGAGCCCGCGGCCGAGCTGGCGGCCGCCGCCGGCCTGGAGCTCAGCGCCGACGGCGGCGTGCTCGTCAACGGCGAGCTGCAGGCGCTGTCCGCGCTGTGGGCCGCCGGGGACGTGGCCTCGTACCACGACGCCGCGCTGGGCCGCCGCCGCGTGGAGCACCACGACCACGCCGTGCTGTCGGGCCGCCTGGCCGGGGACAACATGGTGGCCGCCGACGAGGGCCGCGCGCCCCGCCGCTACGACCACCAGTCCATGTTCTGGAGCGACCTGGGCCCGCACCTCGGATACGAGGTCACACACACCACTCATACTTTGATCTACTTACTTTTTTTTTTTGAAACTTTAGTTCTTGAGACAAATTCTAGCGGGCCTTGCGCGTCGTGCCGTGCCACCGTGCGAATGTGCCATATAACTCTTGTAATGTCTGTGTACAGTTTAAGATGAGTGCAGAAGATATGTGAGGGAGAGTCAGTGTACGAGACAAACCCAATGAAATTCTTTCTAACACTGATTTATTAATAAGGTTACAACAAAAATGATGATTAAATAAAAGTGCAACCGTAACAATGTGTGCGTGTTTAACTTATGACGTTGTTTCTATGTAACCTAAATAAATTACATGTCATTGACTTTAGATATGTGCGGTAACCCGTACATCCTGCGGGCCCAAAAAGGAGACAATAAATACAAGTTTAAAAAAAAATTAAAAATGTAAAAAATGCTAAGTATGAAAGCAAAAAAAAAACGTAAAGAATTTATACACACAAAGAACACAAAGGTTAAAAATAAAAATGTAAAACATGCATAATAATGAAAAATGTAAAATGTCTATTCACTGCACTTATAGCCCGAATGTCCAGTCGCACGTTACGTAGCTTGGTCGGGTTCTCACGGCTGCTGCAGCCTGGCCACGTTTTATGATTTCCACCATCCTCCTTTCATGAGAGCAAAGGGGTACTCGTCTCTGCCACACTTCTTGTCTCTGAGATATTGTATTTATATAGGTGCACCTTGCGACAGTGATTATGATCAGTATGGAGTTGCTATGGCATCATATCATGAACATCGTGCACACTTAGTAGTATGTATATGTTCTCGTTGCTTGACCATCTGTTTTCACGGGACGTCACTCACTTTCATGCTCTTATGATGCACAGGAACAGAAGAATTCACGGATGAGCAGTAGAAGTGTGACATGTAGAATTGATGTATCTGATATTGTTAGTGTCCTGTTTTTGATATTAGAGTGGCTACAGTAGTTATTATGACGAAGTATAGAAAATGTGTCACTCTTTATTTATAAATAGTCAAGGTCAAGGTTGTGACCTATTTCTAGTGTGTTGTTCCTGGTCAGTGACTTAATTGTTATTGCAAATATGTGCATTATGCATTTCCCACAGCATGAGAATAGCCACTGATATCGCAATGTAACTTGATCTTCCGCTCGTGGCTCGGCGACTTCTTTATATATAATGTTATTAAAACTCAAGTTACAAACTGCTTGTGATAATTGTAATTTATTATTGTAAATCGGTTTATTTGCTCTGTAGAATAATACTTTGTTAGTACGTGGATGGATCCAAATTTGTAGATGATAAGTTTTATGTTTTATGAATACTGAGTAGGGGGTGAAAAGATACACACAGCATAATTGCCATCATAATAAGAAGTTTTTTGTAGGCTTCCCCGTCAAGCGTCTTGGTTGATATCCACTTGCTTGCGAGACAGCGAGGGTGATGTCATCCCTTGTCGATGACTGTACGGCACCTGGTTGTTTTTGTCTGTGCTCTTCTTCCACTAGTAAACTGAATAATTTTAAAATTGAATATTTAGAAATAAAACTTAATGTCCATACGTAACTTAATGTCTCTATAATGTTTAGCCTAAACGACTTTGTGTCACAGTTAAAATTAATAATCACTAATTGCACTTTCACTAATTTTTGGAACCGACAAACGCACAGATTTTTTACACTTGCCACCTTTTGTCACACATGACTGCGTACTGGTGTTCGGAGGAACCACCCCCGATGGTGATGATGATGGCGGCTGCAGCTTTGTAGTCAGCTGCGAGAGTTCCACGTTAGTAGCCTCCACCGCCCGCAGAGTCACCGGGGCAGTGACAGCTGGGGACACTCTAGACTGTTGTTGGCTCGTCTTGCGAACACGACGGACAACGTAAATGCACCCAACTAAGAGCAGCAGTGTCAGCGTGACGTAGATCACAGTATAGTGGTGTACATCGTGTACACTGACGGGAGAGTAAACCACATCAGCTTCCTTTTTTATGTTTTCCAATTGTATCTTCATCTGCTCCCAGGTATGACTGTGGTTGTCCGGTATGAAACTTTCAGGTAGTGTTGAGTTTAAAATATGATTAAGGATTGAAAATTCTGATACTGTAGCTATATTAGGTTTAGTAGATAGTTTTGTAAGATAATTAGTATGTCCGTAAATTGTTACGGATTTACTCTTTAAAACACATCCCGGCGCTAAGTCCATGAGTCCGTTCCCGTCTAAGCTAATCATTTCTATTGTGTCCGAGCAATAAAGTCGCACTTGGCAATTCTCGCAACACGAGAATAACCACCTGTTATTAGCACGTAATTTGATCCACCGCTCTTCGCACTTAATAGTTTTAGTTGTACATAATGTCTTATTGTTTGTATGCAGGCTACAGAAGGAAAGATTAATTTGTTGCTCATAAATTGGTTTATCGAAGGCACACAAAACTTTTTCTGAGGATAAATGCATACAAAAATGAGTATCTTCTTCTGTTAGTAAAATAAATATTTCCTTTCGTAAATTAAAAGCAATGTAAGGTGTAAATGTTTCAATAATAATATTACTATTCAAAGGTATGCTGTATATTTTGTCTAGTTCGAATGATTCCTTAGCAATTAAAGGTATTTTTATTTCTATAACTAGGAATGATTTTCCGACTTTTGAGTTTACTTTCATGACCTTGTATAGTTCCTGTAAGTTTTCTTCAGTAATAGGCAAAGTTAGGTCTCCTCTTAATTGACTCGAAATAATGTGCATCTGTTCTTGTAGCTGTTCTGAAGGTATTAAATGTGCGTCCAAGTGTCCTTGAGATAAATCAGTTACTGTATTGACTAAATTATCTTGTATACGCCTCAGATTCGATATTAAAATCTGTGCCGACAGAATTGATGATATAGTATTAAATTGATGTTCATTGTCCGACTGTACTTGATTTAAAATGTTTGTAAAGTTTTGTAAATGTGACTGTACCATGCTAAACTGCTTATACATTATATCTTCATTTCTGCGTAAAATGTTCGACTGTGCCTCAATAATGCTCGTTTGATTTTTCAGGAGGTTTCGTAAGTGATTAGAGTCGTATGAAATTTTCTCTATGTCCTTTTCGTATTGATTCAGGAACCTGTCATCGAGAACTCCGAATAATGCGTTAGCTACATAACCCACACCATTAATTATGCCTCTCTTCGGTCGTTTGTTTGTATTATATTGCAGCAATACATTATAATGTTGAAGTTCCGATAGCTCATGTTGTAGTTGGTCTGCTATACTTATATATTGCGGTGAAAGTTGCGATGTATCCTTCTGTATACGCTTTACGTACTTCTGTAAATATGATAAACTCGTCCAATAGGTTGACATATTATAATAAACAACTAATTTTCACTCATCTCTGATTAAGTTAATATCGAACTGTTTGTCGAAATATAGGCTTTGGTTCGAGTTGAAATTAGACATATTGTAGGTACCCTGTGTGGGTGTTATTGTAAATAAAATCATAAGTATTAAAGTGAATATAAAATTACATAATTTATTCCTCCGAGGTCGACGTCGAGATTGCGGCAGCTGGTTTGTTTGGCTTTCTGGCTGTACTCTGCTCGTTGTTCCAGAAGTCACGGCATGTCGATCATAATCACTAGAGCCGCTGTTCACCTGTACGGTATCGCTCTCCTTGACTGGAAGCCGTGAAAGTTTTAAAATTGGCCTTTTAATTATACCATTCATGGTTTTAATCGATACCACTCTCACGTACCCATCCTTGCCTGGATGTACCTGGACTATCCTACCTAAAGCCCATTTCCCAGGAGGTAAATTGTCTTCCTTGACCAGAACTATGTTGTCCACTTCAAAGTTCCTCGATGGGCTCTGCCATTTGGATCGCATTTGGAGCTGTTGAAGGTACTCTGAAGACCATCTCTTCCAGAAGTTCCTGTTCATTGTTTGTACCATGTGCCATCTGGTGTTAAGATTAAAATGTTCTGGTTCAGCTTGCGGTCGAGACAGCAAAGGTCCCCCTACAAGGAAATGTCCTGGAGTCAGGTAATCATCATCAGGACTCTCTGTCAATGCGACCAAAGGTCGTGAGTTGAGACAGGCCTCTATTTGCTGTAACAGTGTGTTGAACTCTTCATAGGTAAGTCGCTGCTCGCCAATTACTCGTCGAAGATGATATTTGAGAGATTTGACGGCGGCCTCCCACAAACCTCCTGCAGATGGAAATGACGGTGCGTTGAAATTCCATTTGATATAAAAGCTGTTTATGTTCGCGAAGAAATTCCTGTCGATTGTTGCCAAAATCTCTTTGTACTCTTTAGTCAGCAATCTGTCAGCACCTTTAAAATTTGTCCCATTGTCACTGTACATATGACTTGGAGTGGCCCGCCGGGCACAAAACCGGCGAAAGGCTGCAAGAAATCCAGGGGTGCTAATCCTCCTTGTAGCACAATCTGCTGCATTTAAGTTTGTGCTCACATGATGCCAACGTGAAGGCTTAACGATTTTATGTTTACGCCACGATAAAATTAAACTATGTAAATCGCTTTGTAAATTTGGGCCTTGAAGCATCAAGTCGTTCAAACTGTACCCCGTAGAAGTTTTTGCTGAAGCGTTAAATACGGTTCTCAGTTTAGTTGTTGTCGAGTCAGCTTTTAATACTCCATGATGCGGGAGATAATACGACGGCTCTACCTTTTTTGTTACAGGTGTCATATGTCCTAAACTTAGATATTCCCTCATAAACTGTATATAACTTTCAGAGAATTCTGTATTTTTTGTCATTTTACGTTCTAAATTATATAGTTGTGCCATCGCTTTCTGTCTAGAAGTTCCTAGATATTTCTCAAAATCCTGTTTCATCGGAATCGCAACTTCGTATTTACCGTTTTCCAACCGTCTCGTTGTAGACTGGTACAGCTGTTCGCAGTACTCTTCTTCCTCCGAGCGGGCAGTCGAGGAGCTCTGAACCTCCTCGAGTTCCCAGTATTGCGAAATATCGGCGAGATTGTTCAGCACGACACAGCAATTAAATGTTCTAACGTGCCCTGACAAGATCCAACCTACCCTAGTCTGTTGTGCCATGGGCGCCTTGTTAGAGCCCCTGATAAGGCCATCCATCAAGATGTCGGAATACACACTCGCATCCAGGAGTATGTCAATGGGTCTCGAGACGTTGAAGTCAGGATCCGCAAGTCTAATGTTTTGCAGGTGTGACCAGGGTTGTTTGTTAAATGTTCCGTTAGGCAAATTGTTAATGACTTTATTTATAACGATAGCCTGTGTTGAAAATGTATAGTCATCGTAAATCGACATACAATTCAACGTAACGACTCCTTTTCCTTGTTTAGAGCCATATCCTATTCCAGAAATAGAAGCGGGATGATGTTGTCTAGGAAGCCCTAGAAGCTGAGCGGCGCGTTCCGAAATTAAAGAAATTTGAGAGCCTTGGTCTAAAAGTGCTCTTAAAATTGTGTAAGTACCATCATAGGCCTGTATTTTTAGAAGTAATGTAGTTAATAAAATCTCCTCATTATTCGCAGCTACGTAGTTAACATTATGGTTTTTATTAGCGGGTGTAAAATTATTATTTGCTAAGTTGGATATAGTCATGTAACTTGACGACGGAGCTGTTGTGACGACGGGCTGTGATTGCGTAATCGATGACGTCGAGTATGTCGTATGAGGTAAGGATTCGTGTACTTTGAAAACAGCGTAATATCCGTCGTGAAGAATGGTATTGTGATCACCATGACAACGTTTACAACGTTTTGCAGAAGTACATCCATTTGCATCGTGTATGTAAAGACAATTTTGACAAACATTTAATTTTAATACTGTCCTCATTTTTTCCTCGGCCGGCAACTTAGCAAACTTCTTACATTGAAATAAAATATGTTTTTGCTGACATAGCGGACAGTTCCACGTGCGAGTAACTGTCGCCTGATAATGCGGTTTTGCAATATATTTGCCTTTAGAATATTTGGTATTGTATTGCGTATTAATTAAATGCGACGAAGAGGGCTTTGGTGTGAAAGTTTGAGCTTTTCTTTTTTGTATGGGCTCTAAAGCTGTAAACTTATTTTCGAGAAAATTCATGAGCTCATCCAGGGTGGGTATCTCCCGTGGATTTTTACGATTTTCCTGGTAGTCACTGTACGTGTCAGGGTCCAATTTTTTTGCAATCAGGTGTACGATTAGCGGGTCCCAAGAGGATGTGTTTATGCCGAGATTTTGTATGGCATTAATAGACTCCATAGACGTATCATAGAGACGCCTTATTTCGTAAGCTGATTGTTTATGAGAAACTGGCTGATTTAAAAATATTTCTATTTGTTTTGTAAATAACAACTGCCGATTGTTATACCGATGAGTAAGAAGCTCCCATGCGGTATCATAGTTTTCAGCGGAAATATGTAGATGTTGTATCAGACGCTCGGCTTCTCCTCTTAGTTTACCCTTTAAGTGTTGCATTTTTTGACCTTTTGTGAGCAAATTATTGTTATGGATGCTTTCGGAAAATAAGTCATAAAACGTAGGCCATTGTGTGTATTTGCCTGTAAATACTGGGATATCTATTTGAGGTGTAGTTTGTTGAATGTGAGCTGCAGATGCTAATTTTTTATTAAGTGACCGTTTAATGTCTTTGTAATAATTTTCGTAGTAGGAAAATTCATTATCGTAGTCCGCATTATCTCCTTGTAAAATGTTGTCAATCTCTAAATGTAAGGAATCAATGTTAGTCCAGCGAGACTGAACACTGCGCAGCTCGTCTTCTAACTCCCATTTATCGCATATGTTATCTACGTTAATGTTATTAATTAGCCTAGCAAAAGCTCTAAAATTTGTACGTTGACGCGACAAAAGTTTTTCAACGTCTGTGTGTGCCTGTTGCGACGGTGCTGGCGGTGCCTGTGCTGGCGGTGCCCGTGCTGGCGGCGCATGTTCTCGAGACGGCGACTGTGTTGTCGTGTGTTTTCTGACGGACAAACTAACACCTGTCTGGTCTGTTTTTGTTGTAGGTGGATAGGAAGAAATTCTATAACGGACATTATTGTAAAATTCGCGTGCCTCCTCGTACTGGTTTTCGACGAAGTATGGAGCATCAGGTTGGCCGCACAGACTGAGCTTATCGTTGTTCGCATTAAACTCAGCCCAGAGCCTGTCCAAATTAGCAAGTCTCTCATCGAGATACTCGCGCGTCTTACGGGATGGTGAGTCCTTTCTAAAGTTAATCTCTATACGTTTAATTTCTTCTAGGATAGCATTCTGCTGTTGAATTAGCTTGTCCATCGTTTAAAAAAAAAATATGGAAAGATCTTACTTGGTTCTGTGGTTTACTCTCCTGCTGGACTGCTGTCGTTGCTGTCTATGCTGTGAGCGCTGCGGCTGTCGTTGCTACAGAAACCTCACGGTGCAGAGTCCACTAAACACTGTACTGTATGTGCTAAAGTTACTGGTATCCTCACAACGCGGCGCGGATGTAGAGCAACTGTATGTTTACGCGACGCGAGAGTAAGGTCCTGAAGGTTGAAGGACCAAAAAAAACTGTAATGTCTGTGTACAGTTTAAGATGAGTGCAGAAGATATGTGAGGGAGAGTCAGTGTACGAGACAAACCCAATGAAATTCTTTCTAACACTGATTTATTATTAAAGTTACAACAAAAATGATGATTGAATAAAAGTGCAACCGTAACAATGTGTGCGTGTTTAACTTATTACGTTGTTTCTATGTAACCTAAATAAATTACATGTCATTGACTTTAAATATGTGCGGTAACCCGTACAACTCTCTTCCTCTTGGACGGCGACAGAGTAAAGACGTTCTATATTTTTTTGCAATTTATTTTAAAAAATATATTTTTTCTTTGTCCAAAAATAATAATATAAATACAGTGTAGTACCAGGAGCTCATAAAGAAAGAGCGATTCATCCACATAGATATCTACCGCAATACATAAGCGTAAGCGGAAAATGGACCACATGGACAACATCGACAAGTCACACTCTGAGAATGATTTACAGGTTTTAGAAACCACCCCACCGCCCAGCTTTGTACCAACTAGATTTAAAAGAAAGAGAGAGGATGACTTTACAAAAGAATTAAATAAATTTAAAGAGGAAATTCTCAAAATGATTTCGGGAAAATTCATTGAACAAGAACGAGAATCGAAAAAGATATCACCTACCTTAAAAGATATTCAACAAAGCAATCTAAATATAGAAAAGTCTATTTCTTTTCTGTCGGCGCAAAATGAAGAACTAAAAAATAAAATAATCTGTCTAGAAAATCAAACTAAAGAATATAAAAAACATATTTTACAACTAGAAGAGAAAATTGATGATTTACAAGTTAGTTCGCGAAAGGCTAATTTTGAAGTGAAGAATGTTCCCAAGAAGAAAAACGAAACTAAGGAAGACCTAATTGAAATGATTACTTGTTTATCTAAATCAGTGGGTTCAACTCTTAATAAAGCAGCAATAACAGACATATATAGAATTCGCGGGAATAAAAAAGAAGTCAAAAATTGTTCGGTGGTTTGGTTCCGTACAGAGTAAAATACAAGTTAAGTTCAATATTATGTTTATTGAAAGCTTAACTTATACTAAAATGGTTTAATGGTAAAAATGGTGAAGTATGGTTAGGTGAGCACGCGAACCGATTGGCGGCTTGACGCGAACTGTTTAAAATATGTAAATTATAATAACGCGTGGCGACATATACGCTGACAATGCCAAACGTGATGTACGGCACTGTCGACAAGCTGTTGTCCGTACATGCTGCCACCGCGAGAGAAGAATGATGGTGAAAATGGTACACAAAATAAATGCTTGAATATTTAGTGAGTGACGTGAGACAAGGTGATAAACAATATTTGCTTATTCTAATGGCACTCTAGCGTCTCTATCACAATAATCACTAAAATTATGCTTATGCACTACGGGAGAAGTGGAGTGGTCTTTCAGTTTACCACTACAGTTACACAGTGGTCACTAACACTGTACACTGGCGCTGCGTTCGCCAGAGCCCTTGGCTCAGGGCGCGGTGGGTCCGGCCTGGCGGGCGAGTCTCGGCGGCGGCTGCCCCGCCCACCAGCACACCCGCCACCACGTATATCGCGACCTAATGGTGAACCGACTGATAACATATACCACTCTTTAGACCACTCTCTGCACGCATTTTTCACACCCATAATTGTAGAAACTTCTTCTACTTTGGTCAAGACTGATATGATTAAATCATGCAAGACCTTCAATATTAAGAATAAAGGAAAACTTTGCGTTAAGCATCTTGGCCTCCGTATACAAGAAGATTTACCTATATTCGTGTCTGAACACCTGACAGCGAAGCGAGCCCGCTTATATTTCTTAGCTCGAGAATTATCAAAAACTAAGAAGTTCAAATTTTGTTGGACAGCCTATGGCAAAGTTTATGTTCGTAAAGACGAAAACACCAAAATCGAATTGATCAAATCGGAATCCCAGGTACAAAAATTAATTGATACATGACTAGTTTTAGGATATTTTGTAATAATTAATTATTTCTTTATTAAAGCTAGATATTATGTTTTACTAGAGACATTTTACCTATTGTATGTAGCTACTATAATTTTTCGGTACTTAATTTACTGTTTAGTTTATTATGATCTTACTTATCACCAACAATCAAAGTCTATTATTACATTATTAACTTTTTTAATGAATTACCATACATGGATATATTATAATTTATCCCATTTGTATATACTTATAGCTTCTTTTTACATTGAAATAATGGATAATCATGTTATAACACAAAAAAAGTATAGACGATACTGATATTGCCGATTCAATGGAATGTGAAATTCACGATTTACGTAATAAAATAAATATGACTAACAAGGGGATCACATGTCACAAAACATTCACAGTATTTTTGCAAACTTTGATGATTTTCAATAAACAATTTCTGTATTAAATTTTGAAGTGGATATTATAATTTTAACAGAGTGTTGGCTTAGTCAAAATAAGCCTTTACCACACAATGTGTGGTAAGCACAATAGTTGGCTATGTCATAGCCAACTATTGTGCTTACCAGTCTTCCAAAAATCTTAACCAAAATGACGGAGTAGTTGTCTATATAAAGAAGTGTTTAAAACACAGCGTTTCTGAAATTAATATTGAACAAGCATCCTGTCTTCAATTAAATGTAAACAATAACTTAATACTTATACTACTACTACTTATCGATCACCTAGTAATAGAAACGGTGATTTTTTTTATCAACTCTTTAAATTCTTATCTTGACACAGTTAAGCAACATAAAAACATAATTATAGCAGGTGACTTAAACATAAATTTAAATCCATTAGACACAGAACTTACCCAAGAACGTTTGAGGGTAACGTAGCCGGTAAATTTATTACATTGAAAGTAACATCTCTCCGTACGAATAAGCAACCCACCACTAACAACCTCATCCCTAACCCAATCCGGTGTCTATCCAGGCCTCTGAGAGTAGATCCATCGGATTCTTCAGAGTGCTAGGACTGCTGCACGTCCTCGCCTCTGTCTCCTGTCCCCGCCCCCGTCCCCGCCCCCGTCCTCGCCCCCTGTCCCTGCCCGCTGCTCCGCGCCGCGCCCCAAAGTGGAACCCCCCCCTCCCCCCCCCGGCCTTCACTTTCAATGTTCCAAACTGGCGGACGACGTGTCCCGACCCGCCTCGATCCTTAGTGTTGCCGCTAGAATACCATTAAGTGCTATTATTAGTAATTAAGTGCTATATAAGTACTTTCAATTGTAAAAAACATGTTTTATTCTTTATGTTCACATACGAATAAGGTCGAATTTTAGAATAGTATTCATGATAAATGGTAAATTTGAGTGTAAATGGTGTACCGTTGATTGTTACAGGCCATAGGTATAATTGACTCGCGACTGGCCACGGTGGGCGTGTTCTCCGCGGACGCGGTGGTCTCGGAGGAGGCGGCGGCGGGCCCCGCGGTGCAGGCGACGGGGCCCCCGGCGCAGGCGGCGGCCCCCCCGGCGCAGGCGGCGGGGCCCCCGGCGCAGGCGGCGGGGCCCCCGGCGCAGTACCGGCGCGGCGTGGTGTTTTACCTGCGCGAGGGCCGCGTGGTGGGCGTGCTGCTGTGGAACCTGTTCAACAGGATGCACGTCGCCAGACAGGTGACCGTCGCCCGGGACACGGGCTCAATCATCGGTTTAGCTATTTCGCGAGGAGTTATATTGTACTAAACGAAAATATCTACGAATCGTGCGACATTTTAATTGATTCGTCATCTGAGCCTCGGGCTCACTTTCAGGCACAGGAGCCCCTGCCCTGTACTGACTGATGCTCTAGGTCTGTAACGGCAGCTATTGCTGAAAACCCCAACCCTACAAATACACCCCACACCACCACCATACGACCATCACCAACAGTATTGAGGATGGAGTCTTGTGTGTGACGCGGAGCGCGGTGCCACGACGAGTCCGCCTCCCGTTTACGAACAGTTGCGTCAATCAGCTGCATTCCTATAAACATCTTTTCAAAACATTTTAAATATAGCCTTTGCCTTTGTTTGTGTATCAATGTTGTGTGCTTATTTGTTCGATTCCCGGATCGGGTAATCAAAATTGTTAGCCTCCCGTCCGTTTGCCCCCTCTTCTATAGAAAAAAACAATCGTCTGTTACGCCTAGTAAATATGCACATTGCACCACTTATACAATTCCATTTTCCTATCTATATGTATGGAAAAAAACGAATGTAGGATAATTTCTAATATAAGTTTGGGTTTGTTGTGTTTCCTAGTTTGTAAGTTAAACAAACTAGGAAACACAATAAACCCAAACTCTAAAATTATACAAACATTTGGCGTACTGAGTATTCGGTGGTATTCAGAATACAGTAATCTAAGTTAGTTACTCAGAATTCGGACCTGAGTTTACACCCAGGACATTTTATAGATACTTAAAAACGTCCCGATGTTATGTGATGATATTTTTCTGATAAAAAAAAATAAGAGCAAATTATTCAACCATCGCCTATAGACACCAAAGGTGTTAATCGTGCGTTGCTATCTTGTAACGAGGTCTAATGTCACATGCATAAGTTTACCGGCTACGTTATCCTCTAAACCGGAACACGGCAGTGGCAAGCACTGACGCTATTGCAGCAGGAATAGGTAAGACGGTGGTACTAAACCCGGGCGAGCCAGTGCAGAACTCTACCACCTAGTAGCCACGATGGTAGTGACTCGCATTGTCAATCGGTCGACTTGTACGACCCGCCTGGCAGAACGGCAGTTGGCTTATTCTTCAAAGGAGCCTAGGACCAAAAAGAGGAGACCAAAAGATGGAAAGTATTCGCCACTAGCAATTCACGAGTAACTGTGTGTTCTGTGGCAGGTGATGAAGCAAGGCAAGTTCGAGGACCTGTTCGAGGTGGCCAAGCTGTTCTCGCCGCACGAGCAGGATTAGGCGGCCGCATTTAACGTGTTATATGTATTTGTATATAGTATTATTAAAACATTACCACCTCATTCTGCAGTTTGTTTTATTTCGAACATGTTGCTTTGTGAACGGACCAAGCTTCTCGTGTAGGGGTTTTCTACAATTTATTAAATGCAAATAATGATTGTAATTTTTATTGTCAGATTATAATGATATTATTAAAAATGCAAAATGAGTACTGTTGTGTATGATGTTTGAATTTGTACTAATATCATTATAATCTGACAATAAAAATTACAATCATTATTTGCATTTAATAAATTGTAGAAAACCCCTACAATTTTATGGTCCTTCGAGCCGGATAATAATTAGTGCGTGCAGATCAGCCTGTAGGTTAGGTCCACGATGCATAAGGTCATTCGGGTTGTAGCCTGTGGAAGTCTTTTGAGATGCATTAAATACTACCCTTAGCTTGGTGGTGGTGGCGTGTGGTTTTACAACGCCAAAGTGGGGAAGGTAACATGCTGGCTCCCTTACGAATTCAACAAGGCGCATATCTCCTAATTCCAGATATTCTCTCATAAACTGGTTATAGCTAGTACCCAATTCTTTATTTTTTGACATTTTTACTTCTAATTGCTTAAATTGCACAATTGCTCTTGATCTGGAAGACCCTAGCTGCTGTTCAAAACCAGGTTTCATCGGTAAACAAACTTTATACATACCGTTTTCCAAACGGGTAGTTGTTGCTTTATATAAATCTTCCCAATATTGTTCACCACTGGTCAACATAGACGGATAGCTAATGTCTTCGATTTCCCAGTACTTTGATATATCTAAAAGATTATTGGTCACGACGTGACAATTAAACGTTTTGATGTTGCCAGACAAAATCCACCCTAATTTAGTTTGCTGGGCTATTGGGGATAACGAGGGACCTTTTATAAGACCACCCATGATGATATCGGAGTAAACACTTGCATCCAGAAGAATGTCAATTGGACGTGACAAGTTATATTCCGGGTCAGCTAGGTTAACATGTTCCAGGTGAGGCCACGATTGCTTCGTAAATGAGTAATTTGGTAAATTATTGATGACCCTTGATATAACTACAGCGTGTGTATTAAAATGATAATCGTTATAAATGGAGCGGCATTCCATCAGTACGATTCCACGACCTTGTTTTGCTCCATATCCAATACCGGCGACCGAAGCGTGATATTGCTGACGTTGCAAACCTAAACGTTGCACTACGTTTTCGGAAATAAGTGAAATCTGAGAACCTTGATCTAAAAGCGCTCGTAGCGTACGGTAGGTACCATCCGCTGCTAGCACTTTTACCAACACTGTAGTTAGGAGGATTTCCTCATCGTCAGCTGCGACATGATTGACGTTATGTTGTCTTGAATTAAGTTGATTATTGTTTGTAGATGCAGGTGAAACCATGTTCAAAGGTGATGCGGTCTCTTTGACATACGATGCGTGTAGCAACGTATTATGGTTTTCTTTGCATAGCTTACACCGCTTTGTAGAATTGCATACACCTTTATAATGTTTATACAAGCAATTCTTGCAAATATCAAGTTGTTCAACGGTTTTTAATTTCATGTGATCCGACATGTTTATAAATTTCCTGCATTTATAGAAATCATGATCCAATTCACATAAGCCCTTGGCATGAAAAATTTTGTTATTAGATTTTTCATGACCTGAACGCCAAAATGGGGGACGTTTATAGGCTGATGGGGTAGTTCGGTTAGTCTGATAAGTTGGCGATGGTTTGCCAATGTCCTTTTCCTTCCTTTGAATAGGTTCTAGGGCTGTA
>JAUPFN010000022.1:28885597-28893097 GCA_036924255.1 Apodemia mormo
GAGGAGAAACTTACGAAACAGTTCTCAAGAAGGCGCGCGAGACAATAGACCCGACCCAATTAGGCATTGGGCAATCTCGAATAAGGCGTACTCAGACCGGGGCCCGGCTTTTTGAGTTTCCAGGGCCGCAAAATGGAGAAAAAGCCGACACCTTTGCGGCTAAACTAAGAGAGGCCATATCTGGCTCGGCCAAAGTTGTTCGCCCTACGAAGTTTGCCACTCTGGTCATTTCGGGCATAGATGATTCAGTGTCAAAAACCGAGGTGGTTACAAAAATAGCGGAGATAGGAGGTTGCGAGGCGGATGCTGTCAAATCGAGCGAAATACGCACCGGCCGTGATGGCATGGGCATCGTTCGTCTGCAGTGTCCTGTAACCGCTGCTAAGGTTATCGTTGATAGAGGCAGAATTTTGATAGGATTCAGCTCGGTAACAATCAAGACTGTGGAGAACCCGGTTCTGAGATGCCATAAATGCTTCGGCATTGGTCATACACGGGTTTGTTGTCCATCAACGGCAGACCGAACTGATATCTGCTGTCGTTGCGGGGTAGCTGGTCATAAGGCCGCTTCCTGCAAAGCCAAGGTGCATTGTGCCTTATGTGCGGACAGCGGGCGTCCTGCGGGTCACGTAATGGGGGGGAGGAGATGTAACCCACCTCCCAAAAGAGGCAAGTGGCAGGCTCGACCTGCTTCATCTGCAGCCGTTCCACCGGTTGCGTCTGAAGGTACAATGATCGAATGATGTCTGGTTTCGGTCATCGCACAATCATACAAGCGAACATTAACCACTGCCGGTCGGCTCAGGACCTTCTACTCCAGAGTATGGCCGAGCGGTTGGCTGAGGTTGCAGTCGTCGCCGAACCGTACCTAGTGCCTAATACTTGGCTGGGTGACCGGGACGGGTCTGTGGCAATTGTTTTACGACAATCAAGGGACTCGCTCCCACTTTCGTTGGTCGAGAGGGGTAATGGCTACGTGGTTGCGAAGTGGGGCGAAATAGTGGTCGTGGGAGTCTATTTCTCACCCAACCGCCCTCTTACAGAATTTGAGACTTTTCTTGACACTTTGGGAGTGGTAGTGGGTCGGCTCACACCATCGTATGCTTTAGTCCTTGGGGATTTTAATGCTAAATCGACTTTGTGGGGCAACACTGTCACGGAAGCGCGAGGTCGATTAGTCGAGCAATGGTCTACATCGCTGGGCCTGACCATCCTTAACAGAGGGAACGTCCATACCTGCGTCCGTCACCAAGGCGGCTCCATTGTGGATTTGTCGTTTGCCACTTCTATCTTGGCTCCACGAGTGAGAAATTGGCAGGTGGAATTAGTGGAGACCCTCTCCGATCATCGATACATACGGTTTGAGGTCTCCACTCAGAGCCCGCTGGGAACGTCTAGTCTAAGAGTTTCACCTTTTCCACGATGGGCAATTACACGCCTGGATGAACAAATGGCTAGAGAGGCTGCGTTCGTCCAGGCGTGGTTTGAACGAAACACAGACGATATGGACGTCGATCAAGACGCTGCCTGCTTCAGAGAGTCGATGACCGAGATTTGTAATTCCAGCATGCCTCGATCCTGTCGCCCTCCCCCAAGTCGTGCTGTTTACTGGTGGTCCGGGGAAATAGCAGCACTTAGAGCCGCTTGCATGGCTGCTAAAAGAGCCTTCACACGAAGTCGCCGTCGGCGCGTACGTGATCCGGAAAATGAGGCTCGCCTTCATTTAGCTTATTCCGAAGCGAAGCGGGTCCTTAAGGCGGAAATCGGCGCTGCCAAAGACCGGGCGCGAGAAGAAATGCTAAGGAGCCTCGATAATGATCCGTGGGGAAGGCCGTACAAAGCGGTGCGAAATAAATTGCGTGCCATTGGTCCTCCAGTCACGGAGACGCTCCACCCAGATATTTTAGATGTCATTGTCCAGGGTCTTTTCCCAACTCAAAGTACCTTCACCCCGCCGATAATGGATCCCCCCGAGGGAACTAGGGTGACCGGACTAGGCATTCCTACCATCTCCACAGAGGAACTAGATACAGCGGCTTTACGTCTTCGAGGTAAAAAAACGGCCCCGGGTCCAGATGGTATTCCAGCCCGAATAATACTTCTTGCTATCCCAGAAATGCAGGAGCGACTTCTGAGCTTGTTTAATCGATGTCTTACGGTTGGCAGGTTTCCGAAGGTATGGAAGGAAGGAATACTATGCCTTCTCAGAAAAGAAGGCCGGCCGAATGATTCCGCATCGGGATACCGGCCAATAGTCCTGCTTGACGAGGCGGGAAAACTTTTTGAGCGCATTATCGCATCCCGCCTCGTTGATCACTTATCAAATGTCGGCCCAGATTTGGCAGATGAGCAGTTTGGGTTTCGGGCAGAGCGGTCAACTATCGACGCTCTGTCACATCTCAAGTTGCTCGTACAGGAATGTAAAGAAGCGGGGGATGGTGTATTGGCTATAAAATTCGACATATCAAATGCCTTTAATACCCTCCCTCATTCCAGTATCTTAGAGGCGCTTCGATTTCACGGGGTGCCTCTATATCTGCAGCTACTGCTTAAGAACTATTTGAAGGAACGCGAGATACTCTACGTCAACAAATATGGGTGTCTATGTCGTCGGAAGGTGGAGACCGGTGTTCCGCAGGGATCTGTGTTGGGTCCACTCCTGTGGAACATCGGCTACAATTGGGTTTTGCGTGGCGTCCTCCTGCCGGGCATGGGTGTTATATGCTATGCAGACGACACTCTCGTCACGGCCCGGGGGAGGGACTTTAGGGACGCAGCCCAACTGGCTGCTGTTGGTGGCGATCTAGTGGTGCAGCGCATCCGATGCTTGGGACTGGAGGTGGCTCTTCATAAAACTGAAGCCATTTTCTTTCATGCGCGCTATCGCCGAATGCCTCCTGAGCCGCATATTATAGTAGATGGTGTACAAATCAATGTGAAGGCCCAGATGAAATACTTGGGCCTTTTATTAGACAGCCGGTGGCAGTTTGGACCACATTTCCGTGAACTGTCACCTCGCATTCTAAAAACAGCGGATTCGTTTAGTTGGCTTTTGCCAAATCTAGGTGGACCTAGTACTAGTTGCCGGCGATTATATGCAGGGATACTCAAAAGTATGGCCCTTTATGGAGCCCCTATCTGGGCTGACTCACTGAGTGTGAGAGAAAATGCAAACCATCTTCGAAGGCCTCAAAGGGCCATTGCGCAGCGGGTAGCCAGAGCATACCGGACCATCAGCTTTGATGTTGCATGTGCTCTCGCGGGCACTCCTCCATGGGTGCTAGAAGCCGAGGTCGTAGCAGCGGTCTATCAATGGACGGCAAATAAAAGGGCACTTGGAGAACGCCCTTCGCTTGAGGAACGGGTTGCAGTCCGGCGCGAGGCCAGAGAGGTTTTAATTCACAGGTGGGTGGCGGAAATTGAGACCACCAATGTCGGCCGACGCACTCTAGACGCCCTTGCACCCTCATTTGAGAAATGGCTTGAACGACGGCATGGATTCCTCTCATATCGTATGGTGCAAGTCTTAACCGGACATGGGTGTTTTGGCGCATATCTCCATCGCATTAGAAGAGAAGCAACACCCTCATGCCACGAGTGTGGTGCGGCTGAAGACTCGGCACACCACACTATGGTTGAGTGCATGGTTTGGGCTCAGCAGCGTCATGATTTGACAATGGTGATAGGCCAGAATATCTCCACTCTCACAGATGTAGTGAGTGCTATCTTGGAGACTCCGGAGGCCTGGACTGCATTTGCCTCATTCTGCGAAAATGTCATGCTGCGCAAGGAGGCAGCGGAGCGAGAGCGTGAGGAAGATCCCACTGCCAATCCGCTTCGTAGGCGTCGGAGAGGACGGAGAGGACGCGAATACATCCGCAGCTCTCAAACACTTCCGGATGATGGCCAGCAGGCAAGAGGCGCGGGGGCGCTTTCACCTGCATTGCACAGGTCATCAACAACGATGGACAGGGATAGCTCAGTGCTCTCAGCTATCCCTGTTGCCTCCAGCGTGAGGCCTGAAGAGCCCGCTGAGTAAGGCGAGCAATGAGCCGGGGGTGGCCGTGGTAGCAAGGTTAATCCAATCCCATGACCTCCCTCATTTAAGGCAATGATGAGCACCGGTGGGTTTTAGTGGGTAAACTGTTGAGGTTTCTACCGGCAGGAGTCCCACATAACCCGTCCGTCCCCCGCGGGCGGGTATGCGTAACGCATTTCCCATCGAAAAAAAAAAAAAAAAAAAAAAAGGTTAGGTTAGGTTAGGTTAGGTTAGGTTAGGTTAGGTTAGGTTAGGTTAGGTTAGGTTAGGTTAGGTTAGGTTAGGTTAGGTTAGGTTAGGTTAGGTTCCCCCCCATGGTTCCAAGCCTTGTCGTGGCGGGGGGGCTTAGTACCTGGGGTGCAATCCAGCACCTTGGGGAACTAATTGGACCACTACGCCGCTCCTTTCCGTTCTCTTAATGAGAACGGCGTTTGGATGCGGCACTTATAACCCGGTTTCCGGGAGCCCATTGTGGGGCTGGGAGGAAGAAATCCTCTGTAAAAAATCACCCCGAAACCGCGGTTGGCGTGCCGCGGCGTAGGGTTATCGGGCGAGCGCTGACGAGACGGGGGTAGGCCCACCCGGAATGGGCCACAAAAACTCAAAATGACAGGTCGCAGTTCCAAAAGGATTACCCAGGAGGGTCCCGGCAAAGCCGGGGAATCCCTCCCGGCGCCTTCGGGCGCCGGCAGCCCCACGTACTCTGGGGGGGGCAAGAACTGCTTCGCGGGCCGGCTTTCCGCCGGTTCGCGCACCGACGACAACCGCTTTTCTACTTTGGACACCAATTTTGCTAATGTTTCGGACAGTGTTGATAGGGATTTTGGGGCGTGTGCCACGGGGGCGCACGTCTCAACCGACGACTTTGGCGTGAGTTTGGACTCAGACAGCTCGGCTACGGCCAATACTGTCGCAGGACTGGAGAAAACTAGCCGGCCAAGGCGAAAGAGACCTGGCCCGGATGATGAGGATACCGGGCTGGACTCGGACGACACGGCTGGAGAAGAAGCGCAGCGATCTGGGCCGGCGAAAAGGGGACGGGGGCGCCCACCCACAACGGGTGCCTACGTGGGCCTACGCCAGGCCAAGGAGGCGCTTTTAAGGACGAAACAAGAGGAGGTCGAGGTTTTGGCCGAGGAGCAGATTCTCTCCATGGCCAAAACCCTCGAAGTCTCACGGAAGGAGGACCGCTCCTCAGAAGATTTGGCCGCGCACGCTCAGAAAGGGTGTGACCTGATTATGAGCGTTGCGCAGAAATCGAAAAATCTTAAGGGCACAATGGTGCGTGCCCTTAAGCAAGCGGCCTGGGCCATCCAGGATGCGGTCGCGGCCCTAAAGGAACGTACTGAAGGGGAGGAAGTGGAGCTGCTCCGCATGGCAAACTATCGCCAGGAGAAAGAGCTAAAAGTTTTGCGCGCGGAAGTAGCCCAAATCCGAGAAGAACTGGCTAGACGAAGGACGGAACCTGATGAGAACCGCCCCGTAGAAGACCAGGAGGCCATGTTGGGTCGCATCATGTTGCAGGTAGGCAACATGATGGATGCCAAGATGGCCTCTGTAGCAGACCGGCTTCTGCCGGAGAGGCGGCTCCGGCCACCACTGAGAGGGGACACGGAAATTGAGGAGGTACCAGTGGCTGAACCGGCCGTGGAAAGCCCATTGATGCGGACTGCCGCTGACAATGTCGTGGGGTTGCCAAAGCCCAAACCAACCAAGGGAAAGGGAAAGGGCAAGGGCAAGAGTGCCCAGCCTGCTGTGGCCCCAGAAGCGACTCCGGCGCCCTCGACATCCACTCGAGCCCCAGAAGAGGTAGAATGGACCCGAGTTGACACGAAAAAGAGGAGAAAGCAGACGAAATCTAAAGCTGCAAAAGAAAAGAAGGAACCTTCCCCGCCTTCCCCGAAGATACAGAAGCCGAGGAAGGGTGACAAGAAAAAGATGGCAAAGTTGCGCCCGCCCCGGTCAGCGGCCGTCGTTTTGACGCTGAAGCCCGGTGCGGCTGATAAGGGCGCAACCTATAAGGACATCCTGGTTCGTGCGAGGGACAAGGTGTCCCTCGCCGAACTGGGTATCCCGGCCCTTAAAATGAGGTTGGGAGCCACGGGGGCTCGAATCTTGGAAGTTCCAGGGGCCAATAGCGCGGAGAAAGCTAACGAACTGGCCTCTAAGTTACGAGATGTGTTGCCGGCTGAAACTGTTAAGATCGTCAGGCCCGAAAAGTGCGCAGACTTGCGTATTTCTGGGCTTGACGATTCAGTCGCTGAAGAAGAGGTGGTAGATGCCGTGGCCAAATGCGGGGGCTGCCCCGCCAATACCATCAAAGCAGGGCGTGTCCGCTTCTCCCCGTCGGGTCGCGGCACAATATTCGTCCGCTGTCCAGTGGCCGCGGCAAAAAGAGTGTCTGAGTCAAGACTCCTAGTTGGATGGGTGTCGGCGCAGGTGCGGGTACTGCCCGCAAAGCGCCTACGCTGCTACCGTTGCCTGGTAGTAGGGCACACGGCAGCCCAGTGCGAATCGGAGATCGACCGCAGCGAGGAATGTTATCGCTGCGGTCAAAAGGGGCATAAGGCCGCCGATTGCTCCGGCGAGCCGAAATGCTCTGTGTGCTCGGCGGCGGATCTTCCGGCGGGCCATAGGGTTGGGTCACCCTCCTGTAAGGGGACCCTGCCCAAGCGCGCCAAGAGGCGAAGGGCCGCGGCCAACTCGGCGCAAGCAGCGCACACCCCAACTCCATCCGGGGTGGCGCAGGAGGAAGCGATGCAGTGACCGCTTCCTCCTGGAGTCGCGTGCGGTGTTTCCGCACACCGCGCGCATTAGCGACGTTTTGCTGGGGTCTTACCCCCAGCCGAGTAGGACGCCGGCAAGGCTGGCGAGTGCCGGAGGGGCGGTGGAAGAATGCGAAAGCGCCCCACCCCCCCGCCACCATATGGCACAGAGGAGCGGACGCAGGAGTTTTAGTGGGTAGAGCCGGTTTTAGGCGAGTCCCACACTCGGGCCGCGTGCAGTGGCCCGGTAGTGCGTAAGTGCATTTCTCCTGCGAGAACAAAAAAAAAAAAAAAAAAAAAACAAAAAAAAAAAAAAAAAAAAAAAAAAAAAAAAAGGTTAGGTTAGGTTAGGTTAGGTTAGGTTAGGTTAGGTTAGGTTAGGTTAGGTTAGGTTAGGTTAGGTTAGGTTAGGTTAGGTTAGGTTAGGTTAGGTTAGGTTAGGTTAGGTTAGGTTAGGTTAGGTTAGGTTAGGTTAGGTTAGGTTAGGTTAGGTTAGGTTAGGTTAGGTTAGGTTAGGTTAGGTTAGGTTAGGTTAGGTTAGGTTAGGTTAGGTTAGGTTAGGTTAGGTTAGGTTAGGTTAGGTTAGGTTAGGTTAGGTTAGGTTAGGTTAGGTTAGGTTAGGTTAGGTTAGGTTAGGTTAGGTTAGGTTAGGTTAGGTTAGGTTAGGTTAGGTTAGGTTAGGTTAGGTTAGGTTAG
>JAUPFN010000022.1:28898097-28900597 GCA_036924255.1 Apodemia mormo
GCATCTTTTGTTTCTTTGTCCTCAAATATCATTTCTTCTATTTCTTCCTCTGTTGGTAACTCAAACATAATTTGATTATGATAATATTTTCTCCCTTTTGGGCTCAAAGAACGTTTGGGTCCATATCTTTCTCCGGACATTCTTCTCTTATTTCTACCTTCTTCTTCTCTGCTTAAATCAGTGCTACTTCCACTGTTTTCCCGGTTTGTTGGTATTTTTCCTTTGGTGGGAGTCCTATAGCCAAACA
The DNA here is from genome assembly GCA_036924255.1 of Apodemia mormo. NCBI lineage: Eukaryota > Metazoa > Arthropoda > Insecta > Lepidoptera > Riodinidae > Apodemia > Apodemia mormo. The sequence continues at coordinate 28,898,345 of JAUPFN010000022.1, forward strand.
TCATTGTTGAGGAACTCGTCTATATGTATATATGTTAAAATTTTAAAATTGTATAAGTTGTATATTTTGTATAATTATTTTGTGAAATTAATTAGTATTTTATGTTTTAAGTGTATATATATTTATATATATATGTATATATGTATATGTAATTAATGACAAAGATGTAAAAATTGTAATAATAATAATTAAATATCCTAAGATGTGTATAGTATACTCTTCCTATCCCGCTCGGGATCTAGTTTGAAGATGTATTTATACACTCCGTTTTAACGTTTTTTAAAATTATAATTAAAATAAACTATTTTATTTTTTTTTTTTTTTTTTTTTTTACTCTAAAACCCCGTAAAAGGGTTTGGCGTGAAGATATATATACACTTAATCTCTATTCTAATTCTAAATAAACCTTTCCAGAAGGTTGAGTCCACCTGACCCTTAATATACAATTATTATGTGTACTCTTCCTATCTCGTTAATAGTATAGCGTGAAGTTATTTTGACAAAAATTTTTATGCCCGCCTCCAATGAGTCGGATCGAATTTAGTCCCAGTATTTAGGTCTTCAATTCAATGTAAGCACTATTAATACTAAGTATGCTCTTACTATCCTCCAAGGAATAGGCGTGAAGGTATATTATATATGTACACACAATAACACACAATAACATTCACTGTATTTATATTCTTAAAACTAATTGTCCCGGTCGGTTCCAGTAAGATGTGTTACACACTCCCTTATCCTGCGATGGATCCGTCGTGAAGATATGTATTTGCCCGTTATATTCCTATACTAATTTAACCTATTTGATAGGTCAAGTCTATACTCTATATTTTTATATATTATTCTATACTAATACTCTGTCTACTCCACTTAGGATTGGCGTGAAGATAATCAAGGGCACATACACATACCACACAACAAACACAAAGATTTTTGGGGTGTATAAACACACTAATTATATACAATATGTCACTCACTAATTACTAATACAACTTAAACCGGCACAGTCGGTTAAGTCTTACTGTCTAATGTTTTTATTTATCTAATTGGAAGACCATACAACTATATATCTAATTGTCGATATGTATATAATCCAATTTAAATCTAGAATTATTTACAAGAATTATTATATGTATGTACAATGCTCTGTTCACCCCGTCAAATTTTTGCCGTGAAGATATGCTAATTTCCTTATTCTCTTAAAAGTCGATTAAGTCCTATATTAAAGCCGACGGGAAATTTTTATGTTTTAACTAATGTTTATACTATTATAAATTAACTAAAACAAGGAAATTAATTATTATTCTTTTTGTAAAAATGTAGGAAATTAAATAGAGTATTCAATTAATATATAATATTTTAAAATTTTTTACAATTAATTATTATTTTTTCAATTTTTAATACTATTCACTAAAATTCCCGTCATTTAAATTTTTAAAATTTGTTTTATTACTAAAATCTATAATTATATTTAATTTTAATTATATAAATTTATTTGTTAGGGTCACTACTTATTTTTAATATATATATTTACATGTATTTATTATTATTAAGGGGGCTATGATTTATTTAGTCGGGGTGGACATTGCTTGCACTTAACAACTATTTCTTAAAATTTTTATAACAATTAAATTACTAATTAGAAAATTTTGATTTTTTGCTGAGATATACTTTAAACTATTGTCTTTAGAATGGTGAATTAAAAAATATGTGTTGTCGATCTGTTTGTAAAGATATGAATTGTTTTAATTTTGATATTTCACTACACTTTTTAAATTTTCAAAATAAAATACTTCCACTTAACTTTTTGTAGATATTTTTTCTGCTTCGGTGTCCTGGTTCTGTTGGCTATCCGGTGGTACCTTCAGTTTTGGTACCAGACAGCTGGATCTGGTACCAACCGGCCACGTGGTTTTTGTTTTTCTGCTATTTACTCCGTGGGGGTTGTAGTTGGGGGGGTGTGTGGGGTATCGTTTTGTAGGTCTTCTCAAGGGGCATCGAATGGTATAATAAAAACTATAGGTTGCCGCTTTAAATTCGGCGGCGCACGCACTTTTATGTTTAAAATTCGTGTTTTCCGCGGTTTTTTGAAGTTTTCTTTTCGGAAAAAGGTCGCGCACAATTTTCACTAACACCACCACTTATTTCACTTCTTTACGCGTCTTTTAACATATAACACTTGATATTTTGCGCGTTTTATACCACAACTTTGAATTTTTAAAGTTTTTACTGCGTTCCGAAGCTGACGGAAGG
>JAUPFN010000022.1:28903097-28908097 GCA_036924255.1 Apodemia mormo
GTGTGGCCATATCCCAAACACATCGTGCATTGAATGAGCGGAGAGTGATCCTCCACTCTAACTCGTTGCATATCGATGTGAAGGTGACCTTCTTCGGTTATTTTTCTCCATAGTGGCGGTGTAACTCTAGCCACTGCGTGTATTTTCTGTGGATTCCTCGTCTTTTTTCTAAAAAGTATTTCTATGTTTTTATCTTCTTCCCTTAGGTCCTCAATTATGTTTCTGTTTTGTTTTAGAAGTGCTTCTTTAATTTCATCGTCTTTGTTACTGTCTAAGATGTTTTTAATTATTATAAGTGGTTTTTTATTTACGGCATCTTCTACTTTTAACTTTCCTTCTGCTCCTTTCAACTTTTCTTTGACTTTTGTCCTACCTTCTTCAGTCCGGCATCCTATAATAATTTTTCTATCTCTAGCCTTCCTAACGTTCTCTATTTCTATACCGCTTTCCTTCGCGTTTATCGTTTTTCTTACTAAATTTAGTATTTCTTCCCCAGTTTCTAATTCGTTATTAGAGCTAACTATTACGGAGTGCAATGCTGTCTTCTCAAGGTATTTTTTCTTACCAGGTTCCGCTACTACACTTGCGTACGATCGATCTTTTTGTATATCAGTGTTTGCTGCTACTAGTTGTTTAAATTCTTCTAATTTCTTGTTATTTTCTGCAAGATTTCTTAAAATATCATCACTGTGTTTTTCTTTACTTTGTTCTATTTTCATTTCTAGTTTTTCTAACACTTGGTTGTTTTGTTGAGTTATTTTATTTATTTCTATTTTTTGGATTTCTTGGTTTTCTTGTATTATTGTTTTTAGATTTTCTACCTCTTTCCCATTTTTCTCTATCATTTTTATACTTTCTTCATTTTGTTTCTCCTGATTCAGTTCCATTATCTTATCTAATTTTTCCATTATTTTGTTATTTTTATCAAGTATTTTGGCTGTTTCTTCTTTTTGCTTTTTCTGATTCTCCTGTATAGTTCTTTTAATTTCTTCTATTTCCTTATTGTATTTCTGCACTATTTTCATACTTTCATCACTTTGTTTTGTTTGACTCAGTTGAATTTTATTTTCTAGTCTTTCTATTATTTTATTGTTTTTATCGAGTGTCTTATTCATTTCCTGGTTTTGTTTTTGTTGATTCTCCTGTATGGCTCTTTTTAAGTGTTCTATTTCCTTTCCATTTTCCGCTATTCTTTCCATAATGATTTCATCTTGTTTTTCTTGATCAGCAAATGCTTGTGTGAAAGACGCTGTAAGTCTCATCATTGATGATATGAGTTCGCATTGTTTGTCTTTTTGTTTAATTTGCGTCTCCGTTAATTTCTTGAGCTCTTCATCTATCTTTTCTTTCACTGATTCGATATGGCTGAGTGTTTCTTGCATCATTTGTTGAATTTTTCTTATATCATTTCCTTCTCCTTCTTCATTTTGATTATATATTTGTTTATTCTGTTCCGTCCCAATTTTTTCAATTTGCTTTTCTTTTTCTTTATATTTTTGTATTGCTTCTATTGTCATTTTATGCAAGTTTGCAGTACTCAAAAATATATCATTGCAAATTTCCTTTTTTAGGTTTCGCGAACTCTTGACGTGTTTTAAAATCTCCCTTTGTGCCAGGTAAGCATCTTTTGTTTCTTTGTCCTCAAATATCATTTCTTCTATTTCTTCCTCTGTTGGTAACTCAAACATAATTTGATTATGATAATATTTTCTCCCTTTTGGGCTCAAAGAACGTTTGGGTCCATATCTTTCTCCGGACATTCTTCTCTTATTTCTACCTTCTTCTTCTCTGCTTAAATCAGTGCTACTTCCACTGTTTTCCCGGTTTGTTGGTATTTTTCCTTTGGTGGGAGTCCTATAGCCAAACATCATTGTTGAGGAACTCGTCTATATGTATATATGTTAAAATTTTAAAATTGTATAAGTTGTATATTTGTATAATTATTTTGTGAAATTAATTAGTATTTTATGTTTTAAGTGTATATATATTTATATATATATGTATATATGTATATGTAATTAATGACAAAGATGTAAAAATTGTAATAATAATAATTAAATATCCTAAGATGTGTATAGTATACTCTTCCTATCCCGCTCGGGATCTAGTTTGAAGATGTATTTATACACTCCGTTTTAACGTTTTTTAAAATTATAATTAAAATAAACTATTTTATTTTTTTTTTTTTTTACTCTAAAACCCCGTAAAAGGGTTTGGCGTGAAGATATATATACACTTAATCTCTATTCTAATTCTAAATAAACCTTTCCAGAAGGTTGAGTCCACCTGACCCTTAATATACAATTATTATGTGTACTCTTCCTATCTCGTTAATAGTATAGCGTGAAGTTATTTTGACAAAAATTTTTATGCCCGCCTCCAATGAGTCGGATCGAATTTAGTCCCAGTATTTAGGTCTTCAATTCAATGTAAGCACTATTAATACTAAGTATGCTCTTACTATCCTCCAAGGAATAGGCGTGAAGGTATATTTACAAGTTATTTATACAAGTTGCGTTTTATCCAAAATCTTAAACTAAACAATTTAATTTATTTGCTAAATGATTATGACTAGGTTTCTCTTCTTGCCCCACAAAGGGTTGGCGTGAATATATGCTTAATTTATCTATTTAACTCGAATTATATTTACAACAAAAAATTTTTAATTTGACTATTTTCTACAATAAGTGTTAATAATGTACTCCTCCTGTCGCTCTAGAATTTTGGCTTGAAGATATTTTTACAATTGTTATATATAATTTTCTATTTATTCCTTTGTGGTCAGTCAAGTCTATGGGTTAGGTTAGGTTAGGTTAGGTTAGGTTAGGTTAGGTTAGGTTAGGTTAGGTTAGGTTAGGTTAGGTTAGGTTAGGTTAGGTTAGGTTAGGTTAGGTTAGGTTAGGTTAGGTTAGGTTAGGTTAGGTTAGGTTAGGTTAGGTTAGGTTAGGTTAGGTTAGGTTAGGTTAGGTTAGGTTAGGTTAGGTTAGGTTAGGTTAGGTTAGGTTAGGTTAGGTTAGGTTAGGTTAGGTTAGGTTAGGTTAGGTTAGGTTAGGTTAGGTTAGGTTAGGTTAGGTTAGGTTAGGTTAGGTTAGGTTAGGTTAGGTTAGGTTAGGTTAGGTTAGGTTAGGTTAGGTTAGGTTAGGTTAGGTTAGGTTAGGTTAGGTTAGGTTAGGTTAGGTTAGGTTAGGTTAGGTTAGGTTAGGTTAGGTTAGGTTAGGTTAGGTTAGGTTAGGTTAGGTTAGGTTAGGTTAGGTTAGGTTAGGTTAGGTTAGGTTAGGTTAGGTTAGGTTAGGTTAGGTTAGGTTAGGTTAGGTTAGGTTAGGTTAGGTTAGGTTAGGTTAGGTTAGGTTAGGTTAGGTTAGGTTAGGTTAGGTTAGGTTAGGTTAGGTTAGGTTAGGTTAGGTTAGGTTAGGTTAGGTTAGGTTAGGTTAGGTTAGGTTAGGTTAGGTTAGGTTAGGTTAGGTTAGGTTAGGTTAGGTTAGGTTAGGTTAGGTTAGGTTAGGTTAGGTTAGGTTAGGTTAGGTTAGGTTAGGTTAGGTTAGGTTAGGTTAGGTTAGGTTAGGTTAGGTTAGGTTAGGTTAGGTTAGGTTAGGTTAGGTTAGGTTAGGTTAGGTTAGGTTAGGTTAGGTTAGGTTAGGTTAGGTTAGGTTAGGTTAGGTTAGGTTAGGTTAGGTTAGGTTAGGTTAGGTTAGGTTAGGTTAGGTTAGGTTAGGTTAGGTTAGGTTAGGTTAGGTTAGGTTAGGTTAGGTTAGGTTAGGTTAGGTTAGGTTAGGTTAGGTTAGGTTAGGTTAGGTTAGGTTAGGTTAGGTTAGGTTAGGTTAGGTTAGGTTAGGTTAGGTTAGGTTAGGTTAGGTTAGGTTAGGTTAGGTTAGGTTAGGTTAGGTTAGGTTAGGTTAGGTTAGGTTAGGTTAGGTTAGGTTAGGTTAGGTTAGGTTAGGTTAGGTTAGGTTAGGTTAGGTTAGGTTAGGTTAGGTTAGGTTAGGTTAGGTTAGGTTAGGTTAGGTTAGGTTAGGTTAGGTTAGGTTAGGTTAGGTTAGGTTAGGTTAGGTTAGGTTAGGTTAGGTTAGGTTAGGTTAGGTTAGGTTAGGTTAGGTTAGGTTAGGTTAGGTTAGGTTAGGTTAGGTTAGGTTAGGTTAGGTTAGGTTAGGTTAGGTTAGGTTAGGTTAGGTTAGGTTAGGTTAGGTTAGGTTAGGTTAGGTTAGGTTAGGTTAGGTTAGGTTAGGTTAGGTTAGGTTAGGTTAGGTTAGGTTAGGTTAGGTTAGGTTAGGTTAGGTTAGGTTAGGTTAGGTTAGGTTAGGTTAGGTTAGGTTAGGTTAGGTTAGGTTAGGTTAGGTTAGGTTAGGTTAGGTTAGGTTAGGTTAGGTTAGGTTAGGTTAGGTTAGGTTAGGTTAGGTTAGGTTAGGTTAGGTTAGGTTAGGTTAGGTTAGGTTAGGTTAGGTTAGGTTAGGTTAGGTTAGGTTAGGTTAGGTTAGGTTAGGTTAGGTTAGGTTAGGTTAGGTTAGGTTAGGTTAGGTTAGGTTAGGTTAGGTTAGGTTAGGTTAGGTTAGGTTAGGTTAGGTTAGGTTAGGTTAGGTTAGGTTAGGTTAGGTTAGGTTAGGTTAGGTTAGGTTAGGTTAGGTTAGGTTAGGTTAGGTTAGGTTAGGTTAGGTTAGGTTAGGTTAGGTTAGGTTAGGTTAGGTTAGGTTAGGTTAGGTTAGGTTAGGTTAGGTTAGGTTAGGTTAGGTTAGGTTAGGTTAGGTTAGGTTAGGTTAGGTTAGGTTAGGTTAGGTTAGGTTAGGTTAGGTTAGGTTAGGTTAGGTTAGGTTAGGTTAGGTTAGGTTAGGTTAGGTTAGGTTAGGTTAGGTTAGGTTAGGTTAGGTTAGGTTAGGTTAGGTTAGGTTAGGTTAGGTTAGGTTAGGTTAGGTTAGGTTAGGTTAGGTTAGGTTAGGTTAGGTTAGGTTAGGTTAGGTTAGGTTAGGTTAGGTTAGGTTAGGTTAGGTTAGGTTAGGTTAGGTTAGGTT
>JAUPFN010000022.1:28913097-28923097 GCA_036924255.1 Apodemia mormo
ATTTTGGCTGTTTCTTCTTTTTGCTTTTTCTGATTCTCCTGTATAGTTCTTTTAATTTCTTCTATTTCCTTGTTGTATTTCTGCACTATTTTCATACTTTCATCACTTTGTTTTGTTTGACTCAGTTGAATTTTATTTTCTAGTCTTTCTATTATTTTATTGTTTTTATCGAGTGTCTTATTCATTTCCTGGTTTTGTTTTTGTTGATTCTCCTGTATGGCTCTTTTTAAGTGTTCTATTTCCTTTCCATTTTCCGCTATTCTTTCCATAATGATTTCATCTTGTTTTTCTTGATCAGCAAATGCTTGTGTGAAAGACGCTGTAAGTCTCATCATTGATGATATGAGTTCGCATTGTTTGTCTTTCTGTTTAATTTGCGTCTCCGTTAATTTCTTGAGCTCTTCATCTATTTTTTCTTTCACTGATTCGATATGGCTGAGTGTTTCTTGCATCATTTGTTGAATTTTTCTTATATCATTTCCTTCTCCTTCTTCATTTTGATTATATATTTGTTTATTCTGTTCCGTCCTAATTTTTTCAATTTGCTTTTCTTTTTCTTTATATTTTTGTATTGCTTCTATTGTCATTTTATGCAAGTTTGCAGTACTCAAAAATATATCATTGCAAATTTCCTTTTTTAGGTTTCGTGAACTCTTGACGTGTTTTAAAATCTCCCTTTGTGCCAGGTAAGCATCTTTTGTTTCTTTGTCCTCAAATATCATTTCTTCTATTTCTTCCTCTGTTGGTAACTCAAACATAATTTGATTATGATAATATTTTCTCCCTTTTGGGCTCAAAGAACGTTTGGGTCCATATCTTTCTCCGGACATTCTTCTCTTATTTCTTCCTTCTTCTTCTCTGCTTAAATCAGTGCTACTTCCACTATTTTCCCGGTTTGTTGGTATTTTTCCTTTGGTGGGAGTCCTATAGCCAAACATCATTGTTGAGGAACTCGTCTATATGTATATATGTTAAAATTTTAAAATTGTATAAGTTGTATATTTTGTATAATTATTTTGTGAAATTAATTAGTATTTTATGTTTTAAGTGTATATATATTTGTATATATATGTATATATGTATATGTAATTAATGACAAAGATGTAAAGATTGTAATAATAATAATTAAATATCCTAAGATGTGTATAGTATACTCTTCCTATCCCGCTCGGGATCTAGTTTGAAGATGTATTTATACACTCCGTTTAAAAGTTTTTTAAAATTATAATTAAAATAAACTATTTTGTTTTCTACTCTAAAACCCCGTAAAAGGGTTTGGCGTGAAGATATATATACACTTAATCTCTATTCTAAATAAACCTTTCCAGAAGGTTGAGTCCACCTGACCCTTAATATACAATTATTATGTGTACTCTTCCTGTCTCGTTAATAGTATAGCGTGAAGTTATTTTTACAAAGATTTTTATGCCCGCCTCCAATGAGTCGGATCGAATTTAGTCCCAGTATTTAGGTCTTCAATTCAATGTAAGCACTATTAATACTAAGTATGCTCTTACTATCCTCCAAGGAATAGGCGTGAAGGTATATTTACAAGTTATTTATACAAGTTGCGTTTTATCCAAAATCTTAATCTGAACAATTTAATTTATTTGCTAAAAGATTATGACTAGGTTTCTCTTCTTGCCCCACAAAGGGTTGGCGTGAATATATGCTTAATTTATCTATTTAACTCGAATTATATTTACAACAAAAAAAAAAAATTTTAATTTGACTATTTTCTACAATAAGTGTTAATAATGTACTCCTCCTGTCGCTCTAGAATTTTGGCTTGAAGATATTTTAACAATTGTTATATATAATTTTTCTATTTATTCCTTTGTGGTCAGTCAAGTCTATTATTTACTACAACTTTTTGAAAACACGCTATACAAAACACCACTATCTTTTATTATTATACAGTTTTCTCTTTACCCCAGTAAGGGTCTTGCGTGAAGATACAACCTATATGTACACACAATAACACACAATAACATTCACTGTATTTATATTCTTAAAACTAATTGTCCCGGTCGGTTCCAGTAAGATGTGTTACACACTCCCTTATCCTGCGATGGATCCGTCGTGAAGATATGTATTTGCCCGTTATATTCCTATACTAATTTAACCTATTTGATAGGTCAAGTCTATACTCTATATTTTTATATATTATTCTATACTAATACTCTGTCTACTCCACTTAGGATTGGCGTGAAGATAATCAAGGGCACATACACATACCACACAACAAACACAAAGATTTTTGGGGTGTATAAACACACTAATTATATACAATATGTCACTCACTAATTACTAATACAACTTAAACCGGCACAGTCGGTTAAGTCTTACTGTCTAATGTTTTTATTTATCTAATTGGAAGACCATACAACTATATATCTAATTGTCGATATGTATATAATCCAATTTAAATCTAGAATTATTTACAAGAATTATTATATGTATGTACAATGCTCTGTTCACCCCGTCAAATTTTTGCCGTGAAGATATGCTAATTTCCTTATTCTCTTAAAAGTCGATTAAGTCCTATATTAAAGCCGACGGGAAATTTTTATGTTTTAACTAATGTTTATACTATTATAAATTAACTAAAACAAGGAAATTAATTATTATTCTTTTTGTAAAAATGTAGGAAATTAAATAGAGTATTCAATTAATATATAATATTTTAAAATTTTTTACAATTAATTATTATTTTTCAATTTTTAATACTATTCACTAAAATTCCCGTCATTTAAATTTTTAAAATTTGTTTTATTACTAAAATCTATAATTATATTTAATTTTAATTATATAAATTTATTTGTTAGGGTCACTACTTATTTTTAATATATATATTTACATGTATTTATTATTATTAAGGGGGCTATGATTTATTTAGTCGGGGTGGACATTGCTTGCACTTAACAACTATTTCTTAAAATTTTTATAACAATTAAATTACTAATTAGAAAATTTTGATTTTTTGCAGAGATATACTTTAAACTATTGTCTTTAGAATGGTGAATTAAAAAATATGTGTTGTCGATCTGTTTGTAAAGATATGAATTGTTTTAATTTTGATATTTCACTACACTTTTTAAATTTTCAAAATAAAATACTTCCACTTAACTTTTTGTAGATATTTTTTCTGCTTCGGTATCCTGGTTCTGCTGGCTATCCGGTGGTACCTTCAGTTTTGGTACCAGACAGCTGGATCTGGTACCAACCGGCCACGTGGTTTTTGTTTTTCTGCTGTTTATTCCGTGGGGGTTGTAGTTGGGGGGGTGAGTGGGGTATCGTTTTGTAGGTCTTCTCAAGGGGCATCGAATGGTATAATAAAAACTATAGGTTGCCGCTTTAAATTCGGCGGCGCACGCACTTTTATGTTTAAAATTCGTGTTTTCCGCGGTTTTTTGAAGTTTTCTTTTCGGAAAAAGGTCGCGCACAATTTTCACTAACACCACCACTTATTTCACTTCTTTACGCGTCTTTTAACATATAACACTTGATATTTTGCGCGTTTTATACCACAACTTTGAATTTTTAAAGTTTTTACTGCGTTCCGAAGCTGACGGAAGGCACTTTGAACGTTTTGGACGACGTACGGCTCACTTGCCGGGCCGACCGGGACTGGGTTAGGTTAGGTTAGGTTAGGTTAGGTTAGGTTAGGTTAGGTTAGGTTAGGTTAGGTTAGGTTAGGTTAGGTTAGGTTAGGTTAGGTTAGGTTAGGTTAGGTTAGGTTAGGTTAGGTTAGGTTAGGTTAGGTTAGGTTAGGTTAGGTTAGGTTAGGTTAGGTTAGGTTAGGTTAGGTTAGGTTAGGTTAGGTTAGGTTAGGTTAGGTTAGGTTAGGTTAGGTTAGGTTAGGTTAGGTTAGGTTAGGTTAGGTTAGGTTAGGTTAGGTTAGGTTAGGTTAGGTTAGGTTAGGTTAGGTTAGGTTAGGTTAGGTTAGGTTAGGTTAGGTTAGGTTAGGTTAGGTTAGGTTAGGTTAGGTTAGGTTAGGTTAGGTTAGGTTAGGTTAGGTTAGGTTAGGTTAGGTTAGGTTAGGTTAGGTTAGGTTAGGTTAGGTTAGGTTAGGTTAGGTTAGGTTAGGTTAGGTTAGGTTAGGTTAGGTTAGGTTAGGTTAGGTTAGGTTAGGTTAGGTTAGGTTAGGTTAGGTTAGGTTAGGTTAGGTTAGGTTAGGTTAGGTTAGGTTAGGTTAGGTTAGGTTAGGTTAGGTTAGGTTAGGTTAGGTTAGGTTAGGTTAGGTTAGGTTAGGTTAGGTTAGGTTAGGTTAGGTTAGGTTAGGTTAGGTTAGGTTAGGTTAGGTTAGGTTAGGTTAGGTTAGGTTAGGTTAGGTTAGGTTAGGTTAGGTTAGGTTAGGTTAGGTTAGGTTAGGTTAGGTTAGGTTAGGTTAGGTTAGGTTAGGTTAGGTTAGGTTAGGTTAGGTTAGGTTAGGTTAGGTTAGGTTAGGTTAGGTTAGGTTAGGTTAGGTTAGGTTAGGTTAGGTTAGGTTAGGTTAGGTTAGGTTAGGTTAGGTTAGGTTAGGTTAGGTTAGGTTAGGTTAGGTTAGGTTAGGTTAGGTTAGGTTAGGTTAGGTTAGGTTAGGTTAGGTTAGGTTAGGTTAGGTTAGGTTAGGTTAGGTTAGGTTAGGTTAGGTTAGGTTAGGTTAGGTTAGGTTAGGTTAGGTTAGGTTAGGTTAGGTTAGGTTAGGTTAGGTTAGGTTAGGTTAGGTTAGGTTAGGTTAGGTTAGGTTAGGTTAGGTTAGGTTAGGTTAGGTTAGGTTAGGTTAGGTTAGGTTAGGTTAGGTTAGGTTAGGTTAGGTTAGGTTAGGTTAGGTTAGGTTAGGTTAGGTTAGGTTAGGTTAGGTTAGGTTAGGTTAGGTTAGGTTAGGTTAGGTTAGGTTAGGTTAGGTTAGGTTAGGTTAGGTTAGGTTAGGTTAGGTTAGGTTAGGTTAGGTTAGGTTAGGTTAGGTTAGGTTAGGTTAGGTTAGGTTAGGTTAGGTTAGGTTAGGTTAGGTTAGGTTAGGTTAGGTTAGGTTAGGTTAGGTTAGGTTAGGTTAGGTTAGGTTAGGTTAGGTTAGGTTAGGTTAGGTTAGGTTAGGTTAGGTTAGGTTAGGTTAGGTTAGGTTAGGTTAGGTTAGGTTAGGTTAGGTTAGGTTAGGTTAGGTTAGGTTAGGTTAGGTTAGGTTAGGTTAGGTTAGGTTAGGTTAGGTTAGGTTAGGTTAGGTTAGGTTAGGTTAGGTTAGGTTAGGTTAGGTTAGGTTAGGTTAGGTTAGGTTAGGTTAGGTTAGGTTAGGTTAGGTTAGGTTAGGTTAGGTTAGGTTAGGTTAGGTTAGGTTAGGTTAGGTTAGGTTAGGTTAGGTTAGGTTAGGTTAGGTTAGGTTAGGTTAGGTTAGGTTAGGTTAGGTTAGGTTAGGTTAGGTTAGGTTAGGTTAGGTTAGGTTAGGTTAGGTTAGGTTAGGTTAGGTTAGGTTAGGTTAGGTTAGGTTAGGTTAGGTTAGGTTAGGTTAGGTTAGGTTAGGTTAGGTTAGGTTAGGTTAGGTTAGGTTAGGTTAGGTTAGGTTAGGTTAGGTTAGGTTAGGTTAGGTTAGGTTAGGTTAGGTTAGGTTAGGTTAGGTTAGGTTAGGTTAGGTTAGGTTAGGTTAGGTTAGGTTAGGTTAGGTTAGGTTAGGTTAGGTTAGGTTAGGTTAGGTTAGGTTAGGTTAGGTTAGGTTAGGTTAGGTTAGGTTAGGTTAGGTTAGGTTAGGTTAGGTTAGGTTAGGTTAGGTTAGGTTAGGTTAGGTTAGGTTAGGTTAGGTTAGGTTAGGTTAGGTTAGGTTAGGTTAGGTTAGGTTAGGTTAGGTTAGGTTAGGTTAGGTTAGGTTAGGTTAGGTTAGGTTAGGTTAGGTTAGGTTAGGTTAGGTTAGGTTAGGTTAGGTTAGGTTAGGTTAGGTTAGGTTAGGTTAGGTTAGGTTAGGTTAGGTTAGGTTAGGTTAGGTTAGGTTAGGTTAGGTTAGGTTAGGTTAGGTTAGGTTAGGTTAGGTTAGGTTAGGTTAGGTTAGGTTAGGTTAGGTTAGGTTAGGTTAGGTTAGGTTAGGTTAGGTTAGGTTAGGTTAGGTTAGGTTAGGTTAGGTTAGGTTAGGTTAGGTTAGGTTAGGTTAGGTTAGGTTAGGTTAGGTTAGGTTAGGTTAGGTTAGGTTAGGTTAGGTTAGGTTAGGTTAGGTTAGGTTAGGTTAGGTTAGGTTAGGTTAGGTTAGGTTAGGTTAGGTTAGGTTAGGTTAGGTTAGGTTAGGTTAGGTTATTAGGTTAGGTTAGGTTAGGTTAGGTTAGGTTAGGTTAGGTTAGGTTAGGTTAGGTTAGGTTAGGTTAGGTTAGGTTAGGTTAGGTTAGGTTAGGTTAGGTTAGGTTAGGTTAGGTTAGGTTAGGTTAGGTTAGGTTAGGTTAGGTTAGGTTAGGTTAGGTTAGGTTAGGTTAGGTTAGGTTAGGTTAGGTTAGGTTAGGTTAGGTTAGGTTAGGTTAGGTTAGGTTAGGTTAGGTTAGGTTAGGTTAGGTTAGGTTAGGTTAGGTTAGGTTAGGTTAGGTTAGGTTAGGTTAGGTTAGGTTAGGTTAGGTTAGGTTAGGTTAGGTTAGGTTAGGTTAGGTTAGGTTAGGTTAGGTTAGGTTAGGTTAGGTTAGGTTAGGTTAGGTTAGGTTAGGTTAGGTTAGGTTAGGTTAGGTTAGGTTAGGTTAGGTTAGGTTAGGTTAGGTTAGGTTAGGTTAGGTTAGGTTAGGTTAGGTTAGGTTAGGTTAGGTTAGGTTAGGTTAGGTTAGGTTAGGTTAGGTTAGGTTAGGTTAGGTTAGGTTAGGTTAGGTTAGGTTAGGTTAGGTTAGGTTAGGTTAGGTTAGGTTAGGTTAGGTTAGGTTAGGTTAGGTTAGGTTAGGTTAGGTTAGGTTAGGTTAGGTTAGGTTAGGTTAGGTTAGGTTAGGTTAGGTTAGGTTAGGTTAGGTTAGGTTAGGTTAGGTTAGGTTAGGTTAGGTTAGGTTAGGTTAGGTTAGGTTAGGTTAGGTTAGGTTAGGTTAGGTTAGGTTAGGTTAGGTTAGGTTAGGTTAGGTTAGGTTAGGTTAGGTTAGGTTAGGTTAGGTTAGGTTAGGTTAGGTTAGGTTAGGTTAGGTTAGGTTAGGTTAGGTTAGGTTAGGTTAGGTTAGGTTAGGTTAGGTTAGGTTAGGTTAGGTTAGGTTAGGTTAGGTTAGGTTAGGTTAGGTTAGGTTAGGTTAGGTTAGGTTAGGTTAGGTTAGGTTAGGTTAGGTTAGGTTAGGTTAGGTTAGGTTAGGTTAGGTTAGGTTAGGTTAGGTTAGGTTAGGTTAGGTTAGGTTAGGTTAGGTTAGGTTAGGTTAGGTTAGGTTAGGTTAGGTTAGGTTAGGTTAGGTTAGGTTAGGTTAGGTTAGGTTAGGTTAGGTTAGGTTAGGTTAGGTTAGGTTAGGTTAGGTTAGGTTAGGTTAGGTTAGGTTAGGTTAGGTTAGGTTAGGTTAGGTTAGGTTAGGTTAGGTTAGGTTAGGTTAGGTTAGGTTAGGTTAGGTTAGGTTAGGTTAGGTTAGGTTAGGTTAGGTTAGGTTAGGTTAGGTTAGGTTAGGTTAGGTTAGGTTAGGTTAGGTTAGGTTAGGTTAGGTTAGGTTAGGTTAGGTTAGGTTAGGTTAGGTTAGGTTAGGTTAGGTTAGGTTAGGTTAGGTTAGGTTAGGTTAGGTTAGGTTAGGTTAGGTTAGGTTAGGTTAGGTTAGGTTAGGTTAGGTTAGGTTAGGTTAGGTTAGGTTAGGTTAGGTTAGGTTAGGTTAGGTTAGGTTAGGTTAGGTTAGGTTAGGTTAGGTTAGGTTAGGTTAGGTTAGGTTAGGTTAGGTTAGGTTAGGTTAGGTTAGGTTAGGTTAGGTTAGGTTAGGTTAGGTTAGGTTAGGTTAGGTTAGGTTAGGTTAGGTTAGGTTAGGTTAGGTTAGGTTAGGTTAGGTTAGGTTAGGTTAGGTTAGGTTAGGTTAGGTTAGGTTAGGTTAGGTTAGGTTAGGTTAGGTTAGGTTAGGTTAGGTTAGGTTAGGTTAGGTTAGGTTAGGTTAGGTTAGGTTAGGTTAGGTTAGGTTAGGTTAGGTTAGGTTAGGTTAGGTTAGGTTAGGTTAGGTTAGGTTAGGTTAGGTTAGGTTAGGTTAGGTTAGGTTAGGTTAGGTTAGGTTAGGTTAGGTTAGGTTAGGTTAGGTTAGGTTAGGTTAGGTTAGGTTAGGTTAGGTTAGGTTAGGTTAGGTTAGGTTAGGTTAGGTTAGGTTAGGTTAGGTTAGGTTAGGTTAGGTTAGGTTAGGTTAGGTTAGGTTAGGTTAGGTTAGGTTAGGTTAGGTTAGGTTAGGTTAGGTTAGGTTAGGTTAGGTTAGGTTAGGTTAGGTTAGGTTAGGTTAGGTTAGGTTAGGTTAGGTTAGGTTAGGTTAGGTTAGGTTAGGTTAGGTTAGGTTAGGTTAGGTTAGGTTAGGTTAGGTTAGGTTAGGTTAGGTTAGGTTAGGTTAGGTTAGGTTAGGTTAGGTTAGGTTAGGTTAGGTTAGGTTAGGTTAGGTTAGGTTAGGTTAGGTTAGGTTAGGTTAGGTTAGGTTAGGTTAGGTTAGGTTAGGTTAGGTTAGGTTAGGTTAGGTTAGGTTAGGTTAGGTTAGGTTAGGTTAGGTTAGGTTAGGTTAGGTTAGGTTAGGTTAGGTTAGGTTAGGTTAGGTTAGGTTAGGTTAGGTTAGGTTAGGTTAGGTTAGGTTAGGTTAGGTTAGGTTAGGTTAGGTTAGGTTAGGTTAGGTTAGGTTAGGTTAGGTTAGGTTAGGTTAGGTTAGGTTAGGTTAGGTTAGGTTAGGTTAGGTTAGGTTAGGTTAGGTTAGGTTAGGTTAGGTTAGGTTAGGTTAGGTTAGGTTAGGTTAGGTTAGGTTAGGTTAGGTTAGGTTAGGTTAGGTTAGGTTAGGTTAGGTTAGGTTAGGTTAGGTTAGGTTAGGTTAGGTTAGGTTAGGTTAGGTTAGGTTAGGTTAGGTTAGGTTAGGTTAGGTTAGGTTAGGTTAGGTTAGGTTAGGTTAGGTTAGGTTAGGTTAGGTTAGGTTAGGTTAGGTTAGGTTAGGTTAGGTTAGGTTAGGTTAGGTTAGGTTAGGTTAGGTTAGGTTAGGTTAGGTTAGGTTAGGTTAGGTTAGGTTAGGTTAGGTTAGGTTAGGTTAGGTTAGGTTAGGTTAGGTTAGGTTAGGTTAGGTTAGGTTAGGTTAGGTTAGGTTAGGTTAGGTTAGGTTAGGTTAGGTTAGGTTAGGTTAGGTTAGGTTAGGTTAGGTTAGGTTAGGTTAGGTTAGGTTAGGTTAGGTTAGGTTAGGTTAGGTTAGGTTAGGTTAGGTTAGGTTAGGTTAGGTTAGGTTAGGTTAGGTTAGGTTAGGTTAGGTTAGGTTAGGTTAGGTTAGGTTAGGTTAGGTTAGGTTAGGTTAGGTTAGGTTAGGTTAGGTTAGGTTAGGTTAGGTTAGGTTAGGTTAGGTTAGGTTAGGTTAGGTTAGGTTAGGTTAGGTTAGGTTAGGTTAGGTTAGGTTAGGTTAGGTTAGGTTAGGTTAGGTTAGGTTAGGTTAGGTTAGGTTAGGTTAGGTTAGGTTAGGTTAGGTTAGGTTAGGTTAGGTTAGGTTAGGTTAGGTTAGGTTAGGTTAGGTTAGGTTAGGTTAGGTTAGGTTAGGTTAGGTTAGGTTAGGTTAGGTTAGGTTAGGTTAGGTTAGGTTAGGTTAGGTTAGGTTAGGTTAGGTTAGGTTAGGTTAGGTTAGGTTAGGTTAGGTTAGGTTAGGTTAGGTTAGGTTAGGTTAGGTTAGGTTAGGTTAGGTTAGGTTAGGTTAGGTTAGGTTAGGTTAGGTTAGGTTAGGTTAGGTTAGGTTAGGTTAGGTTAGGTTAGGTTAGGTTAGGTTAGGTTAGGTTAGGTTAGGTTAGGTTAGGTTAGGTTAGGTTAGGTTAGGTTAGGTTAGGTTAGGTTAGGTTAGGTTAGGTTAGGTTAGGTTAGGTTAGGTTAGGTTAGGTTAGGTTAGGTTAGGTTAGGTTAGGTTAGGTT
>JAUPFN010000022.1:28928097-28958097 GCA_036924255.1 Apodemia mormo
CTCTATTTTTCTCGATTGTATTTATATTATCTTTTTTCTGTTGTATGTGATTTTCTTCAATACTTTGTTTTAGTTTTTCTAATTTTTCATTACTTTCCTTGATAATTCTATTATTTTCCTCTAATATTTTCCTGAAATTTGATACATCTTCGCTTTCATCTTTTGTTTTTTGATTAAGATTTGAGTTTTGTTCTGTCGGTCTGTCTTTGTCAAACATCAGCATTTTTATTAGTTTATCATATTTTAAGACTATGTCGTATTGTTCAGTATTTAATCTTTCTATTTCAGTTTTGATGTCTGTTTTCATATTCCTTGAGGTGCTTAAAAGGTTTGCAATTTTAATGCGAATTGTATTTGCACGGTCTACTCTGTTTTGGTCAAGTCTACTTGTTGGTGCACCCAAGTAACTTAATTTAGATTTATATAATGCCAAAGCCTTGCTATTAGGGCTCAATGATGTCCTAGGTGATGGCTTAGACGATTCTCCTTTTCTTTCCGATTCCCATTCTCCGGTTAATCTTCGTACGACTCCCTTGTTTTGCTCTCCTTCGATTTCTCTCATTTTTGTTCTGTCATGATCAGTTGATTTCCTGGGTTTAGTGGGTGTTCTTTCCATTTTAGACGAGGAACGCGTCAGATTGTATATGGTTGTATAAAGATTGTAAAAGTTGTATAATTTCTTTCTTAAAAATTTTTAAAATTTTATAAATTAATCCCTTGCCTGGGCTCGTTGTCCACTGGTTTTTAATCAAATTGTATCAAATTATAGCCCCTTAACCTATGTATTTTATGTCCAGTCTATGTATATATGTATATTTATTTGTCAAGCCTAATACTAAAGTAATGTACACTTAAGAATAATGACTCCTTTAGCCAGTAAAGGACGTTAAAATAGCAACTTAAGAGCTAAATATGTGTATATATGCCCTTATTGGGTTCGTTTGGGGAGTCTGCGGACTCCTGTCCAATAATAATTATCAAATTGGCAAAGAATATTCAAGTCAAAATTTGTCAGTACTACAAAAGTCTACGTAAGTAGACGAAAACGGGAGGGTGGGAGGGCCAAATTTTCAATGTTCCTGTCGTCGGATTCCAACGGGAGAGGTGTCCAAAGATCGGGCTCGACGAGACGGTTATGCAGAACTAAAAATTTTTCCAATCGGGCCGGAAGGTACCAGCCTGGCTCCAAAAATGTGTATTTTGAACGATTTTCCCTTATTATTCCAGAATTTTTGTATGGCGGTGGTATCAAATTTTTCAGGATTTGGCAGCACAGCGGTAAGTTACTATTTATTTATCTATTTACACTAGTTATTCTATTTAAATTTAATTGTTATTTAATAAAATTCAAAAATTTCGGCTTTTTTGTTGATTTTCAGGGAAGGGGTGGTTTTTATCCAGACGAAAATTGTATATCCAAATAGAAAATGACGAGCCGAATAAAATGATATATCACACGTCGACGTAGACACTATATATACTATGTACAAGGAATTTGTTATGTTTGTTTACTGACCGCTTAGGTGGATTTTAATAGAAAATTACAAGTATGAAGAAATGCTCTGTCGGGCCAATTTTCAATGTTCCTGTCGTCGGATTCCAACGGGAGAGGTGTCCAAAGATCGGGCTCGACGAGACGGTTATGCAGAACTAAAAATTTTTCCAATCGGGCCGGAAGGTACCAGCCTGGCTCCAAAAATGTGTATTTTGAACGATTTTCCCTTATTATTCCAGAATTTTTGTATGGCGGTGGTATCAAATTTTTCAGGATTTGGCAGCACAGCGGTAAGTTACTATTTATTTATCTATTTACACTAGTTATTCTATTTAAATTTAATTGTTATTTAATAAAATTCAAAAATTTCGGCTTTTTTGTTGATTTTCAGGGAAGGGGTGGTTTTTATCCAGACGAAAATTGTATATCCAAATAGAAAATGACGAGCCGAATAAAATGATATATCACACGTCGACGTAGACACTATATATACTATGTACAAGGAATTTGTTATGTTTGTTTACTGACCGCTTAGGTGGATTTTAATAGAAAATTACAAGTATGAAGAAATGCTCTGTCGGGCCAATTTTCAATGTTCCTGTCGTCGGATTCCAACGGGAGAGGTGTCCAAAGATCGGGCTCGACGAGACGGTTATGCAGAACTAAAAATTTTTCCAATCGGGCCGGAAGGTACCAGCCTGGCTCCAAAAATGTGTATTTTGAACGATTTTCCCTTATTATTCCAGAATTTTTGTATGGCGGTGGTATCAAATTTTTCAGGATTTGGCAGCACAGCGGTAAGTTACTATTTATTTATCTATTTACACTAGTTATTCTATTTAAATTTAATTGTTATTTAATAAAATTCAAAAATTTCGGCTTTTTTGTTGATTTTCAGGGAAGGGGTGGTTTTTATCCAGACGAAAATTGTATATCCAAATAGAAAATGACGAGCCGAATAAAATGATATATCACACGTCGACGTAGACACTATATATACTATGTACAAGGAATTTGTTATGTTTGTTTACTGACCGCTTAGGTGGATTTTAATAGAAAATTACAAGTATGAAGAAATGCTCTGTCGGGCCAATTTTCAATGTTCCTGTCGTCGGATTCCAACGGGAGAGGTGTCCAAAGATCGGGCTCGACGAGACGGTTATGCAGAACTAAAAATTTTTCCAATCGGGCCGGAAGGTACCAGCCTGGCTCCAAAAATGTGTATTTTGAACGATTTTCCCTTATTATTCCAGAATTTTTGTATGGCGGTGGTATCAAATTTTTCAGGATTTGGCAGCACAGCGGTAAGTTACTATTTATTTATCTATTTACACTAGTTATTCTATTTAAATTTAATTGTTATTTAATAAAATTCAAAAATTTCGGCTTTTTTGTTGATTTTCAGGGAAGGGGTGGTTTTTATCCAGACGAAAATTGTATATCCAAATAGAAAATGACGAGCCGAATAAAATGATATATCACACGTCGACGTAGACACTATATATACTATGTACAAGGAATTTGTTATGTTTGTTTACTGACCGCTTAGGTGGATTTTAATAGAAAATTACAAGTATGAAGAAATGCTCTGTCGGGCCAATTTTCAATGTTCCTGTCGTCGGATTCCAACGGGAGAGGTGTCCAAAGATCGGGCTCGACGAGACGGTTATGCAGAACTAAAAATTTTTCCAATCGGGCCGGAAGGTACCAGCCTGGCTCCAAAAATGTGTATTTTGAACGATTTTCCCTTATTATTCCAGAATTTTTGTATGGCGGTGGTATCAAATTTTTCAGGATTTGGCAGCACAGCGGTAAGTTACTATTTATTTATCTATTTACACTAGTTATTCTATTTAAATTTAATTGTTATTTAATAAAATTCAAAAATTTCGGCTTTTTTGTTGATTTTCAGGGAAGGGGTGGTTTTTATCCAGACGAAAATTGTATATCCAAATAGAAAATGACGAGCCGAATAAAATGATATATCACACGTCGACGTAGACACTATATATACTATGTACAAGGAATTTGTTATGTTTGTTTACTGACCGCTTAGGTGGATTTTAATAGAAAATTACAAGTATGAAGAAATGCTCTGTCGGGCCAATTTTCAATGTTCCTGTCGTCGGATTCCAACGGGAGAGGTGTCCAAAGATCGGGCTCGACGAGACGGTTATGCAGAACTAAAAATTTTTCCAATCGGGCCGGAAGGTACCAGCCTGGCTCCAAAAATGTGTATTTTGAACGATTTTCCCTTATTATTCCAGAATTTTTGTATGGCGGTGGTATCAAATTTTTCAGGATTTGGCAGCACAGCGGTAAGTTACTATTTATTTATCTATTTACACTAGTTATTCTATTTAAATTTAATTGTTATTTAATAAAATTCAAAAATTTCGGCTTTTTTGTTGATTTTCAGGGAAGGGGTGGTTTTTATCCAGACGAAAATTGTATATCCAAATAGAAAATGACGAGCCGAATAAAATGATATATCACACGTCGACGTAGACACTATATATACTATGTACAAGGAATTTGTTATGTTTGTTTACTGACCGCTTAGGTGGATTTTAATAGAAAATTACAAGTATGAAGAAATGCTCTGTCGGGCCAATTTTCAATGTTCCTGTCGTCGGATTCCAACGGGAGAGGTGTCCAAAGATCGGGCTCGACGAGACGGTTATGCAGAACTAAAAATTTTTCCAATCGGGCCGGAAGGTACCAGCCTGGCTCCAAAAATGTGTATTTTGAACGATTTTCCCTTATTATTCCAGAATTTTTGTATGGCGGTGGTATCAAATTTTTCAGGATTTGGCAGCACAGCGGTAAGTTACTATTTATTTATCTATTTACACTAGTTATTCTATTTAAATTTAATTGTTATTTAATA
This sequence comes from Apodemia mormo, assembly GCA_036924255.1. Taxonomy (NCBI): domain Eukaryota; kingdom Metazoa; phylum Arthropoda; class Insecta; order Lepidoptera; family Riodinidae; genus Apodemia; species Apodemia mormo. Next base: position 28,932,483 of record JAUPFN010000022.1, read on the forward strand.
AAATTCAAAAATTTCGGCTTTTTTGTTGATTTTCAGGGAAGGGGTGGTTTTTATCCAGACGAAAATTGTATATCCAAATAGAAAATGACGAGCCGAATAAAATGATATATCACACGTCGACGTAGACACTATATATACTATGTACAAGGAATTTGTTATGTTTGTTTACTGACCGCTTAGGTGGATTTTAATAGAAAATTACAAGTATGAAGAAATGCTCTGTCGGGCCAATTTTCAATGTTCCTGTCGTCGGATTCCAACGGGAGAGGTGTCCAAAGATCGGGCTCGACGAGACGGTTATGCAGAACTAAAAATTTTTCCAATCGGGCCGGAAGGTACCAGCCTGGCTCCAAAAATGTGTATTTTGAACGATTTTCCCTTATTATTCCAGAATTTTTGTATGGCGGTGGTATCAAATTTTTCAGGATTTGGCAGCACAGCGGTAAGTTACTATTTATTTATCTATTTACACTAGTTATTCTATTTAAATTTAATTGTTATTTAATAAAATTCAAAAATTTCGGCTTTTTTGTTGATTTTCAGGGAAGGGGTGGTTTTTATCCAGACGAAAATTGTATATCCAAATAGAAAATGACGAGCCGAATAAAATGATATATCACACGTCGACGTAGACACTATATATACTATGTACAAGGAATTTGTTATGTTTGTTTACTGACCGCTTAGGTGGATTTTAATAGAAAATTACAAGTATGAAGAAATGCTCTGTCGGGCCAATTTTCAATGTTCCTGTCGTCGGATTCCAACGGGAGAGGTGTCCAAAGATCGGGCTCGACGAGACGGTTATGCAGAACTAAAAATTTTTCCAATCGGGCCGGAAGGTACCAGCCTGGCTCCAAAAATGTGTATTTTGAACGATTTTCCCTTATTATTCCAGAATTTTTGTATGGCGGTGGTATCAAATTTTTCAGGATTTGGCAGCACAGCGGTAAGTTACTATTTATTTATCTATTTACACTAGTTATTCTATTTAAATTTAATTGTTATTTAATAAAATTCAAAAATTTCGGCTTTTTTGTTGATTTTCAGGGAAGGGGTGGTTTTTATCCAGACGAAAATTGTATATCCAAATAGAAAATGACGAGCCGAATAAAATGATATATCACACGTCGACGTAGACACTATATATACTATGTACAAGGAATTTGGTTAGGTTAGGTTAGGTTAGGTTAGGTTAGGTTAGGTTAGGTTAGGTTAGGTTAGGTTAGGTTAGGTTAGGTTAGGTTAGGTTAGGTTAGGTTAGGTTAGGTTAGGTTAGGTTAGGTTAGGTTAGGTTAGGTTAGGTTAGGTTAGGTTAGGTTAGGTTAGGTTAGGTTAGGTTAGGTTAGGTTAGGTTAGGTTAGGTTAGGTTAGGTTAGGTTAGGTTAGGTTAGGTTAGGTTAGGTTAGGTTAGGTTAGGTTAGGTTAGGTTAGGTTAGGTTAGGTTAGGTTAGGTTAGGTTAGGTTAGGTTAGGTTAGGTTAGGTTAGGTTAGGTTAGGTTAGGTTAGGTTAGGTTAGGTTAGGTTAGGTTAGGTTAGGTTAGGTTAGGTTAGGTTAGGTTAGGTTAGGTTAGGTTAGGTTAGGTTAGGTTAGGTTAGGTTAGGTTAGGTTAGGTTAGGTTAGGTTAGGTTAGGTTAGGTTAGGTTAGGTTAGGTTAGGTTAGGTTAGGTTAGGTTAGGTTAGGTTAGGTTAGGTTAGGTTAGGTTAGGTTAGGTTAGGTTAGGTTAGGTTAGGTTAGGTTAGGTTAGGTTAGGTTAGGTTAGGTTAGGTTAGGTTAGGTTAGGTTAGGTTAGGTTAGGTTAGGTTAGGTTAGGTTAGGTTAGGTTAGGTTAGGTTAGGTTAGGTTAGGTTAGGTTAGGTTAGGTTAGGTTAGGTTAGGTTAGGTTAGGTTAGGTTAGGTTAGGTTAGGTTAGGTTAGGTTAGGTTAGGTTAGGTTAGGTTAGGTTAGGTTAGGTTAGGTTAGGTTAGGTTAGGTTAGGTTAGGTTAGGTTAGGTTAGGTTAGGTTAGGTTAGGTTAGGTTAGGTTAGGTTAGGTTAGGTTAGGTTAGGTTAGGTTAGGTTAGGTTAGGTTAGGTTAGGTTAGGTTAGGTTAGGTTAGGTTAGGTTAGGTTAGGTTAGGTTAGGTTAGGTTAGGTTAGGTTAGGTTAGGTTAGGTTAGGTTAGGTTAGGTTAGGTTAGGTTAGGTTAGGTTAGGTTAGGTTAGGTTAGGTTAGGTTAGGTTAGGTTAGGTTAGGTTAGGTTAGGTTAGGTTAGGTTAGGTTAGGTTAGGTTAGGTTAGGTTAGGTTAGGTTAGGTTAGGTTAGGTTAGGTTAGGTTAGGTTAGGTTAGGTTAGGTTAGGTTAGGTTAGGTTAGGTTAGGTTAGGTTAGGTTAGGTTAGGTTAGGTTAGGTTAGGTTAGGTTAGGTTAGGTTAGGTTAGGTTAGGTTAGGTTAGGTTAGGTTAGGTTAGGTTAGGTTAGGTTAGGTTAGGTTAGGTTAGGTTAGGTTAGGTTAGGTTAGGTTAGGTTAGGTTAGGTTAGGTTAGGTTAGGTTAGGTTAGGTTAGGTTAGGTTAGGTTAGGTTAGGTTAGGTTAGGTTAGGTTAGGTTAGGTTAGGTTAGGTTAGGTTAGGTTAGGTTAGGTTAGGTTAGGTTAGGTTAGGTTAGGTTAGGTTAGGTTAGGTTAGGTTAGGTTAGGTTAGGTTAGGTTAGGTTAGGTTAGGTTAGGTTAGGTTAGGTTAGGTTAGGTTAGGTTAGGTTAGGTTAGGTTAGGTTAGGTTAGGTTAGGTTAGGTTAGGTTAGGTTAGGTTAGGTTAGGTTAGGTTAGGTTAGGTTAGGTTAGGTTAGGTTAGGTTAGGTTAGGTTAGGTTAGGTTAGGTTAGGTTAGGTTAGGTTAGGTTAGGTTAGGTTAGGTTAGGTTAGGTTAGGTTAGGTTAGGTTAGGTTAGGTTAGGTTAGGTTAGGTTAGGTTAGGTTAGGTTAGGTTAGGTTAGGTTAGGTTAGGTTAGGTTAGGTTAGGTTAGGTTAGGTTAGGTTAGGTTAGGTTAGGTTAGGTTAGGTTAGGTTAGGTTAGGTTAGGTTAGGTTAGGTTAGGTTAGGTTAGGTTAGGTTAGGTTAGGTTAGGTTAGGTTAGGTTAGGTTAGGTTAGGTTAGGTTAGGTTAGGTTAGGTTAGGTTAGGTTAGGTTAGGTTAGGTTAGGTTAGGTTAGGTTAGGTTAGGTTAGGTTAGGTTAGGTTAGGTTAGGTTAGGTTAGGTTAGGTTAGGTTAGGTTAGGTTAGGTTAGGTTAGGTTAGGTTAGGTTAGGTTAGGTTAGGTTAGGTTAGGTTAGGTTAGGTTAGGTTAGGTTAGGTTAGGTTAGGTTAGGTTAGGTTAGGTTAGGTTAGGTTAGGTTAGGTTAGGTTAGGTTAGGTTAGGTTAGGTTAGGTTAGGTTAGGTTAGGTTAGGTTAGGTTAGGTTAGGTTAGGTTAGGTTAGGTTAGGTTAGGTTAGGTTAGGTTAGGTTAGGTTAGGTTAGGTTAGGTTAGGTTAGGTTAGGTTAGGTTAGGTTAGGTTAGGTTAGGTTAGGTTAGGTTAGGTTAGGTTAGGTTAGGTTAGGTTAGGTTAGGTTAGGTTAGGTTAGGTTAGGTTAGGTTAGGTTAGGTTAGGTTAGGTTAGGTTAGGTTAGGTTAGGTTAGGTTAGGTTAGGTTAGGTTAGGTTAGGTTAGGTTAGGTTAGGTTAGGTTAGGTTAGGTTAGGTTAGGTTAGGTTAGGTTAGGTTAGGTTAGGTTAGGTTAGGTTAGGTTAGGTTAGGTTAGGTTAGGTTAGGTTAGGTTAGGTTAGGTTAGGTTAGGTTAGGTTAGGTTAGGTTAGGTTAGGTTAGGTTAGGTTAGGTTAGGTTAGGTTAGGTTAGGTTAGGTTAGGTTAGGTTAGGTTAGGTTAGGTTAGGTTAGGTTAGGTTAGGTTAGGTTAGGTTAGGTTAGGTTAGGTTAGGTTAGGTTAGGTTAGGTTAGGTTAGGTTAGGTTAGGTTAGGTTAGGTTAGGTTAGGTTAGGTTAGGTTAGGTTAGGTTAGGTTAGGTTAGGTTAGGTTAGGTTAGGTTAGGTTAGGTTAGGTTAGGTTAGGTTAGGTTAGGTTAGGTTAGGTTAGGTTAGGTTAGGTTAGGTTAGGTTAGGTTAGGTTAGGTTAGGTTAGGTTAGGTTAGGTTAGGTTAGGTTAGGTTAGGTTAGGTTAGGTTAGGTTAGGTTAGGTTAGGTTAGGTTAGGTTAGGTTAGGTTAGGTTAGGTTAGGTTAGGTTAGGTTAGGTTAGGTTAGGTTAGGTTAGGTTAGGTTAGGTTAGGTTAGGTTAGGTTAGGTTAGGTTAGGTTAGGTTAGGTTAGGTTAGGTTAGGTTAGGTTAGGTTAGGTTAGGTTAGGTTAGGTTAGGTTAGGTTAGGTTAGGTTAGGTTAGGTTAGGTTAGGTTAGGTTAGGTTAGGTTAGGTTAGGTTAGGTTAGGTTAGGTTAGGTTAGGTTAGGTTAGGTTAGGTTAGGTTAGGTTAGGTTAGGTTAGGTTAGGTTAGGTTAGGTTAGGTTAGGTTAGGTTAGGTTAGGTTAGGTTAGGTTAGGTTAGGTTAGGTTAGGTTAGGTTAGGTTAGGTTAGGTTAGGTTAGGTTAGGTTAGGTTAGGTTAGGTTAGGTTAGGTTAGGTTAGGTTAGGTTAGGTTAGGTTAGGTTAGGTTAGGTTAGGTTAGGTTAGGTTAGGTTAGGTTAGGTTAGGTTAGGTTAGGTTAGGTTAGGTTAGGTTAGGTTAGGTTAGGTTAGGTTAGGTTAGGTTAGGTTAGGTTAGGTTAGGTTAGGTTAGGTTAGGTTAGGTTAGGTTAGGTTAGGTTAGGTTAGGTTAGGTTAGGTTAGGTTAGGTTAGGTTAGGTTAGGTTAGGTTAGGTTAGGTTAGGTTAGGTTAGGTTAGGTTAGGTTAGGTTAGGTTAGGTTAGGTTAGGTTAGGTTAGGTTAGGTTAGGTTAGGTTAGGTTAGGTTAGGTTAGGTTAGGTTAGGTTAGGTTAGGTTAGGTTAGGTTAGGTTAGGTTAGGTTAGGTTAGGTTAGGTTAGGTTAGGTTAGGTTAGGTTAGGTTAGGTTAGGTTAGGTTAGGTTAGGTTAGGTTAGGTTAGGTTAGGTTAGGTTAGGTTAGGTTAGGTTAGGTTAGGTTAGGTTAGGTTAGGTTAGGTTAGGTTAGGTTAGGTTAGGTTAGGTTAGGTTAGGTTAGGTTAGGTTAGGTTAGGTTAGGTTAGGTTAGGTTAGGTTAGGTTAGGTTAGGTTAGGTTAGGTTAGGTTAGGTTAGGTTAGGTTAGGTTAGGTTAGGTTAGGTTAGGTTAGGTTAGGTTAGGTTAGGTTAGGTTAGGTTAGGTTAGGTTAGGTTAGGTTAGGTTAGGTTAGGTTAGGTTAGGTTAGGTTAGGTTAGGTTAGGTTAGGTTAGGTTAGGTTAGGTTAGGTTAGGTTAGGTTAGGTTAGGTTAGGTTAGGTTAGGTTAGGTTAGGTTAGGTTAGGTTAGGTTAGGTTAGGTTAGGTTAGGTTAGGTTAGGTTAGGTTAGGTTAGGTTAGGTTAGGTTAGGTTAGGTTAGGTTAGGTTAGGTTAGGTTAGGTTAGGTTAGGTTAGGTTAGGTTAGGTTAGGTTAGGTTAGGTTAGGTTAGGTTAGGTTAGGTTAGGTTAGGTTAGGTTAGGTTAGGTTAGGTTAGGTTAGGTTAGGTTAGGTTAGGTTAGGTTAGGTTAGGTTAGGTTAGGTTAGGTTAGGTTAGGTTAGGTTAGGTTAGGTTAGGTTAGGTTAGGTTAGGTTAGGTTAGGTTAGGTTAGGTTAGGTTAGGTTAGGTTAGGTTAGGTTAGGTTAGGTTAGGTTAGGTTAGGTTAGGTTAGGTTAGGTTAGGTTAGGTTAGGTTAGGTTAGGTTAGGTTAGGTTAGGTTAGGTTAGGTTAGGTTAGGTTAGGTTAGGTTAGGTTAGGTTAGGTTAGGTTAGGTTAGGTTAGGTTAGGTTAGGTTAGGTTAGGTTAGGTTAGGTTAGGTTAGGTTAGGTTAGGTTAGGTTAGGTTAGGTTAGGTTAGGTTAGGTTAGGTTAGGTTAGGTTAGGTTAGGTTAGGTTAGGTTAGGTTAGGTTAGGTTAGGTTAGGTTAGGTTAGGTTAGGTTAGGTTAGGTTAGGTTAGGTTAGGTTAGGTTAGGTTAGGTTAGGTTAGGTTAGGTTAGGTTAGGTTAGGTTAGGTTAGGTTAGGTTAGGTTAGGTTAGGTTAGGTTAGGTTAGGTTAGGTTAGGTTAGGTTAGGTTAGGTTAGGTTAGGTTAGGTTAGGTTAGGTTAGGTTAGGTTAGGTTAGGTTAGGTTAGGTTAGGTTAGGTTAGGTTAGGTTAGGTTAGGTTAGGTTAGGTTAGGTTAGGTTAGGTTAGGTTAGGTTAGGTTAGGTTAGGTTAGGTTAGGTTAGGTTAGGTTAGGTTAGGTTAGGTTAGGTTAGGTTAGGTTAGGTTAGGTTAGGTTAGGTTAGGTTAGGTTAGGTTAGGTTAGGTTAGGTTAGGTTAGGTTAGGTTAGGTTAGGTTAGGTTAGGTTAGGTTAGGTTAGGTTAGGTTAGGTTAGGTTAGGTTAGGTTAGGTTAGGTTAGGTTAGGTTAGGTTAGGTTAGGTTAGGTTAGGTTAGGTTAGGTTAGGTTAGGTTAGGTTAGGTTAGGTTAGGTTAGGTTAGGTTAGGTTAGGTTAGGTTAGGTTAGGTTAGGTTAGGTTAGGTTAGGTTAGGTTAGGTTAGGTTAGGTTAGGTTAGGTTAGGTTAGGTTAGGTTAGGTTAGGTTAGGTTAGGTTAGGTTAGGTTAGGTTAGGTTAGGTTAGGTTAGGTTAGGTTAGGTTAGGTTAGGTTAGGTTAGGTTAGGTTAGGTTAGGTTAGGTTAGGTTAGGTTAGGTTAGGTTAGGTTAGGTTAGGTTAGGTTAGGTTAGGTTAGGTTAGGTTTTTTTTTTTTTTTTTTTTTTTTTTTTTTTTTTTTTTTTTTTTTTTTTTTTATATTACAATCTTACTGCTGCCATTGCTAACGCAGCAACTTTAAAAGCTAAATTATTTAAATTCAGTGATATCTAGTACAAAGTTTTTTTTTTTTTTTTTTTTTTTTTTTTTTTTTCCGGATACATGTACGTACACATGAACATGCACGTACGTGCACATACATACGTGCATTCACACGCGCATATGTGCACATACATACACTCACATGCACATTCGTACGCACACGTATATATTCTCCCATCTATTTATATAAATCATTACAAATATGGTTTTCGTGAAACATTCTCGCACTCGCACATTTGTGCGAGCATGTTTCCCGAAGAACACCTTTACACGTTTGTCGCTCTAGTGCGGCTACACGATCGTGGATCCATTGGCTTGTGCGGCAACCTTCATAATTTTCCGCGCATAGCTAAAGAAAATCAAGTTGATGGTTTTGCTTTCCATTATTTGCCTTAGGTTTCCCAGGGAGCATCCCATCTGACACTCTACATCGTAACGCTGCCTGGCAAACCTAGGGCATTCCAATATAATGTGAAAGACTGTCTCTTGCTCTCCCATACCACAGACACAAAAGGGGTCGCTTGCTAGCTTGAACCTGTGTAGGTATTGCTTGAGCCCCCCGTGTCCAGTGAGTACAAGAGAGCTCAGATTGTCTTTGGGGAAGTCAGTCAGGATGCTATAAGCCCTGGAGACATTAGGGAAGAAAGTTTTTGTGACAGAACCACCCTCCGTTCCCGAATAACGTTCTTGCCACAGTGCTACACTTCTTTCCCTAATGATTCCCTTGGCAAAGGAGATGGGGTACTTGTCATAGACAGGTGCTCTCTTATCCTTAAGAGCCGCTCTCTTGGCCAGATGGTCGGCCCGTTCGTTTCCTGGAATACCCACATGGGCTTTAACCCAGAACAGTCTGACGTTTCCGCTCATAGCGGCCCTGTCGTCTAATCTGTTCCGGATCTCTGCCGCAATTGGGTTTTCCGGGTCAGGTTGACATATAGATTCGAGAGCGGATCGAGAGTCACTGAGGATGCAAGCTTCCTCGAACTTCTCCAGCATCTCTGTGGCCCTGAGTATAGCAACTAACTCGGCCTGGTAGACGCTGCAGAAGTCCGCGAGCCTGTGCGTCGAGTATTTAAGCTCGGATCCTCGTCTCCATAAAGTGACCGCCATCCCCACTTTTCCATCAATTTTGGAGCCATCTGTATAAGCTGATGTTAGCTCTCCAAGTGCCTCGAGATCTTTGGCCGATGTGATAGAATCGAATGCCAAGTCGAGACGCTTGGAGGGGTGCGGGTGATCGTATGGATGGACTCTCATTTCAAGTTCTGCGTCAGGCCATTCCTCCACAGGCCTGCCTCTTTTCAGCTCATAGAGGTCGCGCTGTTCCAGAGCTCTTAGGTCCAAAGGAAGAATTCGAGCTAAGAGCATGCTGGAATTTAGCGAGCAGGTTTTGTGGGCCTTTCCTATTTTAATTGCGAATAGGCGACTGACCCTGTCCAATCTTTTCCTAATGGCCTTCTTGCGAACAGCTTCAGCCCAAACGCTCGCCGCATACAAGATGGTTGGTTCTACCACCGCCAAGTATATGAGCCTAACGATATCTGAATTAAGCCCCCATTGGGCTCTGGCGGCAGAAGCAACCATCTTGTATAGTCCGGCTGCCTTCTTAATAGCATTGTCCAAGTGATGGTTGAACGAGAGGCTTCTATCTATCGTAAGGCCCAGGAGCTTTATAGAGTCGACTTGCTCAAGAGCCGCATTTCCCATTCTAATGGTAGGTCGGGTAAACTTGAGTTTCCTCGTAATTACCATTAGTTGGGTTTTATGAGCGGCGAACTTGAGCTTGTTTGTCTCACCCCAGTCCTGGACCTTCTGAAGAGCCTCGTTCATCTCCTCCTCCACCCTTTCCCCAGTCTTCCCCGTAGCTATCACCAGAATATCATCGGCGAAGGCCTGGATATGCACATGAGCCCCTAGTTGAAGGCTGAGCAGAGGGTCGAGGAGCACATTCCATAATAGGGGTCCGCATATTGAACCCTGAATGCAGCCCTTTTCGTTGGTGCGAACTGCAGTCTCACCAGCAAAGCTAAGCCTTACTACTCTTCTGGATAGGTAGCTTTGCACCAATTGCTGCATGTGTGGGCTTATCTCTTTTAAGTGGAGCTGCTCCAGAATAGCTGGCCACCACGCTCCATCAAAAGCCCCCTCGATGTCCAATGAGGCTACCGCCACTATGTCTCCCCCCCTCACTGAGTCTCTTATGAGATTAACAGCGTCATATAGCGCATCCTCTGTACTTCTGTGAGGGGTGAATCCATACTGGCGGCTACTCATTTTACCGCCCCGATAGAGCTCCCACGAAATTCTGTTGGTGAATAATTTCTCCAGGGTCTTCCCGAGGACTGGCAACAGGCCTATAGGTCTGTACGCCTTAGGAACCATGTAGTCCTCTTTGCCTGGCTTGGGGATGACAACAGTGGCCGCCCTTTTCCATCGGGCGGGGAAGTACCCTAGAGATAAACATCTATTAAAAATCCCAGTTAGTATGAGTGGGAAGCGTCTAAAAACTCTCTGGCAAATATCGGCCGTAAATCCATCGTCCCCCGGGGACTTCTTGGGATTCATTGAGTTCAAGACGCCTCCCACTTCGGGTTCCGTGAATAGCTCTACCGGAGCGATCGCAGCTGCGCTCTTCGCTCCCTCCACTATAGCTCTCGCTCTTCCTCTAGCCTGCTTCTGACCAGGAGTGTCATCCTCATAATTGTCCGGAGGATAGAACGTGGTGGCCAGGAATTCAGCGGATGATTTGGCGCTCAAAGCAAGACCCTGTGGACCTCTGATCAAAGTTTCTGGTCTGTTCCTATTGCAGCATTTTATTATTCGGTAGGTGGCCTGCCAGATATTTTCTTTATCTTGCTTAGTGCAAAGCTGTCTCCAGCTTGTAGTGATCGCATCTTGGATACATGTTTTATATTCTTCTCTAAGGGCTAGATATTCTTCTATCACCACTTTCTTTCTGGCTTCACATGCGTGTCTTATTCGGCGTTTTTGTGCGATGAGCTGCTTTTTTTTCCTGCTTAGCTCCTCTGTCCACCAGGGGCAGGGCTTTTTTCTCTTGGTCTCCCCGATTTTTGGAATTGTAACGTCACAAGCTCTTGTTATACACTCAGTCAGATTTTCTACAGTTTGTTCCACCTCCTCAGAGGTGGAGCAATCCTCTATACATTCCACTCTCAGTCCGCAATCCCGAAACTCCTTTTCAAGCTCCTTGTCAAAATTGCTCCAGTCTGCTTTATTTGTGTTATAAACTCTAGTGGAAGTAGCAGTCCTAGTATGGCCTCTCTCCACAGTAAAAAAGATGTTAAACGAGATAGCCCTGTGGTCGGACAGCGTAACCAGCCTTTCATCCACTTTCCACTCAGTCACCCTGTGCAACATGTCGGCCGAGCAAGTTGAAATATCAACGCAGCTTTTGTACTGCACACCCCCACGATAAGTACTAAAGGTCGGAGTGCTCCCGACGTTCAGAATGTTTAAGTTGTGCTGCGCCAGGAAGTCGTTGAGTGCCTCCCCCCGCCGGTCCTCCATGTCGCAGCCCCACCACATACTATAGGCATTAACGTCTCCTGCCACCACTAGATGTTGGGTTCCGATTCGTGCAATAAACGATTGCAATTGCCCTAGGTAGATTTCTATGTCAACCGTTCCCTCTAAGTACAAGCTGACAATACCCAGACTCAGAGACCCCGTTTCCAGCACTAGACATACGATATTTTCTGTAACGAGATCATAGTCAACTGAGATACGGAGGGTTGGGTCCAATACAACGATGGCCGCCTTGACAGGTTTCTCTTTATTTGTACCCAGTTTTTGGACAACGCGATGTTGTGCGCTCAAAGACCCCTTGTTCCCCACGTAAGGCTCTTGGGTGAGGATAAGGGATGCCCCCCCGGATTCAGCGGCCGCGATGCACTCTTTTGTAGCTGCATAACCTCTGCCAAGGTTGCACTGGATGATCCCGATGCGGTTGCGAGCCTTGTTGTTTTGGCTTGTGGAGTTCTGTGGGGTGCCCTTAGCAATAAGATACCGCATGTCTGGCTATGCGGTCCCATCTTTGCCATACCGGACATTCCACAGAATAAGCTGGGTGGGCTCTCGCGCCGGGACTTTCCCCTTTACAATGGCAGCAGGACGGGGCACCGCTCCTGTAAGAGCACTCCCTGGTCTCATGTGCTCCTGCACAGTAGCCACAAACAGTTTCAGATCTGCAGTCTCGAGCAGTATGTCCAAAGTTGAGGCAGTTATAACATTGGACTACAGGCGATTGGTCCAGTGCAGGGACGATCTGGTATCCAAGGTGCACCCGCTTATCCCTTAGTTGTGTCCATATTCTGGGTTCCACCTCTAGTATAATGTTAAATAGCAGATTGTTCCTGCCGCGGGTCCTTCTTACAACTTTGATCTCTCCCGGGTCGGCGCCAGGTAAGATATTCTTATTTTGGGTTACTAACGCTGTTGGGATCCGAGCGTCATTGAGGTCATTTGCGACTCCTATGAGCTTAATTAAAGGCCTCCTATTCCTAATTGGGCTAGCCGTGATTCTTGCCTTGGACTCTATCAGCGCTTGTTTAAATGCTTCCCTGTCCTTCTCTGTTTCGCAAGAAATCACGACTTTCTGACCTCGTGTCTTGCGGACCTGGTTGACTGCAATGCCCAACGCAGCCACGTCCACCTCGGTCTTGACTTGATTAAGTACATCCTGGCTAGTGTGCCTGGGGTCTATAGATTCAAGCCGAAGTCCGTACTTGGGCGTGGCAGCGACTTCTCCATAGGTTGGGAGACGTCTCTCGGCCCCCTGAGTCGGACGTTCTGTACGAGATCTCTCTCCCTCTCGGGGTTCCTCCCTAGCTGAGTCGATGTTGATTATGGCTCTCCCTTTGAGTTCGCCTCTTAATTCTTCTATTGCGGTTCTCGTAGGCCCTCCCGCTTCGGCCATCAGCTCACCAGAAGAGCGCACCTCTTTGCGGAGCTCGTCCAGGTTTGATTTAAGTGGTCCTATGGCTTCAGTTATCAACGAGGTTGTGTCAGTAAGCGTATCCACTCGACTACCAATCTCTCTAATAAGATTTTTAAGGTCGTCTTGATTTGCTGGGGTTTCCGTCGGTGGCTGTTTCCTTAGTTCAGAAATAGAGTTGTGCAGTTCTGCGACGAGTTCGAAGGTTGCGTCCCTTACCGCCCCGCTTGGTTCTCCCTCCAACAGACCCTGAGAGTGAATATGTGGCAAAAGGACCTTGGCTGTTTCATCCGGGCACATCGAAAGGGAAGTCCTAAGCTCCGCCACTGAAGACCTAACAGCAGTGAGGTCTTTCTTTAACTCATCTAATGAGGAGTCGGCAGTTAAGGGGGTGTAGTTACGCTGGCACTCGGTAGAATTTGAGAGGTCTTTTACGTTGCGGGTTAGCTCGTCTATCTGACCCTTTAATGATTCCAGAGGGTGAATAACATCATGTGAGAGCAAGCTTCGCATCGATTCTGTTCCCTTTTCGACTCTCTCAACGCGCTCTGCAACTTTGACGTAGTCTTTAGAGGCCGCCTCAAGGGAACGAGCATGTCTTGCTTCTAGAATGTCAAGATCTTTATAACGCTGCGCTTTAACCCTTTCCGCTTCAACAATAGCGCGAGACCTGGAGTCCGCGAGTTTGAGGACCAGCGAGTGCAAAAACGATATACATTCAACAACCTTCTCTCGGATTTCCCGTTTAATATTCCCCGCCGATCGTGATTCGAGTGCCTCTTTGGCCTCCAGCATGGCCTTTGTTGCCTGAGCGGGTGCTTCGCTTATTCCGCCACCGAGGCTAAATCTTACAGAGGTATCTCTATCACTCGAGGGAGGAGGCGCGACAAACCCCACATCGGGAGGAGGCAGGCTAGTCTTAGTGGATTCCGAACTCACTTGTGTTCGCATCACTCCCACTGGTGTTAAATATGGTGAGCGCGTACCAGTCAAGGATTCAATTTCTTCTACTAGGGATACGCGCCTTGCCATCATTCCTGTCGCTGTACATGAGGTAAAACCACCCTCATCCCCTACGGAGTCCTCTCTATTGATGGTGATTATTGGAGGGTGCAGTACAGCGGGCTCTACGGGGCCCACGTCAGGAATCTCCTCCGGGGCCCACGTCGCTTCCATTAGGGCGGTCTCGGCATCAACTGTGTCCGATCGTTCTGATGGTACAGGAGGGACAGTTTTAGGTTGCTCCGACTTGGCCGTGCAGGGTGCAAGTATAGAGGTTGCAGCGCGCGGTGTTACTTTCGCGTCCCTTTTTGCCGCTGGTCTACGCTCGGGTCTTTTAGGAACAGCCCCAGTAGTTGTTTGTTTTTCTCCCTTCTTTGAGTCCATTTTTTGAGGTTTAAGAGTGTAATTTTATATAGTTGTAAATATGGAATATTTGAATAAAGTCTACGTAAGTAAGCGATAAAGGGTGGGTGGGAGGGCAAAAATTTCGATGTTCCAGTCTTCGGATTCCAACGGGAGAGGTGTCTATCGATCGGGCTCGGCGAGAGGGTCACGCAGAACTGAAATTTTTCAAAATCCGGCAGGTAGGTACCAGCCTGGGACCAAAAATGTGCTATTTTAAGTGTTTTTTCAAAGTTTTTGTATGGGGGTGGTACCAAATTTTTCAGGATTTGGCGCCGGGACGGTAAGTAATTATTTATTCTACAATTTAAGCTAATTTTTCTATTTAATTTACAGAGAGGTGCAAAAATTTCGACACTTTTTGTATTTTTTAAGGATTTTACAGGAAGGGGTGGTTTTGTTCCAGACGAAAATTTTACAGCCAGACAGGAAATAACGAGCGGAATCAAACGATGTATCACACTTGAACGTAAGTACTATATATGCTATATACAAGTAATTTTCGGTTAGGTTAGGTTAGGTTAGGTTAGGTTAGGTTAGGTTAGGTTAGGTTAGGTTAGGTTAGGTTAGGTTAGGTTAGGTTAGGTTAGGTTAGGTTAGGTTAGGTTAGGTTAGGTTAGGTTAGGTTAGGTTAGGTTAGGTTAGGTTAGGTTAGGTTAGGTTAGGTTAGGTTAGGTTAGGTTAGGTTAGGTTAGGTTAGGTTAGGTTAGGTTAGGTTAGGTTAGGTTAGGTTAGGTTAGGTTAGGTTAGGTTAGGTTAGGTTAGGTTAGGTTAGGTTAGGTTAGGTTAGGTTAGGTTAGGTTAGGTTAGGTTAGGTTAGGTTAGGTTAGGTTAGGTTAGGTTAGGTTAGGTTAGGTTAGGTTAGGTTAGGTTAGGTTAGGTTAGGTTAGGTTAGGTTAGGTTAGGTTAGGTTAGGTTAGGTTAGGTTAGGTTAGGTTAGGTTAGGTTAGGTTAGGTTAGGTTAGGTTAGGTTAGGTTAGGTTAGGTTAGGTTAGGTTAGGTTAGGTTAGGTTAGGTTAGGTTAGGTTAGGTTAGGTTAGGTTAGGTTAGGTTAGGTTAGGTTAGGTTAGGTTAGGTTAGGTTAGGTTAGGTTAGGTTAGGTTAGGTTAGGTTAGGTTAGGTTAGGTTAGGTTAGGTTAGGTTAGGTTAGGTTAGGTTAGGTTAGGTTAGGTTAGGTTAGGTTAGGTTAGGTTAGGTTAGGTTAGGTTAGGTTAGGTTAGGTTAGGTTAGGTTAGGTTAGGTTAGGTTAGGTTAGGTTAGGTTAGGTTAGGTTAGGTTAGGTTAGGTTAGGTTAGGTTAGGTTAGGTTAGGTTAGGTTAGGTTAGGTTAGGTTAGGTTAGGTTAGGTTAGGTTAGGTTAGGTTAGGTTAGGTTAGGTTAGGTTAGGTTAGGTTAGGTTAGGTTAGGTTAGGTTAGGTTAGGTTAGGTTAGGTTAGGTTAGGTTAGGTTAGGTTAGGTTAGGTTAGGTTAGGTTAGGTTAGGTTAGGTTAGGTTAGGTTAGGTTAGGTTAGGTTAGGTTAGGTTAGGTTAGGTTAGGTTAGGTTAGGTTAGGTTAGGTTAGGTTAGGTTAGGTTAGGTTAGGTTAGGTTAGGTTAGGTTAGGTTAGGTTAGGTTAGGTTAGGTTAGGTTAGGTTAGGTTAGGTTAGGTTAGGTTAGGTTAGGTTAGGTTAGGTTAGGTTAGGTTAGGTTAGGTTAGGTTAGGTTAGGTTAGGTTAGGTTAGGTTAGGTTAGGTTAGGTTAGGTTAGGTTAGGTTAGGTTAGGTTAGGTTAGGTTAGGTTAGGTTAGGTTAGGTTAGGTTAGGTTAGGTTAGGTTAGGTTAGGTTAGGTTAGGTTAGGTTAGGTTAGGTTAGGTTAGGTTAGGTTAGGTTAGGTTAGGTTAGGTTAGGTTAGGTTAGGTTAGGTTAGGTTAGGTTAGGTTAGGTTAGGTTAGGTTAGGTTAGGTTAGGTTAGGTTAGGTTAGGTTAGGTTAGGTTAGGTTAGGTTAGGTTAGGTTAGGTTAGGTTAGGTTAGGTTAGGTTAGGTTAGGTTAGGTTAGGTTAGGTTAGGTTAGGTTAGGTTAGGTTAGGTTAGGTTAGGTTAGGTTAGGTTAGGTTAGGTTAGGTTAGGTTAGGTTAGGTTAGGTTAGGTTAGGTTAGGTTAGGTTAGGTTAGGTTAGGTTAGGTTAGGTTAGGTTAGGTTAGGTTAGGTTAGGTTAGGTTAGGTTAGGTTAGGTTAGGTTAGGTTAGGTTAGGTTAGGTTAGGTTAGGTTAGGTTAGGTTAGGTTAGGTTAGGTTAGGTTAGGTTAGGTTAGGTTAGGTTAGGTTAGGTTAGGTTAGGTTAGGTTAGGTTAGGTTAGGTTAGGTTAGGTTAGGTTAGGTTAGGTTAGGTTAGGTTAGGTTAGGTTAGGTTAGGTTAGGTTAGGTTAGGTTAGGTTAGGTTAGGTTAGGTTAGGTTAGGTTAGGTTAGGTTAGGTTAGGTTAGGTTAGGTTAGGTTAGGTTAGGTTAGGTTAGGTTAGGTTAGGTTAGGTTAGGTTAGGTTAGGTTAGGTTAGGTTAGGTTAGGTTAGGTTAGGTTAGGTTAGGTTAGGTTAGGTTAGGTTAGGTTAGGTTAGGTTAGGTTAGGTTAGGTTAGGTTAGGTTAGGTTAGGTTAGGTTAGGTTAGGTTAGGTTAGGTTAGGTTAGGTTAGGTTAGGTTAGGTTAGGTTAGGTTAGGTTAGGTTAGGTTAGGTTAGGTTAGGTTAGGTTAGGTTAGGTTAGGTTAGGTTAGGTTAGGTTAGGTTAGGTTAGGTTAGGTTAGGTTAGGTTAGGTTAGGTTAGGTTAGGTTAGGTTAGGTTAGGTTAGGTTAGGTTAGGTTAGGTTAGGTTAGGTTAGGTTAGGTTAGGTTAGGTTAGGTTAGGTTAGGTTAGGTTAGGTTAGGTTAGGTTAGGTTAGGTTAGGTTAGGTTAGGTTAGGTTAGGTTAGGTTAGGTTAGGTTAGGTTAGGTTAGGTTAGGTTAGGTTAGGTTAGGTTAGGTTAGGTTAGGTTAGGTTAGGTTAGGTTAGGTTAGGTTAGGTTAGGTTAGGTTAGGTTAGGTTAGGTTAGGTTAGGTTAGGTTAGGTTAGGTTAGGTTAGGTTAGGTTAGGTTAGGTTAGGTTAGGTTAGGTTAGGTTAGGTTAGGTTAGGTTAGGTTAGGTTAGGTTAGGTTAGGTTAGGTTAGGTTAGGTTAGGTTAGGTTAGGTTAGGTTAGGTTAGGTTAGGTTAGGTTAGGTTAGGTTAGGTTAGGTTAGGTTAGGTTAGGTTAGGTTAGGTTAGGTTAGGTTAGGTTAGGTTAGGTTAGGTTAGGTTAGGTTAGGTTAGGTTAGGTTAGGTTAGGTTAGGTTAGGTTAGGTTAGGTTAGGTTAGGTTAGGTTAGGTTAGGTTAGGTTAGGTTAGGTTAGGTTAGGTTAGGTTAGGTTAGGTTAGGTTAGGTTAGGTTAGGTTAGGTTAGGTTAGGTTAGGTTAGGTTAGGTTAGGTTAGGTTAGGTTAGGTTAGGTTAGGTTAGGTTAGGTTAGGTTAGGTTAGGTTAGGTTAGGTTAGGTTAGGTTAGGTTAGGTTAGGTTAGGTTAGGTTAGGTTAGGTTAGGTTAGGTTAGGTTAGGTTAGGTTAGGTTAGGTTAGGTTAGGTTAGGTTAGGTTAGGTTAGGTTAGGTTAGGTTAGGTTAGGTTAGGTTAGGTTAGGTTAGGTTAGGTTAGGTTAGGTTAGGTTAGGTTAGGTTAGGTTAGGTTAGGTTAGGTTAGGTTAGGTTAGGTTAGGTTAGGTTAGGTTAGGTTAGGTTAGGTTAGGTTAGGTTAGGTTAGGTTAGGTTAGGTTAGGTTAGGTTAGGTTAGGTTAGGTTAGGTTAGGTTAGGTTAGGTTAGGTTAGGTTAGGTTAGGTTAGGTTAGGTTAGGTTAGGTTAGGTTAGGTTAGGTTAGGTTAGGTTAGGTTAGGTTAGGTTAGGTTAGGTTAGGTTAGGTTAGGTTAGGTTAGGTTAGGTTAGGTTAGGTTAGGTTAGGTTAGGTTAGGTTAGGTTAGGTTAGGTTAGGTTAGGTTAGGTTAGGTTAGGTTAGGTTAGGTTAGGTTAGGTTAGGTTAGGTTAGGTTAGGTTAGGTTAGGTTAGGTTAGGTTAGGTTAGGTTAGGTTAGGTTAGGTTAGGTTAGGTTAGGTTAGGTTAGGTTAGGTTAGGTTAGGTTAGGTTAGGTTAGGTTAGGTTAGGTTAGGTTAGGTTAGGTTAGGTTAGGTTAGGTTAGGTTAGGTTAGGTTAGGTTAGGTTAGGTTAGGTTAGGTTAGGTTAGGTTAGGTTAGGTTAGGTTAGGTTAGGTTAGGTTAGGTTAGGTTAGGTTAGGTTAGGTTAGGTTAGGTTAGGTTAGGTTAGGTTAGGTTAGGTTAGGTTAGGTTAGGTTAGGTTAGGTTAGGTTAGGTTAGGTTAGGTTAGGTTAGGTTAGGTTAGGTTAGGTTAGGTTAGGTTAGGTTAGGTTAGGTTAGGTTAGGTTAGGTTAGGTTAGGTTAGGTTAGGTTAGGTTAGGTTAGGTTAGGTTAGGTTAGGTTAGGTTAGGTTAGGTTAGGTTAGGTTAGGTTAGGTTAGGTTAGGTTAGGTTAGGTTAGGTTAGGTTAGGTTAGGTTAGGTTAGGTTAGGTTAGGTTAGGTTAGGTTAGGTTAGGTTAGGTTAGGTTAGGTTAGGTTAGGTTAGGTTAGGTTAGGTTAGGTTAGGTTAGGTTAGGTTAGGTTAGGTTAGGTTAGGTTAGGTTAGGTTAGGTTAGGTTAGGTTAGGTTAGGTTAGGTTAGGTTAGGTTAGGTTAGGTTAGGTTAGGTTAGGTTAGGTTAGGTTAGGTTAGGTTAGGTTAGGTTAGGTTAGGTTAGGTTAGGTTAGGTTAGGTTAGGTTAGGTTAGGTTAGGTTAGGTTAGGTTAGGTTAGGTTAGGTTAGGTTAGGTTAGGTTAGGTTAGGTTAGGTTAGGTTAGGTTAGGTTAGGTTAGGTTAGGTTAGGTTAGGTTAGGTTAGGTTAGGTTAGGTTAGGTTAGGTTAGGTTAGGTTAGGTTAGGTTAGGTTAGGTTAGGTTAGGTTAGGTTAGGTTAGGTTAGGTTAGGTTAGGTTAGGTTAGGTTAGGTTAGGTTAGGTTAGGTTAGGTTAGGTTAGGTTAGGTTAGGTTAGGTTAGGTTAGGTTAGGTTAGGTTAGGTTAGGTTAGGTTAGGTTAGGTTAGGTTAGGTTAGGTTAGGTTAGGTTAGGTTAGGTTAGGTTAGGTTAGGTTAGGTTAGGTTAGGTTAGGTTAGGTTAGGTTAGGTTAGGTTAGGTTAGGTTAGGTTAGGTTAGGTTAGGTTAGGTTAGGTTAGGTTAGGTTAGGTTAGGTTAGGTTAGGTTAGGTTAGGTTAGGTTAGGTTAGGTTAGGTTAGGTTAGGTTAGGTTAGGTTAGGTTAGGTTAGGTTAGGTTAGGTTAGGTTAGGTTAGGTTAGGTTAGGTTAGGTTAGGTTAGGTTAGGTTAGGTTAGGTTAGGTTAGGTTAGGTTAGGTTAGGTTAGGTTAGGTTAGGTTAGGTTAGGTTAGGTTAGGTTAGGTTAGGTTAGGTTAGGTTAGGTTAGGTTAGGTTAGGTTAGGTTAGGTTAGGTTAGGTTAGGTTAGGTTAGGTTAGGTTAGGTTAGGTTAGGTTAGGTTAGGTTAGGTTAGGTTAGGTTAGGTTAGGTTAGGTTAGGTTAGGTTAGGTTAGGTTAGGTTAGGTTAGGTTAGGTTAGGTTAGGTTAGGTTAGGTTAGGTTAGGTTAGGTTAGGTTAGGTTAGGTTAGGTTAGGTTAGGTTAGGTTAGGTTAGGTTAGGTTAGGTTAGGTTAGGTTAGGTTAGGTTAGGTTAGGTTAGGTTAGGTTAGGTTAGGTTAGGTTAGGTTAGGTTAGGTTAGGTTAGGTTAGGTTAGGTTAGGTTAGGTTAGGTTAGGTTAGGTTAGGTTAGGTTAGGTTAGGTTAGGTTAGGTTAGGTTAGGTTAGGTTAGGTTAGGTTAGGTTAGGTTAGGTTAGGTTAGGTTAGGTTAGGTTAGGTTAGGTTAGGTTAGGTTAGGTTAGGTTAGGTTAGGTTAGGTTAGGTTAGGTTAGGTTAGGTTAGGTTAGGTTAGGTTAGGTTAGGTTAGGTTAGGTTAGGTTAGGTTAGGTTAGGTTAGGTTAGGTTAGGTTAGGTTAGGTTAGGTTAGGTTAGGTTAGGTTAGGTTAGGTTAGGTTAGGTTAGGTTAGGTTAGGTTAGGTTAGGTTAGGTTAGGTTAGGTTAGGTTAGGTTAGGTTAGGTTAGGTTAGGTTAGGTTAGGTTAGGTTAGGTTAGGTTAGGTTAGGTTAGGTTAGGTTAGGTTAGGTTAGGTTAGGTTAGGTTAGGTTAGGTTAGGTTAGGTTAGGTTAGGTTAGGTTAGGTTAGGTTAGGTTAGGTTAGGTTAGGTTAGGTTAGGTTAGGTTAGGTTAGGTTAGGTTAGGTTAGGTTAGGTTAGGTTAGGTTAGGTTAGGTTAGGTTAGGTTAGGTTAGGTTAGGTTAGGTTAGGTTAGGTTAGGTTAGGTTAGGTTAGGTTAGGTTAGGTTAGGTTAGGTTAGGTTAGGTTAGGTTAGGTTAGGTTAGGTTAGGTTAGGTTAGGTTAGGTTAGGTTAGGTTAGGTTAGGTTAGGTTAGGTTAGGTTAGGTTAGGTTAGGTTAGGTTAGGTTAGGTTAGGTTAGGTTAGGTTAGGTTAGGTTAGGTTAGGTTAGGTTAGGTTAGGTTAGGTTAGGTTAGGTTAGGTTAGGTTAGGTTAGGTTAGGTTAGGTTAGGTTAGGTTAGGTTAGGTTAGGTTAGGTTAGGTTAGGTTAGGTTAGGTTAGGTTAGGTTAGGTTAGGTTAGGTTAGGTTAGGTTAGGTTAGGTTAGGTTAGGTTAGGTTAGGTTAGGTTAGGTTAGGTTAGGTTAGGTTAGGTTAGGTTAGGTTAGGTTAGGTTAGGTTAGGTTAGGTTAGGTTAGGTTAGGTTAGGTTAGGTTAGGTTAGGTTAGGTTAGGTTAGGTTAGGTTAGGTTAGGTTAGGTTAGGTTAGGTTAGGTTAGGTTAGGTTAGGTTAGGTTAGGTTAGGTTAGGTTAGGTTAGGTTAGGTTAGGTTAGGTTAGGTTAGGTTAGGTTAGGTTAGGTTAGGTTAGGTTAGGTTAGGTTAGGTTAGGTTAGGTTAGGTTAGGTTAGGTTAGGTTAGGTTAGGTTAGGTTAGGTTAGGTTAGGTTAGGTTAGGTTAGGTTAGGTTAGGTTAGGTTAGGTTAGGTTAGGTTAGGTTAGGTTAGGTTAGGTTAGGTTAGGTTAGGTTAGGTTAGGTTAGGTTAGGTTAGGTTAGGTTAGGTTAGGTTAGGTTAGGTTAGGTTAGGTTAGGTTAGGTTAGGTTAGGTTAGGTTAGGTTAGGTTAGGTTAGGTTAGGTTAGGTTAGGTTAGGTTAGGTTAGGTTAGGTTAGGTTAGGTTAGGTTAGGTTAGGTTAGGTTAGGTTAGGTTAGGTTAGGTTAGGTTAGGTTAGGTTAGGTTAGGTTAGGTTAGGTTAGGTTAGGTTAGGTTAGGTTAGGTTAGGTTAGGTTAGGTTAGGTTAGGTTAGGTTAGGTTAGGTTAGGTTAGGTTAGGTTAGGTTAGGTTAGGTTAGGTTAGGTTAGGTTAGGTTAGGTTAGGTTAGGTTAGGTTAGGTTAGGTTAGGTTAGGTTAGGTTAGGTTAGGTTAGGTTAGGTTAGGTTAGGTTAGGTTAGGTTAGGTTAGGTTAGGTTAGGTTAGGTTAGGTTAGGTTAGGTTAGGTTAGGTTAGGTTAGGTTAGGTTAGGTTAGGTTAGGTTAGGTTAGGTTAGGTTAGGTTAGGTTAGGTTAGGTTAGGTTAGGTTAGGTTAGGTTAGGTTAGGTTAGGTTAGGTTAGGTTAGGTTAGGTTAGGTTAGGTTAGGTTAGGTTAGGTTAGGTTAGGTTAGGTTAGGTTAGGTTAGGTTAGGTTAGGTTAGGTTAGGTTAGGTTAGGTTAGGTTAGGTTAGGTTAGGTTAGGTTAGGTTAGGTTAGGTTAGGTTAGGTTAGGTTAGGTTAGGTTAGGTTAGGTTAGGTTAGGTTAGGTTAGGTTAGGTTAGGTTAGGTTAGGTTAGGTTAGGTTAGGTTAGGTTAGGTTAGGTTAGGTTAGGTTAGGTTAGGTTAGGTTAGGTTAGGTTAGGTTAGGTTAGGTTAGGTTAGGTTAGGTTAGGTTAGGTTAGGTTAGGTTAGGTTAGGTTAGGTTAGGTTAGGTTAGGTTAGGTTAGGTTAGGTTAGGTTAGGTTAGGTTAGGTTAGGTTAGGTTAGGTTAGGTTAGGTTAGGTTAGGTTAGGTTAGGTTAGGTTAGGTTAGGTTAGGTTAGGTTAGGTTAGGTTAGGTTAGGTTAGGTTAGGTTAGGTTAGGTTAGGTTAGGTTAGGTTAGGTTAGGTTAGGTTAGGTTAGGTTAGGTTAGGTTAGGTTAGGTTAGGTTAGGTTAGGTTAGGTTAGGTTAGGTTAGGTTAGGTTAGGTTAGGTTAGGTTAGGTTAGGTTAGGTTAGGTTAGGTTAGGTTAGGTTAGGTTAGGTTAGGTTAGGTTAGGTTAGGTTAGGTTAGGTTAGGTTAGGTTAGGTTAGGTTAGGTTAGGTTAGGTTAGGTTAGGTTAGGTTAGGTTAGGTTAGGTTAGGTATAGGTTAGGTTAGGTTAGGTTAGGTTAGGTTAGGTTAGGTTAGGTTAGGTTAGGTTAGGTTAGGTTAGGTTAGGTTAGGTTAGGTTAGGTTAGGTTAGGTTAGGTTAGGTTAGGTTAGGTTAGGTTAGGTTAGGTTAGGTTAGGTTAGGTTAGGTTAGGTTAGGTTAGGTTAGGTTAGGTTAGGTTAGGTTAGGTTAGGTTAGGTTAGGTTAGGTTAGGTTAGGTTAGGTTAGGTTAGGTTAGGTTAGGTTAGGTTAGGTTAGGTTAGGTTAGGTTAGGTTAGGTTAGGTTAGGTTAGGTTAGGTTAGGTTAGGTTAGGTTAGGTTAGGTTAGGTTAGGTTAGGTTAGGTTAGGTTAGGTTAGGTTAGGTTAGGTTAGGTTAGGTTAGGTTAGGTTAGGTTAGGTTAGGTTAGGTTAGGTTAGGTTAGGTTAGGTTAGGTTAGGTTAGGTTAGGTTAGGTTAGGTTAGGTTAGGTTAGGTTAGGTTAGGTTAGGTTAGGTTAGGTTAGGTTAGGTTAGGTTAGGTTAGGTTAGGTTAGGTTAGGTTAGGTTAGGTTAGGTTAGGTTAGGTTAGGTTAGGTTAGGTTAGGTTAGGTTAGGTTAGGTTAGGTTAGGTTAGGTTAGGTTAGGTTAGGTTAGGTTAGGTTAGGTTAGGTTAGGTTAGGTTAGGTTAGGTTAGGTTAGGTTAGGTTAGGTTAGGTTAGGTTAGGTTAGGTTAGGTTAGGTTAGGTTAGGTTAGGTTAGGTTAGGTTAGGTTAGGTTAGGTTAGGTTAGGTTAGGTTAGGTTAGGTTAGGTTAGGTTAGGTTAGGTTAGGTTAGGTTAGGTTAGGTTAGGTTAGGTTAGGTTAGGTTAGGTTAGGTTAGGTTAGGTTAGGTTAGGTTAGGTTAGGTTAGGTTAGGTTAGGTTAGGTTAGGTTAGGTTAGGTTAGGTTAGGTTAGGTTAGGTTAGGTTAGGTTAGGTTAGGTTAGGTTAGGTTAGGTTAGGTTAGGTTAGGTTAGGTTAGGTTAGGTTAGGTTAGGTTAGGTTAGGTTAGGTTAGGTTAGGTTAGGTTAGGTTAGGTTAGGTTAGGTTAGGTTAGGTTAGGTTAGGTTAGGTTAGGTTAGGTTAGGTTAGGTTAGGTTAGGTTAGGTTAGGTTAGGTTAGGTTAGGTTAGGTTAGGTTAGGTTAGGTTAGGTTAGGTTAGGTTAGGTTAGGTTAGGTTAGGTTAGGTTAGGTTAGGTTAGGTTAGGTTAGGTTAGGTTAGGTTAGGTTAGGTTAGGTTAGGTTAGGTTAGGTTAGGTTAGGTTAGGTTAGGTTAGGTTAGGTTAGGTTAGGTTAGGTTAGGTTAGGTTAGGTTAGGTTAGGTTAGGTTAGGTTAGGTTAGGTTAGGTTAGGTTAGGTTAGGTTAGGTTAGGTTAGGTTAGGTTAGGTTAGGTTAGGTTAGGTTAGGTTAGGTTAGGTTAGGTTAGGTTAGGTTAGGTTAGGTTAGGTTAGGTTAGGTTAGGTTAGGTTAGGTTAGGTTAGGTTAGGTTAGGTTAGGTTAGGTTAGGTTAGGTTAGGTTAGGTTAGGTTAGGTTAGGTTAGGTTAGGTTAGGTTAGGTTAGGTTAGGTTAGGTTAGGTTAGGTTAGGTTAGGTTAGGTTAGGTTAGGTTAGGTTAGGTTAGGTTAGGTTAGGTTAGGTTAGGTTAGGTTAGGTTAGGTTAGGTTAGGTTAGGTTAGGTTAGGTTAGGTTAGGTTAGGTTAGGTTAGGTTAGGTTAGGTTAGGTTAGGTTAGGTTAGGTTAGGTTAGGTTAGGTTAGGTTAGGTTAGGTTAGGTTAGGTTAGGTTAGGTTAGGTTAGGTTAGGTTAGGTTAGGTTAGGTTAGGTTAGGTTAGGTTAGGTTAGGTTAGGTTAGGTTAGGTTAGGTTAGGTTAGGTTAGGTTAGGTTAGGTTAGGTTAGGTTAGGTTAGGTTAGGTTAGGTTAGGTTAGGTTAGGTTAGGTTAGGTTAGGTTAGGTTAGGTTAGGTTAGGTTAGGTTAGGTTAGGTTAGGTTAGGTTAGGTTAGGTTAGGTTAGGTTAGGTTAGGTTAGGTTAGGTTAGGTTAGGTTAGGTTAGGTTAGGTTAGGTTAGGTTAGGTTAGGTTAGGTTAGGTTAGGTTAGGTTAGGTTAGGTTAGGTTAGGTTAGGTTAGGTTAGGTTAGGTTAGGTTAGGTTAGGTTAGGTTAGGTTAGGTTAGGTTAGGTTAGGTTAGGTTAGGTTAGGTTAGGTTAGGTTAGGTTAGGTTAGGTTAGGTTAGGTTAGGTTAGGTTAGGTTAGGTTAGGTTAGGTTAGGTTAGGTTAGGTTAGGTTAGGTTAGGTTAGGTTAGGTTAGGTTAGGTTAGGTTAGGTTAGGTTAGGTTAGGTTAGGTTAGGTTAGGTTAGGTTAGGTTAGGTTAGGTTAGGTTAGGTTAGGTTAGGTTAGGTTAGGTTAGGTTAGGTTAGGTTAGGTTAGGTTAGGTTAGGTTAGGTTAGGTTAGGTTAGGTTAGGTTAGGTTAGGTTAGGTTAGGTTAGGTTAGGTTAGGTTAGGTTAGGTTAGGTTAGGTTAGGTTAGGTTAGGTTAGGTTAGGTTAGGTTAGGTTAGGTTAGGTTAGGTTAGGTTAGGTTAGGTTAGGTTAGGTTAGGTTAGGTTAGGTTAGGTTAGGTTAGGTTAGGTTAGGTTAGGTTAGGTTAGGTTAGGTTAGGTTAGGTTAGGTTAGGTTAGGTTAGGTTAGGTTAGGTTAGGTTAGGTTAGGTTAGGTTAGGTTAGGTTAGGTTAGGTTAGGTTAGGTTAGGTTAGGTTAGGTTAGGTTAGGTTAGGTTAGGTTAGGTTAGGTTAGGTTAGGTTAGGTTAGGTTAGGTTAGGTTAGGTTAGGTTAGGTTAGGTTAGGTTAGGTTAGGTTAGGTTAGGTTAGGTTAGGTTAGGTTAGGTTAGGTTAGGTTAGGTTAGGTTAGGTTAGGTTAGGTTAGGTTAGGTTAGGTTAGGTTAGGTTAGGTTAGGTTAGGTTAGGTTAGGTTAGGTTAGGTTAGGTTAGGTTAGGTTAGGTTAGGTTAGGTTAGGTTAGGTTAGGTTAGGTTAGGTTAGGTTAGGTTAGGTTAGGTTAGGTTAGGTTAGGTTAGGTTAGGTTAGGTTAGGTTAGGTTAGGTTAGGTTAGGTTAGGTTAGGTTAGGTTAGGTTAGGTTAGGTTAGGTTAGGTTAGGTTAGGTTAGGTTAGGTTAGGTTAGGTTAGGTTAGGTTAGGTTAGGTTAGGTTAGGTTAGGTTAGGTTAGGTTAGGTTAGGTTAGGTTAGGTTAGGTTAGGTTAGGTTAGGTTAGGTTAGGTTAGGTTAGGTTAGGTTAGGTTAGGTTAGGTTAGGTTAGGTTAGGTTAGGTTAGGTTAGGTTAGGTTAGGTTAGGTTAGGTTAGGTTAGGTTAGGTTAGGTTAGGTTAGGTTAGGTTAGGTTAGGTTAGGTTAGGTTAGGTTAGGTTAGGTTAGGTTAGGTTAGGTTAGGTTAGGTTAGGTTAGGTTAGGTTAGGTTAGGTTAGGTTAGGTTAGGTTAGGTTAGGTTAGGTTAGGTTAGGTTAGGTTAGGTTAGGTTAGGTTAGGTTAGGTTAGGTTAGGTTAGGTTAGGTTAGGTTAGGTTAGGTTAGGTTAGGTTAGGTTAGGTTAGGTTAGGTTAGGTTAGGTTAG